>JASAOG010000266.1:65000-445000 GCA_030265305.1 Biomphalaria pfeifferi
CTTCACGCCTCATACACTGTCCGTTCCTTATCGCTCATTCATCGTTTCCTGGGTCTTCCTCACTGTGTTCTACTGTACAGTGTGATTTATCTTTCAAAAGGCCTTTTGATAATGTCACTTGACGATATCATCTAAGCAATGACCGAACTATGGCCTGCGGGCCATATTAGGCCCTTGTTACAGTGTTATCCAGCACTTAAAACTCAATCAATGAAGTCGCTGCGACTGGAGTTCGTTGAATATTTTCGTCTTTGATATCTCAATGCCTCTAGAGTGCGAAACTAGTTGAAGCTTTTGGGCTTTCACTATTCTGATCAAATACTTTCAAATATCCCATAATTTTATACAAATTCGTTTAAATCTTGACCTACTTGACTCATTTTGACTTTCGGTTGAGCCCAGGGTCGCAACAGTACTTCGACTATTCCCCTCAGCTGGGTCCCTGTCCATCCGGCCATCTTTTCTTCTTGGCCTACTGATTTTCATGTTTGTTTTGGTTTTCCAGACTTTCTCTTCCCCTATGGGTTCCAGTCTAGGGCCTGTTTTGCAATGCTGTCTGCTGTTCTTCGCGTTGCGAGCCCCCATTTGAGTCGTACTTTTAACTCGTACTTTATTTGCGTACGAACCCAAACTTAGAAAATGTAAGACGACTCGGTCATCTCGGTATTCAAAGATATCCCATAGTCTATTTTCAAAACTTTTTCAAATATGATACAAATTTGACATTAATACTTATTATAGGTTAGATGTCTTTTTAGATGAAATGTGATGTTACTGGAAACGTCCACAATGTTTCGTTTAAGATGAACGCAAATCACAGGGGAGAGAATAGTGAAATGAAATACTGAATTTCATTAAAAAATTTAAAATATGTTGCTATATCTGTCTTTTATGCTGTCCATGTTAAAGTATATATATATTTATATGTTAAATGATTATTGTAGTGAACATTATCATGTTAATTTTTTATATTTTTTTTTGTAGAGAGTGTCTTCGGACCAGGAAGTTAAATTGTGCTTTTATGTAAAATTAGAATAGCTTTTTTTTTTAGCTCTATCTGATTATTTGTATATTGTTTGTTCTTGTCACATTCACTTCTAGATGTAGCACCTTTGGTGTCATAATAAATTAGTCAAATTTTTGTTTTTTTATTGTCACAAGTTCTTTCAGTCTCCTCACTGTTTACACCCAATACCTTACGCCCCACCCCCACCCAAACACATGCACCCGATATCTCACGATCTCCCTGCCCCCTCCCCAACACACACACATCCACATTCCCATGTCACATTTTTTAAGTATGCCATCACTTATCTCCCTTCTTCATGGCCCGTGACATGGGCGACTGACCCAAACTAGCTGTTTGACTAACAAGATGATCCCTGACTGGCTTCCCACCCCTTCCATCTTCTTTTAAACAGGATAACTAGGTCGCATTTATCTTCTCCCTTGGTCATCATGTTTCGTCCACCTTCTCGTCACTGACTTTATTTACACAGAAAGAAAACAATAAGTAAACAATATCGCCAGTGGTCTCCCCTTGTCCTCTTAACCCAGTAATTAAGTGCGTGGCAAAGGATGGCCCTAAATCCCCTTCTATATTTATCTATCGGATATTCCCGGTGTCAGAAGACAAAAGTTATGTGTTTCAATGATCAGACTGGAGTCAAGACAAGATAAACTGTTTCGTTGTGATATCTATGTAGGCCTATATTCAGTTTTGACTCTGTTCTAAACGGGAATATTTAATTCAAACCTTAAAAATCGGCCATTTAAGGAGTTACTGTGTTTCTCTCGTTATTCATTATGTAAGTAGTATATTTTTTTTAACATTATTGCTGATCAACATTAATTAAATGTGTCAATGATATTGTTTCTGTGTAAAGTTTGTATAAGCATCTTCTTAAGATATAGATCTATATGTAGCGCTTAGCGCTGGAAGGTAGTTGGATTTTTTTAATTTTTTTTTTTTATTTATCTACTCTGGCAATCTAGGGATGGCTTTCGGTTAATTTGTTAGCCTGACATTTGAGGTGTTTGAGTTCAGATCTCTAGTGATTATGTAGATGTCTGGAGGGAAGGGGAAGGTCTTACTTTTTGTTTCCTTTTTCTTCTTTTCTTATCTTTCAATCTTTTTCTATTCTCTTTCTTTCATTGCTGTTTCTTTCTCGTGTTTCTTTCTCGTGTTTCTTTCTCGTGTTTCTTTCTCGTGTTTCTTTCTCGTGTTTCTTTCTTTGCTTTTTTTTTTGGTTTCTCCCTTTTTTTATTTCCTTAGTGACCTCGTCCCCCCCCCCCCCCCACATCCCCTCCACACACAAATTCCCACACAGTATAGAACACTTGGTGCTACTGTACCTTTGGTGGCCCTACTGGTCAGTTCTAATTCAGCTTTGGCTATCCCATCCCACAGAACACAGTGTACAGTGTCTTCTTAGCTCTACGTAAAGCCACACCATACATACAGATGTTAAGGCAACTTGTAGACATTTACCCATATAAGTAGTGTTGCATACATTAACAATTCAAATGAGAGCACACCAAATATTGATCGACATTCAGAGATATTTAAAACAAGGCTTCTCGGACACTGCTGTATATACACACCATAGTATAACATTTTTATTTTATTAGTAAGGTGTCTTGGTTTATGTTAGTAAAGTAGTAAAGTTCCCTGATCTATGTTTGTAAATAAGTAGGGTTCCTTGGTTTATGTTAGTAAAGAAGTAAAGTTCCCCCGAGTTTCCTGATCTATGTTTGTAAATAAGTAAGGTTCCTTGGTTTATGTTAGTAAATAACTAAAGTTCCCCGAGTTTCCTAATATATGTTTGTGAAAAAGTAAAGTTCCTTGAGGTCCATTGGACATATTATCTAGCAAGTATTTAATTGGTATTCATTTTTCGAACTGAATATAACTAATATATAAATATATTTTAAAAATATGTCCTTAGCTATTGATACATACATTTTATTTCTTATGAGCATTACAAATCAGCTAGATATTTCAAACGACAAAAAATGTACATAACTTAAAAGGAAAATTGACTCATACAAGACTCAATCCCAGTAGCAACAGACCGTAACGAGATAGAGATCTTAATGGTCGTCTGCTGCAAAACAGCTACAAGATGTCGCCTCCCTTGTCTCGCGCTGAGATCTTCATTTCTGCTCTATCAACTGTATCTAAAGTTGTGCAACTCATTTCACACTGTATAACTTATGTTCAAAGCCTGACCATATCCGGTACTACGCACTACGCAGCACGTTATTATCTGCATACAACAGACGCATATATAAACACAATATGGCTCAGCAATAAGTGGGTGTCCAGGGGCGCATCTGGGCGGTTAGGCTAAAGGGTTACATCGTTTCTTGGTTTCTTGCTAGAAAGCTTTGACTCAAATGTCAAAGTTCACATAAAGTGGGGCTACTACTTCCTTCATTTCTAAACACAATGTTAAATATTCTTGTGTTGTAAATCTGGTGTTAAAAAAAAAAGTAAAAATCTGGTGTGGGATTCACATAGTCTGTGACATTTCACGTCTCGAATGATGATCTTTTCCCTTTGCAACTTCTTATGTGACTAAAGAGGCCAATCCTTGATACACAGTCGCGGTCACAGGTTGGGCATATGTAATCATAAGGCGCCGTTGCATTTTCACCCTTTTTTTTCTACTACTGTTGTGTATGGAACCCTTCCTTTGTGCTCGCTCTCCTTGTGGATCTATCCAGTGTCACTTTTCCCCAGCTGTTAGTGTTGATTTTGAAGAGCTTCATGTCGCGTTTGAAGACTTGAGTATACCGTATAAGTGGACGATTCAAATAGTATCACTCAGTAACTCTGACATTATAAACATCGAAGGACTGGCGAGTTTCAGATGCCGTCTGCTGCTAATACCGATCAATGACGACGGTGAGTGGGTGTAGGTTGAAGAGGATTAATTTAAAAACATGGCGGGAGAAATACGCGCCACTGGATGAAAAGGAGCAAGAGCAGGTTACTCTTTAAAAATTAACATCATACAGTTTTTGATATAATCTTTACCTTAACATTTAATTATTCTTTTTTCTCTCTATATATCTTTCCATTCCAATCGCCTAATTCTCTACATATGACTTATCTTCACTTAGCTTAGTACATTTTCTATATGAAAACAAAATTTGTTAATAACGACTATTTGATTTAAAATAATTTTTTTTATCGATTCTTAAGTTGCCATCTAGCATGACCTTGTATGCAAAATTTTATGAAGATTAAATAAGTAGAAGTGGTCAAAAATTGTAAGCAAACAATCCATTAAAAGAAAGATGCAGAGATAGTTATAATAGGCGAGGTAAATATAAGAAATCCAACAAGACTTTGTTCTTAAACGGATAGTACAATCTTAACGCTTGGTATTTCGTCCAAAAAATGTTTTAAAGTCAATAATTTCGCCCGCTTGATATTTATTCAGTTTTCATGGCATCGCCCCTGGTCATCAATACAAACTGACCATTCTCGTCGCCCCTGGTCATCAATACAAACTGACCGTTCTCAAATAAATGAAACACCAATTTAAACGTTTCAACTTGCACATTAGAAATTTGAACGATCGAAGTTCTGTTGTTTTTTTTATCTTGGTTTTTCTTTGATGTGTCATTCAGGTTTTAAAACTTTTTCACTTTGAACCGGTCAGAACCTCAATAAATCTGTCTAAATTGCATTTTCCCGCCTTTTCTTCCCCTCCGCCTTCTCCACGCTGAAATCGTTTCTGGTAACTACTACCAAACTTTATTTATGGAATCGACTCTTCAAACATATAATCAATACCATTCATGATTCCATCACTCCAAAGTATCGATTCCCACAGCTTCATCAATTCACCCCCTGGAGCCGGAGAAAATTTTTTTCTTTTATTTTCCCGCCCACCTTTTCAGCGCGCTTGTCACCGGATGGAAAGAGGGAGAGAACTAAAGAAGCAAAATTTAATTTGAATAATAATCTTTAAAAAAAATAGAGGAAGAAAAGAAAGAAAACAGGGTAGATAAAAGAGAAAGAATGAAAGAAAAAGAGTGTCGCTTTAGGCTTGGCGGGGAGGGAGCATATTGAGTGTCGTCTGCTGATTGATCAAGGGCAGACCACCCAGGTTGTCCGTCTGCTAGTGAGCTGCAAAAAGAAGCAAAAAGAAAAAGGAGCGTTCATTTATTGTCTTTTCTTGCTACATCTCAAGCTTGTTTACTGATTATAGACATCACCATTCAGCACAGGAGAAGCTTTACCATTTTGTGTCTAGTTTGTTTCATTGGGGCTAATGGGTATTTTTAATGAATCTAAGCCGCCCAAGTATAGAATCTTACGTGTTGACCAGATCTTGCTTGATGTAGCTTGACGATATAAATTTGATGAATTTTAGTATACAAGTACATCACATGTTAATTATTAAATAAAATTTACGATAATAATTTTATTGTTTTCACATGGACTTTATAAATTTAAATTACCCAAGCAAACTAAAATGAGGTAAAAACTAAAGGCAGACCACGAACACGATGGATTGACGATTTAGATCTACAACAACGTTGAGTTCGGGCATGTAGATAAAAAGCCAGGGCCGGCCCTAACAATTGGGGACCCTATGCGAAACGGATTGCGCGGGGTCCAGTCTGTGTTGGGATAAAGATAATTTCAGCATAAAGATTTAGCAATACATTTTTATTAAATGAAAGCTGACAGTGCCGGTTTCGTTTTTCGCGCGTATGATTAGCACCCCACAATGACAATATTGTCTATTTTTCAGAAGATTTTATGATTTTTCAGGAGATTTGTATAATTTCAGGAGATTTCCAGGACTTTTTCGTGTATATTTTGCAATTTCAGGAGGTTTCTAGGAGGACTCGAAACACTGTTAATATTTATTAGTTATAATAGTTGAATTTAATAATTTACACCTAGAATTAGCGCGGGGCCTATGAAAGTGCGGGGCCTATAAAAGTGCGGGTCCCATAGAGAGTTTGGGCAGTTAATACTTACAAGCTATCCATTTTAAACTCGGGGACACGTCCGGTCCTACCTCTACGCATTGCATTCTGGGAGCAAGACAAGTGGACTTACCTCCTCTCCTTTGTTTAAATAGAACGATGCGTCAAGTGGCGGGTAACGACGAGAGTGTCATGCGGCCAGCACAATGATCAAGCATTGGACTTTGACCTAATAAATAAGAGATTTTTTTGTTAGATCGAGGATATCCTTAAATTTAGGAATTTTTCATTTCAGTACTATGCGGATCTTAGAATCAAACTCGTGGCCTTCTGTTTATCTATCTATCTATCTATCTATCTATCTATCTATCTATCTATCTATCTATCTATCTATCTATCTATCTATCTATCTATCTATCTATCTATCTATCTATCTATCTATCTATCTATCTATCTGTCTGTCTGTCTGTCTGTCTATATATCTATCTATCTAGCAATCTATCTAGCTATCTATCTATCTAGCTATCTCTCTGTCTGTCTGACTGTCCGTCCATTCAATCATCCATCCGTCCATTCTTTCATCCATCTCTCTCTCTCTCTCTCTATGTGAGAGACAATTCGAACTTGAATGAAATAGTTATCAAGTACACCTACTTAAAGATGTCACCCCGATCGCTGACAAAAGCACTTCAACTAATTGTGAAAGACTAATGCTTCTATAAATACCCAACCTTGAAGCGGCCTGCCTGGTTAGTCAGTAAGAGGTAGATTTGTTCACTTCTAATTAAAACACTTATACACACAAATGCTCACAATGGAATGTTTCCTCTCCCCCTTTCCCAAACGGATCTATTTCAACTTTCATTTGTAAATTAAAATAAATAAATAAATAACAAAAACATTATAAATAGTCATGATTCAACATCCCACCCACATATGAAGCTGAAATCTGCGTCACGACGTCGTCTGCACTTAAGTCTCGTGCCTCACTTGAGAGCCAAGGTACGAGTACTCCGGCGTTAGTCTTCACGCTAATCTACTTTTGATCTTCTGGTAATGTAAAATATAGTTTTGAACTGTGAAGAACTTACATCATTATTTATTTATAAATATAGATTTTAGAGCCTAATTGTTGAGGGCCAATATTAAATTGATATAAGTAAATTCTTCTGCTTTAATCAACTTGTAAATTTTCATTAATTTTAAGATTTTGAAATGAACGCATTTTTTTCTCATATTACCAGCGACTTCGATCTTAAGCACACACCTTTCTTGTTTTAGCACCCCCACATCTCTTATATTATAACTCCACATCTCATATGTTAGCAGTCCACATCTCTTATGTTAGCAGTCCGCATCTCTTATGTTAGCAGTCCACATCTCTTGTGTTAAGACTAAGACTGCTTTATTGATCCTTACGGAAATTTGTTGTGATTACAAGCAGTCCACATCTCTTATGTTATGTTAGCAGTTTCTTATTCTTAGGATCCCACATCGCTTATTATATGACTTCCTAGACGCTCATACAAAGATAAACTTAGAGCTGTGAAAGTTCTGAAGCCATTCTTCTTCAGGTAGAGTACATACCTGGCCTTGCTGGGGAGGGGGGGGGTAGTCCAGTTAAGGGTCGGGACTGGTCAAAGTGTTGGAAGACCGATGTTGACTTGACCACTTTCTTGACACCCCCCTTTCCTTATCTCAACACAAACATTTTGACTGTACACAAAGCTGGGAGGGAGGGGGAGTACGTGTGGAGTAAGAGGCGCTGATATGACAGGGAGTCAGGGGCGCCTTGAGTCAACATGACATCGGAATTTTCAACTAACACGTCTCTAACCCCTCGTGCATCGCCCCTGTTTGCGGAGTTTACTTATGGACTTAGCTGTTCGGAATTTTCGACCGTGTTTGTTTGCGCAGTCTCCTGGCCAAGCCGTGCACAGCGTGCAGTCTGACCGCTGGTCAGGTGAGTCAGGCAAAGGAGAATCTTGTTCCTGGTACACACTTAAAACATTCGAGGCGAAGTAGCGACAGGGCCACAACAAGCTGCCTAGACACTATTATATTCTTAACTCTTTCTCTCCGTATTTATTTACCGCATTCTAGTGGAATCAACGTTGGTATCGTCAGTTAGGAGAGAAAGAGTTAAAACACCCACTTCCTGTCACGCACTGCTAAACATTGTGACTAGTTTTTTGCGTAAATGTTCCTCGAGATGTGAAGATAATTATATCCTACCCCAAACTTTCCGCTGGACCACTGAGACCACGAACGACAGTCCAGAGCGCCGACCACACGACCAGGCAGCCATCCACGAAACGCCAATACTCATAATTTCATCGAACCAAAAAAATATTAATACTAATAATAATAATAAACAACCGTACTGTCATGCCCAAAGAATAAGGATTAGTACAGTATTTCACGTAATAACGCCGTTCTAGCTGTGATTAACATATTTTACCAGCCGGTTATAGGTGTAAGACCAGTAGATATAGTGTGAAAAAAAAAGGGCTCTGTTTTTGTAATTTAGGAAACCTAAATTGCGAATTGATATATAGAACCTAAAAAACAAGAAAACATAAAAAATATTTTTTAAAGACAAAGATATCTCCTGTATACAACTTATAGAGCCATTGTTTTTTTCCCCCGAGAAAGAATCTTGGTTAAGCGAATACACCTAATAATATTATAATGACAGGCCTATAAATCTATGCTTGGAAGACGATGGTATAATTTTTTCCTGAATATTAATTTATTAAACTCTTGAATCAATAAAGCCTTACTTTCGGAAATTCCCGAATGCGATAGTCTTTTTCAAGAACCTATGTTGGATCTAGTTCTAGATCTCTAGCCAAATTTACATTTAACTTTGAAAAATTATAACGGCCAAACCAAAGTTCTCACCGTGTGATCACAACAAGCTAGTAATTCTTTTCTCGGCGATATACATCAACAGTCAAATTGCTAGAAAAATCGCTAGAGCCGTTTTTGAGATCCGTGTTCACCTTCCAAGTTCTAACTTGAATAGAGCTATTGCAATAAAAGATAATTTTGTATCTTTGCTTTAGTGTTCTCTTTTTCTCATGGAGGTTTACCTGAAACATCGGCATCCCTACTGCCCGTCCAGAGCACACACACACCGCCACCACAACTCCTATGCCCGTCTACTATCTGACGAGGGAAAACAGATCAAATCCTCCATCAGCCCCCTAACTAAAATAGAGTCAAATTTCTAGAATATTACTTCAGTGCGAAACTAGCAACACATATAGAACCGTATATATTTCTCAAGCTATTCCCCCTTTTTAGTCTGTTAATTTTTGTTCTTCTATAAATAAAACAAAACATAATCAAAGGGGAATAACTTCTTGTTTGTACGCAATATATATTTAGAAGACAACAATGTGTTTATATTTATTAAAAAAACTTTTTTTTGTTTTTTAATTGTTTGAAATTTGATTTTGTATAGAGAGGAAAAATAAATATTGTAGAAAACGTATATACTTTTAATTACGTTCTTACCCAGTTTAGTAAGAAATGTTTACAAGTAATACCATAGTAATACACAACACAACAGCTTTGTAACACTTTCAATTGGTGTAATTCAATAGTACACTGTTAAGAAAAGGAACACCGACACTCACAACAATGTGTATTACATAAATGTGCATAATCAAATCGAAGAATATATTAAGAAAAAATTATTTTTTTTTTATTTAATATTTTCTACGAAAGCTGTTTAAAAACAATCAAATGATACATTAATAGTTTAAAAAAACTATTTTGTTTCGTGTACGAAGGCAAGTAGTAGACAGTAACGACATGCTAGAGATGACGTCTATAATAAATAAAAAAATGATTATAATATAAAGACTAGAAAAAAATTAAATCGTACTGTACAAAGATACGCTCGAAAGAAAAAGTCCTACCAGAGAGAATCACTAGCATTGGCGAGAAGTCACATGCAAGGATAAAAAAAAAAAACTCAATACAATTGAAAGCTATCGATCAAATCTTTCTTCGCGCCAGAACATAAACATAGATATGTAACAGGGATCAAAGGGAGAAAAAGAACAAGGATTTAAGGATGGAGAGAGTAAAAAGAGAGAGAGAGAGATGAAAAGTAGAACGAATTTAATGAAGGCTGGCAAGACTATCTTGAATTTCTTGTATCGATCTCACAGTAATTAAGTAATTGACTGGCGACCTATATCAGAGCCAGGGAAGAACATAAGCCGTTGGCACTAGTGAAGACTCCCACTCCCCCCCCCCCCCCCAAACTCCCCGATCCCCTTTAAGAGCAATACACTTAGTGTTAGACTTACTTTAGGGGGGCAAAAATCTGGATAATGCATCTAGGAATACCTCCCCGCCCCTGTTTCCTCGTGATCCAGTATTCCCAATTCACGTCATGACTCTTCCCCCCCCCCCTCCCTCCTTTTTGTTTTTCTCGTAATGCTTCTATCGTTTTGTGTACAGATGTAGTTTAAACGAGATACAGATGGGGCATTGGCATCACACACCCCCCCTCCCCCCCCCCCCCCCCCCACTGTCCCATTCACAATGAATTCATATCTAGGATGAAAAGTTAATTTCGGTTCTTCTCTTTCAATGTGTCTTAGGGTATATACACCTATCCCCAACCCACGTATTCGATTGAACCGCCCTCTCACCCTGGCGGGCCGCCGCTGAGAGAGCTAATCGATTTGGACAAATAGTGGGCTAACTTGTTAGTAACTGGACACTGCAGCGGTCCTATGTTGACCCAAACATAACATAAACATTCGACCTGGACTTCTTCCTTTTCTCGGACACTCGATCTCTCCGAACTCTGCTTTGTTGGACTATTTTCTTCAGCGTATTGGCACTTAGGTTCTAAAAGCTAGCACTGTAACGTCAGACTCGGGGGGGGGGGGGGGGCAATCGGTTCAACAAAATGTATTCGCGTTTTAACATTTTCATAGCTTTGTAATTGTTCGAGAGTGGTCTCATATGTCGTAAAGTGTGAGTATAGGTTTTGGGTAATTGTGGAAGTGGGGCACCTGCTGTGAATGAAAGTCGGGGAGGGGGGGGGGGTAAAGCTTTCGACCAACTTTTCGTTTTTTGAACTAATTTAAATAGCATGCGTATCAAAGGCGCAGTGGCGGAGCGGTGATCCCGGGTTCGAATCCTGGGGATTTTTTTTTTTGGGGGGGGTGGGGGGGGGGGGGGGGCGGGATCTTTGAGCGCCTCTGAGTCAACCCAGCTCTTTTATGGGTACCTAACATTAGTTGGGGAAAAGTAAAGGCGGTTGGTCGTTGTGTTGGCCACGTGACATCCTTGTTAATCATAGGCCACAGAAACAGAGTTACCCTTTACATTATTGGCCCTATAGACCATAAAATCTAAAAGGGGAACATTTACCTTTTTTTTGGTATCATAGGCGTTATGTCCGGTTTGTATGTGGGTTGGCGTAGACCTCATGACCGTGAGCGTGAGTCAGAAAGAGAGAGAGAGAGAGGAGAAGAGAGAGAGAGAGGACGGAGACAGAAAAAATGAGAAGAGGGGGGGGGGGGGGGAAGAGATCGAAGAGAATGAGAAAAATAAGAGAGAGAAATAAAGAGAGAGTGAGAGAGAGAGAGAAAGAAACAAGCCGGACGACTTATTGAGCCTGTATTACGATTAATTGCTTTCCCATATACACCAGCGCCCTGGTTCCGATGGTCACAGCTGAGGATATTAGAGCAAAGAGTAGAGTTTCAAGGGCGGGGGGGTGGGGGGGGCTAGTGTGAATCACTGAAAACACAGCATGTGACATAGGAGTATCCTTAGATGTTCTTTTAAAACATCGCCGAGAGTAAAATGAAGAGCACTACTTGTAAGTGCTACTCTTTAAAGACATCTTCACGTGCTGCTCGTGAATTGAACAACTTTGAGCAGACGACTCACCAAGGATTAGCAGACTATCTTCTTAAATAGTCTTTTTTTTTTTTTAAATTTACAAATCCTGTCAGCACTTGTATGCCTTATGTCAATTTTAAGAAATTCACTGTAATACTATATTAACAAGGGCGTTAATACTATTTAAACAAGGGCGTTAATAATATATAAACAAGGACGTTAATAATATATAAACAAGGGCGTTAATAATATATAAACAAGGACGTTATCCCCCTTCCCGTTTTTTACAACTTATTACAAAGCTTATATCCAATCACTCTGTTTGTTTATCTATCTGTCAGTTTGTCTGTCTGGTAAAAAGTTTGTACACGTTATTTCCCCCTAAAGCCATTCTCGGATCAAGTTGAAACTTAGCATACCTATTTATTGGCGTAGACAAGAAATGAATCAATGAAAAAAATAAAACAAATCAGTCAATCAATTACTGGTAATTAATTATTTTGTTTGATAACAACAAGGGAAATTAATCCTTTAGTATTCACTGATACGGCTAAATGTGTAGAGCTCTGTCCCCTTATATAGTTGACACCTTATTTCTGCTGTATTTATTGTACCTAACTAAACAGTAAACAAATAAATTATTTTTAATTAATTATTTAATGTGTTATCGAGTAAGGAAACAAAACCTTCTACATTATTGAGATATATAGCTGTAAGTGCGGAGTTATTTCCCTTGATTCTTTTTATATTTTTGCATTTTTTTAATGTTGTTTTTATTGTTTAAGTTAAAGTTGGAATAACTATTGCCTCCTTTTTCTGAAGATAGGTGACGCCCATGAGAGCGCTATTGATTCCGAAGTAATGTGTATGTGTTGAATTATATATGCATCTGTGTGTACATTTCTAGTGATGTCTGGGGGTTGAGAAGCAGTAAGATTGAGTCTGGGGGGGGCCGTAAGAAAGAGTCTGGGGGGGGGGGTTAAGTGAGAGTCGGGGGGGGGGGCGGTAAGAGTGAGTCTAGGGGCTTGGGGCGCATGAACGTGAGGGTTGGGAGAGAAAGAGATGGTGGTTGGGGGTGTGTGTGTGTATACTTTTAAAGTGAAGACGTTTTCTAAGCAGTGTTTTTGCTGAAAAGATGGTTGCTTTCAGGATGGTGGTTGAAAAGGGGGGGGGGGCGAGAGGTTGTAGGTCACGGTGTTTTTGTAATTCCCCCACGTGACTTGGAAGGCCACAGCACGTCCTGGCTTGATTTTCAAAGTGCTCACCTCCATACACTCCCACTTCCTCCTTTACTCACTACACATCCATCATTCCAACCTCATCCTCATTTCCCATCGACCACAGCCACCATGTTTTCCACGTTGACCACACATATATCAACTCGTTCCATCTACCACACTTACCACCAACCACACCCGCCACAGTTTCTGTTTTTTTTTCTCTTTTCCACATCCATTGTTTAGGTTAGAAACTTTACTTTTGGCTTACTTGTAGAATTTATTTTTCAGGCGCCCTCCTACTCCCTCTTTTTCTTGAACCGTACCCCCCCCCCCCACCCCTCGTAACAGCGGCAGTGGAAAACAAATGCAGGAGAACGAGGCATGGCGTAATGGTCCGGAAATATCTATCCGCCATCTTTCTTAAAATAAAATATATTGAATTCTTACTTACAAGTAAATTCCGATTTCAGGGCCTGCGTTCTATAGGACAGTTTGATGTTAAGGTCATCTGTTTCTTTGGCCAAGTGTTAACGAGCAGGGTGTCATGTGGCCAGCACAACGACCAGCCGTCTTTACTTTCCCCCAACTAAAGTCCAGGTACCCATTGGAGCCGGGTGATTCAGTGACGCCCTAAAAATCCCGAATTTCAAAATCCCAGTGTTCACCGAGATTCGAACCCAAGGCGCGCCAGGTTCGAAAGCCAAGCGGCTTACCACTCTGCCAACGCTTCCCAAAGTGGCTTAAACTTTAATTTTAATTTATTATATTATTTAATTATTATAAAATGGGTTTGACCAATATAATTAAACATAATTGCCTAATTCGTTATTGAATATAACGCATATGCTGCTAATAAATTATAAACTATTTAAAGCCTATGTCTTATATCTGTATTGTGATAGCAGTGTTATGTCACGTGATATGGTATGTCAAGGGTGCTTAGAACAACAAAAGTTGTGTTGTATGAATTTTGTTTTTCAGAATTTATTGAAATGTTCAAATAGAGCTAAAAATAGCTCACGAAAGTCAAGGGGATCTATATATAGACTCGGTCTTTAAAGTAACGATAATCCCGTTTTATCCAAGAGTACCCTAAGTCGCATTGTATAAAATTGGGTAAATATAAATAGCTGTCTTCATTTCAACACTCTTACTGTAGATTTAGTATTGAAATTGTTTTATATTTTGTCCTTATACTAGACGTTACATGTTTGTTTATCTACTATACAATTCAAGATCTTTGTATTACAGTATTAAATTTTGATCAATAATAATAATTATCTATATTATCCGTGGGTAAATTTGTTCTACAGTTAGGCATTACACACAACACTACATTATAAGAGTATACAATTTGTACGATAGCACCAGTGGCGTAGCGAGGTACCCGAAGGCCCGGGTTCAAGAAGATAATATGTTGGTGCTCCCCCCCCCCCCCCTCGATAAGCAAATTTAGTGTGTGCCAAAAAAAAAAATCGAGTACTTTGTATATTTAACAAAAGTCATTCCAATGGAACTAGTTATAAATGGGCTTTGTACAAGTAGAAAGTATCATTCTCAGAGCTCGTGTGGGCCCCAATTGGTCATGAGCCATGGGCCTAAATGCAATGAAACACTTGCCATGGTTGTTACGTGGCCCCTAATGGTCTTGGGCCCGGGTTATGGATGCTACGCCACTGGATAGCACATAATAAATATAATAATATATATACCTGTTCATGCCCCATTTTTCTTTTAAACATTTCCTGAAGTCGCTTACTTCTACTCCTTCAGAAATCTTCAGCGCACACACAACAATACATTATAAGTGCATACAGACTGTTTGATAGGAGATTGGAGAGCACACAATATATATAAGCGCTCACTTTCCATTTTCTCTTTAACATTTTCTGTAGTGGATATCGGTTTATTTACTTGCTACTGCTTCTAAAAGATTCAGCTACGCTTTGAATATGATGCCATTAGATTTACTTCTAGAATTACGCATTTGTAACAATCACGAATACCACGGTTACTATGGTGTTATTGCTCTTGCCGATATCCTGTAGACACGTCCACACTTATTTCCCTTTAATTGTCTCGAAGTTTACTCGCCATATAGGTAGGTGCATGTCTTGTTTCTCGCTATATAGGTAGGTGCATGTTTTGTTACTCGCTATATAGGTAGGTGCATGTCTTGTTACTCGCTATATAGGAAGGTGCATGTCTTGTTACTCGCTTTATAGGTAGGTGCATGTCTTGTTACTCGCTATATAGGCAGGTGCATGTCTTGGGTTGAAGTGTTTTTACATTATTTTACAATCTCTGCACTCACCTACATTTTCCCTCCGTCACGCTCAGCCTTCTCTCCCCTTCACGCACGACCTTTCAACCCCATCTTATTTGCATACGTGTATCAAACAATCAAACTTGAGTTTTGAATGTCCGATTGTCTGTTTACACTGTTTGAAAAGTAATGCATCTTTTTTTTTTACTCAGCATGAATACGAGTAACATTAGAGTGGATCTCCAGTGAAGGACTCGTCCTAAGGACTTAGATATTGTTTGTTTTCTTTTTTTTTTCAACATTTTACTTTAATAAAAAAATTATTGTGTAAATTGAAATATTTTTTTTAACAAGTTACAGAAGTTCGAAGCATTGATCGGAAAGCCATAAAGATATGTTTCTCTGTCGGCCGTTTCTGAGGCAATTTAAGTTTTACACGGTAGGATCGCTAGCTCCACATCGAAATTTCACCGAATCCTTCTCCTTTCTTACCCGGGCTATGGACCAACAATTGTTACACTAATTATTGGTTTTCTTGAGTGATAGGCATAATATTTTATAATATTAATGTTTGAGTACTTGTATGAATTAGTTCTTCTACACGGAATAAGAAATGTGCCTTTATGATAAATTAAGATTAGGTTTGTTATGTAATATTTTACTTTACCACTGGACTGTCTGAAAGCTTAGTGATTTTACTAATGGTGTTACTCTAGTTCAGGGGTAGACATCCTTTTGTATCGAGGGACGCACTTGGCCCGCGGACCGTAATTAGCCCATCCCTGCTCTAGTTAAAAGTAAGTTTTCATTTGTAATCAACGTCATGGCTCTATTTTGCGCTGTTCTTCAATTATTTAATATAGAGATATCAGCATAGTCTTAGTATTAGACTATTTAGACCTAAGTAAGTAAAGTAAAGCTCCCCTTTCAGACCTTGTGGTCTATAGTGCAGATGATGTAAAGGTCATCTGATTCTGTGGTCTACGGTTAACGAGGGTGTCATGTGGCCAGCACAACGACTAATGTCAGGTACTTAGAGGCGCCCGAATTTTCCGAAATAAAAAATCCCAGTCTTCACCAGGATTCGAACCCTGGACCCCGGTTCGGTAGCCAAGCGCTTTACCGCTCAGCCACCCAATTTAGACCTACTTTATAAAATTATTGAAGTTTTTTTTTTGTTGTTGTTGGCTTAATTCTGATACTCTTATGGTGACATAACTATCAGAATTTACCAAGAACGTAATAGCTGAAGTCTAGGTTCACATTTATACTTGAGCGACATGTAGATTTAATCAACAGTTCTTGATTCATTGGAGATAATTTGTAACCGGAAGGACTGCGTTAATGACAAGAGGTCACGGCATTCGCCATGACTGACCCCTCATACATCATCAGGCAGAGTGCTGAATTTTTGTTGGCTGACCATTAGCTGAAATGAGCTAATTAATTGATCAGGGTGCACGTGCATGTTAGACTGATGTCTACTTTCATTTTTTTCAGCTCACACACATCAACACACGTACACACACACACGTGTGTTTTGCAATCATTCGACAATGTTTATGCCTCGAAAGTGACGTCACCGCAGGGCCTGTAGTGGACTTTGGTCAAACAAGTGGGTCCGGTCCAGCCCTGGTTTAATTGCGTGAGAAAAAAAGAGTGCGTAAAGAAATCAAATGAAGAGGGAGCGAGAGAAGGAGATGGGGGGAGGTAGAAAAGAGAACCGCGTACAAAATCAAAGTGCCGATTCAACAAGTGTCCGCTGGTCATAGCGGCTTAGGAGTCCGTGAGATTTCTTGTAGTGTGAGCTGTCATGAAGTGCTCACTCGTGCAGATTGCCACCGATTCCGTCAACTGGTCAACTCTAAGGCCAGGGCAATAGAAGAACATAATTTCTGCTTTTGTGGACCGGGGAGGGAAGAGGAGAGGAGAGAGAGAGAAAAAAGATAGAATGGGGAGGGGGAGGCTGTAATCTGACGAGAAATCTAACAAGTAGGTTCTCCCACAAAATTCCCATGTCCTCAACTCAATCCTCAATATTATCCCCCCCCCCCCCCACCCCGCCATCTCTCTCCTCCTCTCAGCTCCAGCGTCTTCCATCTCAACCAATATCTTAACAACATGTCTTGGAGCTTTTGGAGAAAAGAAACATTTCTTCATAGTCTCTCCCTCTTATGACGTAATCATACGCTTTTGACGATATATCCCCCCCTCCCTCACGCACTTACACCAGCCCCCAAATTCCCCACTCCCCTCACTTTTTTCTTATACTACCCCAGCTCCCTCCCACCCTGCCTCAAGTGCTGTATATATAAAAATTAGCGCCTTCTCTTGACGTGACTTATATACACAACAATTTTGGAGTTGGCAACACATTTGGCGTGGTTAGTTACTGAGGAAACATAGCGGTATATCTTATTATTATTATTACAATATTATTTTCGTCATTCTGACTGGATATAGATCTAATACTTTTTTTCTGTGTTATTGTTTTTGTTATTTAGTAGACCTATATTCTTGGAGTGAGTTCCCGACGTCACGTTGATAGAAGACAAATTGTTTCGTTGTCTTCAGTTTGTGTTTCGCAATTTTATTTTTCAGGATTGAACAAATTTTTTGATTTTTCTTGAAGGTAAGGATAACTATTTTAACATGCAAAATACACAAAGTCCTTTAAAAAAAACAAAACAAAAAACAAAGCTTGTCTAAGGTGAAGAACGCTACTCTTATAGCTATTTCAATCAATAAAGTAAAAGTTATTTCCTTTATTAGATATCAAACAAAATTATTAATTACATATAATTTATTGAATAATTAGTAATTCTTTTTATTCATTCATACTTTGTTAGGTACAATAAATGATTTATAAAGTATCAACTGGTGTGAGAATGCTGGGGAGGGGGGGGGGAAGCGTAATTTTTTAAGGGGACTAAACCCAACAAATTTGCCATACTGAAAGATTATTCTCCCTTGTTGGTCACAATCAAAATAAAATTAATTACCAGTAATTAATTGACTAATTGGTCAATGTTTTGTATTGATTCATGTCTTGTCAATGCCAATAAATAAATGCGTAAAGTTTCAATTCGGTCTGAGAATGGGCTTGGGAGAAATAACGTGCACACACTTTTTACTAGACAAACATACAGAGTGAGTTGATAAAACTATTTTAAAAATGTTAAAAATTATATTTATTTTTAACGCTTTTGTCGAATAAATATGCCCATGATGTGTGGACCAGTGGCCGGACTTTCAGGGGCATGAAAACTTCCAAGGGCGAGTATATCGGCCTTCTGAGACATACTAAGTATTATTAATGTTATAGGAACTTTTCAATTTATATGTAGACTTAATACACTTTTATTTAATCCGAAAGGGGAAGGCTAACAGGCTATTTCGTAATTAAAAAATTAATGATATAAACAATGATCATATTGTAGACACGAAGTAGGGTGCAGAATTCTATTTAATTGATAATTAGAGTAAAGTGCGAAGTTCGAGCGCATTAAGCCCGCTGGCAGCAATTTTCAAGTTTGGATTTTTATAGCACCGTAACGGTCTGACCTATGAAAAAACTAATAGTATCTCTGAATTCCTCGTCCTTTTTTTCTATAAAAATAGATTGGATTTAATGTACCACTAGGCTTAGTTAAAATTAAATACGACGTCAAAGAGGTGTAGGGTAAGTATCGCCAAGCGTACTTTTCCTCGAGCGGATTTTAACCCCAGTTAGTAAGCTCGATCGGGTTGATGGAAGGTTCGAACAGATCAAAGAAAATATATATAAAAACATGTTTTAATATTTAATTTTTACTATTAAGTCATTTTCTTTTTACTCCAGCGCAAGAACACCATCCATTGCACCATTTCCCACCCTCCACAACTTCAAATAGTCTCTTTAAGCTGATGAGCAATCACTTAAAAATAGTCTTAAGCCCTTTACCCATTTCCTTCACTACCGGGTAGTAAAAAAGAATAACTCCACACCTCCTGAGTTTGACCTCACCATGAACTTAGCCTTTACAAGGAAAAGAAAATAGTATGTGTAGGAAGGGAAGAAAAAAGGTGCATGCGCAATAGCAATGTAGTAGTAATTTGGTAAACATTCAAATTAAAAAGTTTTAGCAATAATAAGTGAACTGTTCGAACCTCTTTCCAAATCGGGGCTGCTCGAACTTCGCACTTTCCTATATGTTGTGGTTTGGTTAATTGTATATCCATTTTGACTTTTAGTACTTCGACATAAGTTTAAAATATACCATTCACATATGCATATTCATGTACGCATAAATATATTTAGAATAGTAATTTTTATAATGTATATAATTTAGTTTTTTTTTTGTAATAAATCTATTTGTATTTTATATATTTTTTATGTTAGCCTACTTCTTATGAAAACTATATAATGTATTAGAATGCTATACACAGTATAATGGAGTTACCTTTCCCTGATCAAAAGTGTTAAAGCTAAAAATATTTCCAAAAATTAGAAAGCGTCTGTGGGATAAAAAAAAACTTACTGTAAGGACTTACTGTAAGCTTACCAAAACAGCGTACATTTTAATTAATTCTCCAGCCGCGCATGCATTAATTATGATCTCATTGTTGCCTACGCCGAGTCATTTGTGTTTAGTCTTGAAGCTGGAATTGTCTCAGAGCACTGAGGTTATAAAGACACTTCTTTTAACATAAAGAGGAAAATCAATGACGCTAAATATTGTATCAATCAGTCAATTAATCGGTTTAACTTGACTTAAGGTTGGAGTTGTTTATTACAAGCTTTACTGTGTCTGGTGGACAGTCTGGGATTTAAAAAAAAACGAACTTTTTTCAGTCGAGTGTCTTGTCTCGTGTGTCTCGTCTCGTGTGTCCTGTGTGTCTCTGAAGTCGCGGTAGTTTTCATCCTCCGTTTTAACGAGAGTCGCTGGGCAGGTATCGATTTTACAGCCCGTGGTTAACAATTCTCCCCCCTCCCCCTCCTGAAACAATCTCACCCCCATCTCCAAGTCTCCTCACCACAAGGCCATTACATTCCACACACCTCCACACAGGCACACACACGCACCTTGCCCCGCTGGGAGTTGCCCGTTGGTCAGGTCCATGTCATGATTGCCTCCCTTATTTTTTTAATTTTGATATTGCGAGGTTACTTGCCCATTATATTGAACATTTTTTTTTAAAGATAATTTTTTAAAGTTTTTTTTGTTTTGTTTTTCAAAAGCCATTTTCTCTCGATGTAATCAATACCTCTCTAGCGCTTGGAATTGAATGTGTATTGTACGTATACGTATTCCTGAATCTTCTGTCTAAATGTATTAGTAGGCACTCAAATAAAAACACTGCAAAGAACTTGACGACTAAACTTTCAGTTTCATATAACTTTAATGACTATTAACTCTAACAATTCCTTACTGTAACATGTAGCGTAGAAGACTGTACAATATCTGTCAGTTTACAGTTAGCTATACTTCGTAGCAATTCAGCTCTTCGCTTCGTTGCAATTCATCTCTTCTCAACTTGCATCGAGCCGTATTCCACAGAACAGACCAACGACACACTTCCCAGTGTCGCTCCAGGTCTCCCAAAGCTGAACCAAGTCGTACTCAAGTCTACCGAATCAGAGCCGCACACGTCTTACATCGACTGTATCGACTGTAACGGCTCAAGTCCACTGAAGTTCGCTGTATAGACTTTAACGACAGTAGTCCACTCCAGTTAACTCTACCCTAGTTAACTTGCATCGAGTCGTACACATTTCTTTTCCACTAGAGCCGCACACGTCTTACATCGTCTGTATCGACCGTAACGGCTCACTCACGACTGACTTTCACATTAACTCTGTGGCTAATATAGAGTCCCTAATCGCTCCTCCAAAGTTGCACAAACACTGCTAGTATCCTCTGGAAAAGCACGTGAGGAAACGTCACATCCTGTCTTTGTTTATACATATAGATTCCAGAATACATCGGCTGCAGTGTCATCTTGCCGGGGTCACAAGTTGTGACCTTTATCTGTCTCTGGACATTGCTAGTACCTTCTGGAATAGCACATAAGGACACGTCACATCCTGTCTTTGTTGATATATGTACATTCCAGAGAACACCCGCTGCTGTGTTATCTCGCCGGGGTCATCCGTTGACCTCTAACTATCACTGTTCATTTGTAACAGTATGATCTAAGGCAGTGGTTCTCAACCTTTTAAGTTCGGCGACCCCTTTTAACAATCCCCCACTCTGCCGCGACCCCCACCCCTACCCCCACATACATACAGCAATAGAAGAGTAGACAATAACAGTCCATATTTTCGATGGTCTTAGGCGACCCCTGGCAAATGGTCAATCGATCCCCAAAGGGGGTCGCGACCCACAGGTTGAGAACCATAGGCTTCTTGTTCATGTCCAACTAAAAAAAAAAAAAGCAACAATTAAAATGCTTTGGTTTTGTGTCTATCTACCAAACTCGTACGCCGCGTACTCTTGCAGTTTTCTTTTGGGACATCAAGTATACCGGATGTAGTACAAGTTTTAATCATGCCTAGAAGTGTACTTGCATAACCGTAACATGGACAAAGATATGGAAACAAATATGGACACAGACAAGGACACAGACATGGCACAGACATGGACACAGATATTTACACAAACATGGACACAGATATTTACACAGACATGGACACAGATATTTACACAGACATGGACACAGATATTTACACGGACATGGACACAGATATTTACACAGACATGGACACATATATTTACAGACATGGACACAGATATTTACACAGACATGGACACAGATATTTACACAGACATGGACACAGATATTTACACAGACATTGACACAGGCTTGCAAAACACATCAAGCAGAAAGACAGTTTACAGACATGTACATAGAATGAACATTTTGTTTTTCTAAAAATAGCTTTTAAAGACAAGAGTTTTGACTAACAAATTCCCCCTAAACGTCATTGCAAATCTAGGTTTATTCTAGGTTTTATTCAATGTTTATTCTAGTTTTATTCTAGGTTTATTCTAGAGTATTAAACAAACCAACTTTAAAGTAAAAAAAAAAAATGAAACCTTTTTCTTTAATTTTCGTTCGTTATTTTTACTAATTACCATAAATTCTTTTTTTTTCTTTTTTTCTTTGCCGGAACCATAATTTACAAAACAAATTCACAATCGCGAGTGACCTTTCCTATTTTTTTTCCTGTTTGTTAAACTCCAGCTTTAAATGAGCAACTAAACGACGGAGTCCATCGATTGATGAAAGGACGAGAAGGGATTGGGGATGGTGGGCGGGGGATGGGGATGCGTCGACATAAGGATAATAACCCGAACCGGAAGGATAAAATTATGACTTACTTAAAAGATCAGAGACTTAAGTCTTGAGGCTCACCAACAGAAGAAATCAGACTAGGACAAAAAAGGCCGAATGTCTGGGCTTCTGTCTTTACTTAAAATAATTAACTTCCGGTACATTTAAAAAAAATAATTATTTTTATAAAAGTACTCTTAAGAGTTTTTGACTTTATGTACACGTGTTGTACGGGTTATTGTACACGTGACATCATATGTGTTTGTACATTAATGGGTAACTGTGTACATGCAAGCGTTGCACATGTCTTGTGTACTAATGTATGTGTACAATGTGTGTATATGGGTACATGAGTTGCAAACGTATTTCTACATGTGTGTGTACATGTTTGTGTACATGTGTGTGTACATGTTTGTGTACATGTGTGTGTACATGTTTGTGTACATGTACAGGTTTCTGAGTCTTGCAGTTACAGGGTTACACATCATTGCTTATTACTATTTCTTTTCATTCTAAACATCCTCCCCCCCAAAGAAAAAATTTTAAAAAATATTGTCATTTGATCCAACGCTTTGCTGGTCACCAATAAAAATACATAAGTTTTGTCGCTTCATGTTTATACTCGAAACGACCGTGGTAGAACGTTTAAGAAACAAAGCTTTTCAAAGTTCAGGGGAGCTAAAACATAAATTTAGTTTCAGCAATAACCAGAATCCAGATATTTCTAGAAGTATCCTATGGCGCTGAGTTTTAAAAGGTGGAAAAAAAGAATTCGTTGCCAATTTCATTTCAAAACATGCAATGCAAACTTATTTAATTACGCTTTTGTTTTAAAGGGGTACTTAATTATTGTTTGTTTGTAAATGTTTTGCATACTTCGGATATTCCTTCAAAGTTGAATATCTGTCACTTCTTAAACCTCCGCAGCATGAGGAATGTCAGTAGACACGATATGAGCTCAGCACCAGCGAGAGGTCCTAAATACAGTCTAGCGCGCATACCGCACGACCAGACGACCGCCTGATTAAAGTCTATGATATAATATTGTTTATTTTTCTTAAAAAGACTGTACCACAGTAACTTCCCTAAGATTTTTAATTTCGGGATCTTTAGGTCGCATTCTGAGTCCAGCAAACTCTATCTGACATTAGTTGGAGAAAAGTAAGGGCGGTTGGTCGTTGTGCTGGCCACATGACAACCTCGTAAACTGTGGGCCACATAAACAGATGACCTTTACATCATCTGCTACATAGATTACAAGGTCTGAAAGGGTGCTTCACGTATACACTGTCGGCTTCACATCTGTGGATATTTTCGCTTAATGAATTTGATCGATTCATTCACTGACTTATATATGCGTATCGGGCTGATACCCTGCTATTGACAACTATCCAGAACTCTGCGAAGTGAATACGTCTGGCTAGACCTTCACACCCTGTTGTGTATTTATGTTTCCTGTTGTGTGTTGTGAACTGATCTGTTCTAGTGTGTCAAAATGTCAGGGTGTCCAGGTCAGCGTGTGTGTGTGTGTGTGTGTACTGTGTTATTGTGAACTGTTTTGTCATTCTTGTTCAATAAAGCCTAGCTTCAAGACAGGTCTTCTTGTAGTGTTTCATTAGGTCACTACACACCCTGTGAACCCAAAAGCAAGCCAGAAATGTCCTTGAACTGGGAGCCTGGCATCAAAAGAGCTCATTTATCTCTGACCCGACCTGGCGTGACCTAGTTAACCTCTCATCGATTTCATCTGCGGACTTTCACGTTTTACTCACCCCACTCCCAACTTTGGGACCCCCCCCCCCCCCAACCTTTCTACTTTACTCCCAGGGCCTTCTTTCTCCTCCACTTCCCCCTCACCTTCTTTCGAACTTCTTTTTCTTACCACTTAAGGACATAATTATTATTTGTAAAGAGCTTGCGAGGACTTGAGGTCCGCAGGACTTTGGACGAGATGGAAGCGCGAGGTCTTAGGTCATGAGTATGTAAAAAAAAAAAAGGCATAAATAATCAAAAAAATGTGAAGAGTGAGCAAACGACATGAATAGGAACAAACATGAACTCTCACAAAAAAAAAACAACACAGATAAACACACACTGATACAACAAGATGAAAAGAAAAAAAAAACCCAGATGAAAAAAAATGAGTTAATGACATGATGACAAGGTCATCTTAACGGGCAGACGCGTACAGATGCGAACATTTGAAAATGTGGCTGTATCATTTCAGACGAAAATTGAATGTGGATTCGATCATCGGGAACTGTGGTTGAAATATTGTTCCCTTAAAGCAGAAAAATGTCCAGCCTTCCCTCTTTTCGAGCAAACATAGAGGAGATCTAGACTAGACTGGACACAAACTAGGTTTTTTTTAAAGGAAACCTCAGAATTTTCGCTATCTATCTTTTTTTCCAGTATAGTAGTATTCAGTAGTAGTTTTTCCTCAATCTGTGCGTGTGCCGTTATCATATTGGAATTTACAACAATTATTATTTCAACAAATAATCAATGTAAATAATATGGTCAAGTAAATATGTTAATTTTTCCTAATTTCGCAATACGTACTTTAAATAAATATTAATAAAAGAAAATTTGTTTCTTTCCTTTGCAAATTTTTAGTTTCTCTAAATCCTAAATATGGCACATTGGGCATCAACGGTAAATGAAAATTTGTCTACTGTGTTTGTTATTGATGAGATGGATTTCTGAAATTAGCCACGACACACGAGTTTTATATAAAAATGTAGTTCAATAGGATCATGAATATTATGCCATACAATATTAGGATTATGTTTCTTTACTATGACAGAAATGTGAGTTCACAGTAGGAATAGAAAAATGTGGTTTTTGATGTTCGCAATTGGAATTTTAAAATAGATAAAAAAAGAAGATTGGTGTAAAGGGGGGGAATTCTTTGAGACATGATAACACCCTTACAACAAGGGGAGAGAAATGAGGACCAGACTAACGTAGAAAAGATGGGAGTTAACCGTGGCGGAGACAAGTGTGGGGTGATTCGAAGGGCCAAATGGATGAAGCTTTTACTTCAACATGACGATTGTGTGTGTGGGGTGTGTGTGTGGTACATGTGGCGTTTGTGAGAGAGGATCTTTCTCAAGTGTGAATGGGTTGTGTGTTGGAAGATGGGTGTCTTGAGGTGGTGTACACCCTGTTTGTGGCGTGAGCGAAGCTGAATGAAGGTTTTAAAAGTGTAACATCAAATCAAATGTGTCTGTGTGTCTGTCTGTGTGTGTCTGTGTTTTCGAAACGGATGAAGCGACACTTCATTTGTAAACAATGAGTATAATATTAGAATCTTTTTCTTCTAGATATAAACCTTTTTTTTTTTTCTGCCTTAGTTGACTTGATCAGCCATTTCAGCGCACAAGCATTTTTGTTCCAAATATTTCTCTCTCTCTTTCCATCTCTTTCTCCATCACATATTCTCTTTCTTGGTCCATCACTCTCTTTTTTATTTCTCTTTCTCTCTCCATTTCTCTTTTCCTTTTTATCTTCTAAGCCTCTCTTCTATCATAGGCGTGCCCACGAACACACGAGATATTCGTCTAACAATCCTGTGTCTGCGCCCCACCTCAACTATTTCAGTGCTCATAAAATTAGAGCAAGCATTCATCTAACGGTGGCAGCGGGCATATTTAAGGGGAGAGCACTTACACACACACACACATCTATATCTATACATACCCATTATTATTTTGTGGATATGCTAAGTATGAAAATAAATATTAACTATACTACAGTTGTTGTATTAGAAAATGGTGAGAATATTTATGAATATATATTCGATTTTTGGGATTTCTGAAAAAAAAAAAGGTTTAGAACAACATTTCTTCATGTACTTACCATCCGCCTTCACTTAAGAAACGCCTATGCCCACAGTCCCACGACTCCTTCCAAAACCAGAGTGTTAAATTAGTTATTCTCCAATTCTACGGTAAGCTTCGCATCATCCATGCGGCCGGTGGCAGCGTTATCGATCAGGAGATTATGTGTTTTGTTCAATGCCTCCCACTACAGGGTCTGATCGAAGGTTGAATGCCAGACTTTTGTCTTCTGACATGTTACTTGGACATAAGCTGGACATGGTCAATAGACAACATGCTATTTGGACATTAACTGGACATGTTTCTTAGGAATAGTTTGACATTATCATTAAATGGCATGTTACTTAGACAATATCTAGACATGGTCAATAATGGTATGTTACTTAGACATTATCTAGACATGGTCAATAATGGTATGTTACTTAGACATTATCTAGGCATGGTTAATAAATGGCATGTAACTTTGACATTATCTAGACATGGTCAGTAAGCTAGCTATGAACAAATTTGACTGAACAAATGCTTATTGCTATAAGCATTTGTTCAGTCAAGAGTAGGGGTGCACCGGATAGTAGCTCCGACTCCGGCCGAATATTCGGCCATATTCGGCTCCGGCCAAATATCACTGCAGAATAGTTGGTCTAATAGTAAAACGTACACCTTCAGCTTTCTTACTGTCTGTCTATCCACCTATAATATTAGTTCATATGATCGCAGACGATCGATTAAAAAAAAATATGTACAGAAGGTCAAAGGTGAAGTTCTGGTAGCAAACTTGTTTATCTTTTTGTTTGTCAACTTTACCAACTTACCTTCCTAGTTACTCTGCCACCCATCTATCTATCTATCTATTTGTCTACGTATCTGTCTATCTATCTATCTATCTATCTATCTATCTATCTATCTATCTATCTATCTATCTATCTATCTATCTATCTATCTATCTATCTATCTATCTATCTATCTAATTGTCTACGTATCTATCTATCTATCTATCTATCTATCTATCTATCTATCTATCTATCTATCTATCTATTTGTCTACGTCTATCTATCTATCTATCTATCTATCTATCTATCTATCTATCTATCTATCTATCTATCTATCTATCTATCTATCTATCTATCTATCTATCTATTAGTCTACGTATCTATCTATCTATCTATCAATTTATCTATTAATCTATCTATCTATCTATCTATCTATTTGTCTACGTATCTATCTATCTATCTATTTATCTATCTATCTATCTATCTATTTATCTATCTATCTATCTGTTTGTTTGTCTGTCTGTCCTTCCGTGCGTCCGTCCGTCCGTCCATCCATCCATCTATCCATCCATCCATCTATCTATCTATATATCTATCAATATATCTATATATCTTTCTTATATTATCTATTCTATCTATTCTATCTATTCTATCTATTCTATCTATTCTATCTATTCTATCTATTCTATCTATCCTATATATATATATCTTTCTCATTCTCTTTCTCCCTTCCTCTTTGTTTCTCTCTCTCTCTCTCTCTCTTTGTTTTGCTCTCTCTAATTCACACGTAAGCATTTTCTCAGCCCGGCACTAAGTCTCGCTGAATGCATGCATGTGTGATGTGTTGCTAATGCACTCGTGAGAGAACGAACGAGAACTGACGAGAAAGAACCAGACACAAAAAATAAAATGTCTTCAGAAAATCTTTTCTCTGCTGCTGAAAGCCAATGACTTATGGAAGAGAAAAGTCTCTCTGCACCTTTGTGTGTGCTGTTCCTTTTATTTTCTTTCCAATATGTAAATTTTATGCAAATTTACAATAAGGTATAGTTCGTGAATTCAGGAGAAGCCCCCCCCCCCTTTCCCCCCCCCTCCCCCCCAAAAAATAATTAAATGATAGCACATAAGTGGAAAGATGTGCACGTCAAAGGGAGAGAATCCAACAATGAAAGCATATTTCTACAGCAGAAGACATCTCTCTCTCTCTCTATCTATCTATCTACGTATCTATCTATCTATCTATCTATCTATCTATCTATCTATCTGTCTGTCTGTTTGTCTGTTTTAAATGTTAAATTTTGCTTTTTTTCGACCAGAAGACCAAAATCTATATTTGGTTTTATTTTATCTATCTAATTTTTTCTCCTTTTATTTTAGTTTTCTGTGTCCAATTTATTTCTCTCTTTATTGTGGGTCGTCATACTAGTTCCCGTTCCCGTTAACGACATCACCCCTATGCAGGAATAAAACAAGGGAAGATAATGCAATCAGAAGGACATGCTACTTAGCTTAAACGCCAATGCTTTGTCTCCCCCTCCCCCCCCCTGAACAAGATGGCCGGCGTACATCAAGCCTCAAGTGTGAGTTAAGGCCATCTCGATTATTCTGCTCGGCCAGGACAATGAAACATCCACATGCGCTGCTCCGTGCTGGTGTCCACAGCTTTGGCCCCGACGTGATGGCATAAAAAGTGCACCCCATATGACTCCCAGCGCATGATTATAGATGAGGCGTTATGATTATCTCAAGAATTAAGCAAGGCACTTTATATGCACATTCCTCATCTTTTCTTACTATATTATATTATATTATATTATATTATATTATATATTATATATATATATATATATATATATATATATATATATATATATATATATAGTCATGGATCTAGATGAAAAGTAATATTGAAAAATTAATAATTCAGAGAGATTGTCAAAACTTTTATGCAAATCTACTAAACCAACTATATGCATATGGCAACATTCTATATTACTCAAAAAAATTGTACTATTTCATTACAGTGTAAATGTAATGAAATAAATTTAAACTTTGCTATTGAATGAATCGCCCACACAAAGAACGTGATATGTTTCAATACATGGCGACAACCATAATTGGGAGAGCTATATTAGTAAACAACTTGGTCATCCCGAAGATAATCTACTTAGCAAATGTAGTAGAACCTCCTCCTAATTTCATAAATTACATGAATACCACTATCAGAAATTTTATTTTCAAAAACACAATAAGGAACATAGAACATACAATACTCATACAAGACAAAAAAGAAGGAGGGATAGGCTTACAAGACATTGACACAAAAATCATAAAGCTTAGAATAAAAGTTGTAGGGAAAGTAGTGAGGTCTCCCAATAACTTCCCCTTAGTATTATATTATTTTGGACTTAGACTAAACAAACTCCTCCCCATTCAAAACAACACACCCCATCATTTTGGTAACCATACACATCCATTCTACAGATCACTCACAAGACACCTACCCAGCAATGAAAACATTACACACCACGACTCAAAAACAATATACACTATACTCAGAGACAAGTTGAAAGAAAACCTAGAAGTTGGAATAAAGTGGGTCAGGGAGTTAGGGGTTAAACCAACCAACTGGACAGACACATTCACGCATTTACACAACAAACACATAACACCCAAAGCACGAGAAGTAGCCTACAGATTACTCTTCGGGATGACCCCAATAAAAGGAAGACTCTCAACTACAACAGGGTCCAAATATACCTGTGTAATTTGTAAAAAAGAAAACCAAAACCCAGAGAAACACTTATTTAGTGAATGTGAGCTGGTTGAGGCAGCAAAAAAAACTTTAGAAGTTATTATTGACGCAAACAGTCAAACCTGTGCAAATGTAAATACTGCTATTTTCTTTAATAAAGTACCTAAAGCCATAAATAAAAAACTAAGAGACATCAATGTAATTATTTTATCAGAATATAGAAACCTTATTTGGAATATCGACCTACAAATTGTCTACCATAATAAACGATATGGAAAAGTATTATTAGATCACATTTTAAAGAAAATAATTGAACGCAAAGTGAAACAATATAGCGCTAAATAAAAATACCAAGATTGTCCATTAACTTAAAGAAAAGAGAATATATATATATATATATATATATATATATATATATATATATATATATATGAATTTGTGTATGCGAGTGTGTATACGTGTGTATAGATATATATCCCAAATGACCCTTTTTATATATTTAAAGACCCTGTAACCATATAATTAAAAAAGCTAGTACTCCAAATAAAAAAAAACAGTGATCGCCCCTTGAAATTGACAAGGGTTAAGAAAATTCAAAACATTACACAATCACGAAGGCCAAGCCTTGACCTTGTGACTGTAAAGACTTACACCAAAGTTTTGATCTACAAAGACGAGCGAGTTAGGCAGGAGAAAACGAGAGATCTCATTCGATTAAAACAGAGAATCATATCGAAATGGAACATTAGGCCGGAAAGTCAAGGAACGGAAACACAATAAGGAACCAGGAGCGAACACGTGTAAAACCCAAGAAAAGGGAAAGAAGAGTAACTCCAAGAAATCAAGAACAAGGGCAGACCTTTACGTTTTATGTAAACACTTTTTTTCTTCTGTTGTTCCTGTATTGAGAATCAGGCATGACCACATGATATCTAAGCAAACAATTCTTTGTATATATTTGTACTTTTTAACAATTATGTCCATAGTGACTTCTTTACGAATATTGAAAAAATACCACCACTATCCGTATTGTGCATATCTGTGTAGTCTACATACAAATATATTATTTCTTACTACCTTGCAGATGTTTACTGTCTGTACTGATGCAGCTTTTCTTCTGTTGTTCTAATATTGAGCATCAACATAACCTCATATCTCAACAAGCTTCTACATCAAATTGTTACTAAATTAGTATTTAGTTTCATTTTTTTTTACATATGTCAAAGTTTTTACTATTGTTAAAAAAAAAATTCTGCACCACCATTGTCAATACTGCGCATGCTTGTGTAGTCTACAGAGAAATAATATATTAAAGAGGGAAAGAGGAACAATTAAAAAAGGGGGGAAAATATTCAAGAAAAAAAATTAATTAATTATATATATATATACATATATATATATATATGTATATATAGATAGATAAATATAAAATAACCTTCAGTACGACACTAATTGGCCCCTGTGACCAAAAAAAAAAAAAAAAAAGCCACAGAGAAATTGTCTCTGAACAGAAACTCCCGATATACTGACTCTAGCAGACAGGATTTCCACCTTGATGATGAGGAAGTGGTTTTCCAAATCTCAAGGGAGGGAATCAAAAATTGTCATTTAAAGGGAGACAATAAAAGAAACACTATAAATGTTTAAATGCCTATGTTCGCATAAGTGTGTACACACATAGATGTGTATGCATGTTTGATAGAAGTTAATATCAAGAACTGGGGGTAATGTAGCAAAACACAAAGGAAACAACCATAAGCAATGTAGACAAAGTGGAAAAAAATGTGACTACGATGTTTAAAATGTTTTAAAATCATTTAAGTTTCTACTTTCACTCTTTGATTGTTTCTATTTCATTACCTATTGTTGACATTCTCACCACATATATTTTAAGAACCTTAAATTTCAAAAATATTCATTATATGCTATTGGAAAAAAATAACGCCATATACAAAGCAATTTAAAACGTTAAAATATTATGACAACCTAAATGTAACTATATGCATTGCCATGTTTTGCAAACATTGTACTTTAAAATGTAGCTACTTAATTTGTACGCTTACTAATAAAATATGCATCTTTTTGTTAATAAAAAAAAAAAAAAAAAAAAAGCCCTATAAAGGGGCCAATAGCCCAAAAAGAGGCAATGCCCAAAAAAGAGGCAAAGGCCCAAGGATTCCTAGGATGTAAACAGCTCTACAACTGAAGTCAAAAGCTAAAAAGCTGAGGTATCCTAAAAAAAAAAAATGAATCGTAACCTGTATTACATTAAATTATGATCTCTATAGTCGTAGTCTTAGAATAGATACAAATTTTAAAAGTCACAAAATAAAAAAAAAATAATGACCTTCAAACAACATACTTTCCCCCTACAAATGATATACTTCCCGTACTTAGGAACTCAGCAATCCAATCGTACTACCTATACCACCCTTCCCTTATTCAATTATATACTCAATCTCCATTCATATACATCGCATTGAGCTATAACGTTTCTGGAGCATGTTCGAATCCACTCTCTACCGTTTCTTTATCGTTAAGTACGCCATCTTGTCACGTGACTAATAACTGTGAATTTTTAATGACCCCTTTAGTGCCTCCCCTTCTCCCTGCGCCCCCTCAAAGGAGCAGTTAAAATTTCAAGGTGCGAGCAGCTCATTGGGATCCTCCTCTGCTCACTCCTCTCACAGTGCAACACGTCAGCCCTTTTTTTTTATTAGCCTCCTCTTTCCTACCCTCCCTCCCTCAGTCGTGTTGTGTTACACCTCAATTCCCTCTTCCCATCTCTTCACCGGGCCATTCTCCAGTAGCTCGTCTCAGACTACAAGTTCTAATCTCTCAAAACCTGAGCAAACGTCAACTATGAGCTAATTGTGAGCTAATTTATTATACAAGAGCTAATTCTGGTTTTTTACTCACTTTTTTTTTCCACTCAGAAATGCACTTTCACTCATACTCCCTGACATACACTTTCACACACACGCTCACATTCAATTACAGGCAGAGACGTCTTCATTATGCCTGCCCCCCCCCCTGACAAACATAGAACGAGGCCAGTGCTGGGGCTACACGGTGCAACCTTGGGCTTGTAACAGGCCTTAGGGCACCTGCATTTCTTGCCACATCTTTAATGACAATTTCGCTGGATAATATATTTTTGAGTATTTGACTAGTTCCACCGTCCCATAGAAGAGTGGGATTGAGACATTGGCATTCACTTTGTGAATCAGGATCCCTGAAATAACACTCTTGTACATTGTGTGACATAATGAAATTTTAATTTATAAGCTATTGGAGATTTTCATACAAGGCTGAAAAACTATTAATAGCAAGCATTTTAGGCCGGTGTATTACACACACACACACACAAAATGGTGATAAGCTATGTTAATAAAAATAAAACGGGAATATTATGGGAAATGCTCTAGCTTGTTTAGCCTTATATAATTAAAATTGTAAAGCTTTCATTTCACTTTTATTTATTTGAGGGTTGTTCACATCAATTTAGCGTCTTCCGGTCACTTCTTATGTTAGCCTTTGATTCCCTTGGCCAGTTCCTTTGTCAGCCCTGGGGACCTTATGACATGGACATACAGTCTTATCTTGCGCTCTTTTTCGACAATGCTTAGAGAAGCTCATCATGGGGCCTGGTCGTCATTGAGATCCTAATTTGAATTTGCTAATTTGTGATGAGGTCTTTGTTGGTGATACCTTGGACCCTTCTGTAGCATCTCAGATTTCATGAATATTATTCCATTCATTTATGCTAAATCATGATATCGTAGTCATTGTCAGTACACTCATATTTACTTGTCTTTCTTTCTTTTATCTTCAGATTGTGGTATGAAATTTGAAAACTTCACTGGAAGCAGACGTAGCCAATGAGAAAATTCAAAAACAGGAAATGGACCCGAATGGTGCTGATGTTTCCGGAACAAAATGACAATGGTTTTGATAACTAAAACAACGGCCTATACTTAGTGCTACTTCTAGGAGCTATTTAAAAAAGAAAGAAAGAATTGATTCGTTTGGCAGGAGAGTTTCTTTCCCCTGAAGGATAGGAATAGAGGGAGATAATTGAAAAAAAAGGAGAGAAAATGGATTTATTTAAAAATAGATCGACACAAATAGTTTGGAGGACAAGAGGATGGGCCTTAACCTCTCTGGTGGTTTTTGTGACAATGATGGCGATGCCCCTGGAGACGAAATACATCGGGCCTAAGCTGACACATATGGTGCTGGACGATTCGACTGGAATCGTTTACGTGGGAGGTAAATCTAACAGCTTAAACACTTGCAATTTAACCTCTATCTATCTATCTATCTATCTATCTATCTATCTATCTATCTATCTATCTATCTATCTATCTATCTGTCTATCTGTCTGTCTGTCTATCTATCTGTCTATCTGTCTATCTGTCTGTCTGTCTGTCTCTTTGTCAGTCTATCTGTCTGTCTGTCCTGTCTGTCTGTCCTGTCTGTCTGTCCTGTCTGTCTGTCCTGTCTGTCTGTCCTGTCTGTCTGTCCTGTCTGTCTGTCTGCCCTGTCTGTCTATCTATCTATCTATCTATCTATCTATCTATCTATCTATCTATCTATCTATCATGTACATCTTTATCTCTATTTTTTTTCTCATTTGTTTTGCACTCTCTCTGTATATATTTCTCTTTGTATCTGTCTGTCTTTCTCTCGCTGTCTCCAAATCAATCAATCAATCAGTCAATCAAATCTGTTCATCTTGTGCAACCTTACTGTGTGTCTGACTTTCTGTCCGCTTATCTGTCCGTCTAAATGTCATTTAATGGCTCCTCCATTAGTTTTTATCCTCCATTCGATCTTTGCTTCATCTTTCACAACCAGTCCGGGGGGGCGGGAGAAGTGCGGAGACAATGGGTCTTTGATCGATGTCACTGTCTAATTGATTGACTGATGGATTGACTTGCTGATTAGATGAACTGTTTTTGATTGCGTTTTTTTTATTTATTATCTTTACACTTCATTCCCCCCCCCCTCTCACCACATTATCTCACTTTTGATTGACAGGTGAGAACAGATTATACCAACTGGACTCGGAGTTAAATCCGCTAATGGTCGTGGCGACAGGGCCGAAGAATGACAGCATCCACTGCATGCCCCCGCACGTGCTGGAACCCTGCAAGGTGAATCGGACCACCTCCAACAACTATAACAAGGTAAAACTTCTACACCCCCACCGCCCCTTTTTTCATTCTCTTTCTAAACCGGGAAATCCCCTGCTCTGACTGCTGTCCTCTACTGCTATTAATGTTTGTTCTATTGGCTATTTTTAGTTCTGTTGAGAATTTACTGTTGTTTCTTGAAACGTAAAGACGTGTATTTTTTTTGTACAACTAAAACTACATTAGTACACCACGTAACAAAGGGAAGATCATTATAATGATGACAGTGATAATTGTTGCTAAGAAAGAGTGATTAGCTTTGTTTTGTTTGAGTTCCTTGTTTACAAAATAAAAGATTTAAAAAAAAAACGCTTCAATGTCATAGGTTTGTAAGATATAGTTTAGCGCGGACTTCGTGTATCTATATACTTACTTATTATGAAGGCCGGCCTCTTCATTTAGGAAATTAATTATGATGCTTGATTAAGACTGACTTCTTCAGTAAGGAAATGGATTATGTGACTTCAATATGAAGACTGGCTTCTTGGTGTGGCTGGGTCATCTAGGTCTTTGGATACGTATTTGAAGGTATGTGGGTTGGAGTAAGGCAGAGAAGCACGCGCGTAGGCCAACCCAGTTGTCTGGAACCCAAATATGTTTCGCGGCGGGGCCTGTTGTCAGCTTTAAGTTAACTGAACAGTCCAGGCCAATTGATGACACTGATTGACTAGGGCCAGTTAACCAAAACCACAGTGACTGACTAAGGCTAGGCCGGCAAGCCTCTTCGCTCGACTAGAGTTTGGCCAACATGCGACTCCGATTGACTGAACCGTTTCCGACCACTGCAAGGCATATGAGTACATCACAGCGACACCCATTTAAAATGATTTTGTGTATGTGTCAGACTATATGTATGTGTGTGGTAAATATGGGGCAGAAAATACCTCATTTGATAGAGAAGCACTTTTCTTTTGATAAATGGGGCACCATTCTGCCCCTCCTCCCTCAAGTCTTAACAAAAATCATGTTTATTATCCTGTTATTATCATCTTATCAACTGATAGCTGAAATAGGTTTCGCAGTAACATAACTGCGTAGTCGATTGTAAGAAGGGTGCGCTATTACCATCTTCAAAGATTATTATGTGGGTCAAATATACACGTTTCAGGGCCTGGTTAAGAAGATTACCAAAAGTTACCGCTTTTGGACGAAGCTCCAGGTCTTACATCATGTTTTTTATTTGCATTTAGGGTTTAGATACAAATAATTTATGGCATTAGAATGATATTTAATTTTTTTTTTCGTATTTTGACATAGATTTTTTTCTTCCTTATTGTTAGATTGGTTCTATTACAGATTCATTTGTTGTTTATGTCAATGTCTAATTTATAATGTATTAAATTATTTTTACGTTTCAAAATTGGACGATGACTAACTAAATTTGGCTTAGGTGGAACTTGGACTCTATAAATCTCAGCGCGTCTGGTCCAAATTTGAATTTGTCATTGATTCGTCAGTCCTCAGCAATCTATCTAAATTTGAAAAAATATTGGTTTATTAAAAACTAAATTGGTCTAGCAATTTATAAAAGCCACTATTTAACACGAAAAAAAAATAAAAAAAAAACAAAAAAACAGGGAAAGAACTGTACATTTATAGCCATATACGATTAATTTTGCGTTTATCAATACCAAACTTAATTAATTAATTACCACTTATTTTTCAAAGTTTCATTTTGATTTAACATGGGAGTACGTGGGAGAAACAAGGCGTACAAAAAACTGTACCAGACAGACAGAGCTAGTTAATATTAGCTTTGTAAAAAAAAAAAAAAAAATAAATAAAAAGCCAAATTTAACTAAATTCAAATGTGCACTACTAGACATTTAAAATGTTAGAAATTTCCCTACGAAAATGGCCACATTGTTAGTGGAGAATCATTCTCAAAGATAAGAACCACAAAAAAAAACACAAAAAAACACTACAAAACAAACCAAAAAAATGGCTTTTTTGTTCCTTATCGACTTGTAAACATCAAATAATTCTCATAGCTGGAAACGGCTCTTGTGCCCGAGGCCAGACAATAGCTCAATTGAATCCTTTTCTCTCTAACTAGCTTTAATTTAACTCAAGTCTCAAAGCAATTACTGAATGCAGCAAAGGCATAATTTGTCCTGAATCGAAGTTTTCAAAATGTTCATATGTCGACGTATTGATTTCTGCCTGAAACAGAATATTCTGCGAGTCCTCTTCTGTCTTGGAAAGCTCCAATCAGAGTTTTGTGATCATTTCATGCAGAATTCGGTCGAGGGCAAGGTGACCAGTTTCAGTAATGGTGCTGTGTGGTCAGAACTGTGGACTGAGAAGGGTGTGCATATGTGTGTGTATGTTTTGAGGTTCAACTTCTGACACCTTGTTTTGTCTTACAAGTTTCGGACGTTGCTTCAGACATCAATATTTCTACGTCTTACTCCAAAATCTTGCAAGATGGGAGTGGTCAAGGTTTGAACTCAGGACCACTGACAACCAGGCAGAAATCCCTTTCCAAGACCTCATCCTAACTTTCGTTAATCAGTCTTTCAAAATATGTAAACTATAGATAGAATATCATTGAAACTACTTTATCTTCTCCTGTGACAGACTGACTGACTGACTGGCTAGGTCATTATAGTTAGTATCTCACTGTGTTTTTTTTAAATTGCAATACAAATACATTATAATATACATTTATTAATTTAATATTTAGAAGAGTACCAACTAGTTTAGCTATAAACTAACAAGTTCGACCAAATTATCATCCATTTAACATGAAATTGATCTCAGAACTTTCAGATAACCAAATGAACATTTTTTCCATGATCCTCTCTGACATTGAAGCTATTTTTACTATTTTTTTGAACAGATTCTGTTGGTTGATAATCTAAGGCGGAACCTGATCGCTTGTGGGACCCTGTTCCAAGGCATGTGTGAAGCCAGGAGTCTGGTGAACATCTCCAAGCTAATGGTGGATGAAGCCTCCACGGAGCTGAAGAACTTTGCCGTGGCAGCCAACACAGAGAACGCCTCCACTGTTGCATTCATCGCCCCAGGGCCGTCGCTCGTCATGGAGACGGTACTTTATGTAGCTACCACATACTCGGGTGAGTTTAGTCATTGATTCTTTGTAGTGAACATTCTGTCTAGTCCAGTACTATCATAAACATTAGTACTTCATATGTTAGATAAAGGATTGATTTATTCTTAGGAGACATACACAAAGACGAAAGGACAGGCGGATAGACAGACAGACAGACATACAGATAGATAGATAGATAGATAGATAGATAGATAGATAGATAGATAGATAGATAGATAGATAAATAGATAGATAGATAGATCGATAGATAAATAGATAGATAGATAGATAGATAGATAGATAGATAGATTGATTGATTGATTGATTGATTGATTGATTGATTAGATAGATAACCATACAACACCTTATTAACACTGCGCGAAAGAAAACTACTAAATAAAAATACTGAGCTATTTAAACCTTGAACTGGAATATACTTAAAGTAACGTAACATTTTAAAACTATGTTTATGTTGTTTTTGTTTTTTTTTAAACAGATAGGGCCTAGCTATTAAATGTTATTAAATGACGTAGGCTAATTCGTGCTTATTATTTCGTCCCCAACCCCCACCCCACCCCACTCCCCTTCGACACTTTGTCACATTTTCTAGGCACGAGCGAGTCCAGCCAGGTGAATCGCTACGAGGTTCCAGCCATATCCACCAGGAGTCTCCACAAAGAGTCGCGCTTCTCCCTGGCCGTGGACGACAACTTCCTGGCCAAGAGCAAGCTGTCCGCGCTGTTCCTGAAGCCCAACGTGGTGACGTCCTACCTCATCCACTATGTGTACGGCTTCAGCTCCGCCGGCTTCAGCTACTTCCTGACCGTCCAGGACGAGAAACCATCGGCCGTGGCCTCTCTGGAGACCAGGGTCTCTAAAGTCACGAAAATCGTGCAGATCTGCCAGGTGGACAGTTACTTGTACTCTTACGTAGACATTCCTCTGATCTGCACCAAAAATGGGGTGCATTACAACATTCTGCTGGCGGCCAGAGTTGTCAGACCTGGAGAGGAGTTGGCCAGAGACATGTTTCCCGACGGTAATGTCGAAGATGTTCTTATGGCCGTATTCACCAACACCTCTGGCTCTCAGCGGGTGGACTCAGCCATCTGTGTTTACACCATGAGAGAGTTACGAGCTAAATTCCTGGAAAATATAAAATTGTGCCACCAAGGGAACTCTTCAGTCAGCGGCGGAGGATATTTATACGGAACATGCCCACACCAGGTAGGGTTCCAAACATTTACAAATTCTCCTTTTAACTTTTATAAGAATGTCTACTCTAGTCTCATACAGGGTGGTCATAAACAAAGGGGCCTTCGAACTTTTTGTCACAAACTTGAGTTCATGGGGACTTACTCATGGGCTCTTCCTGTCTTGATGCGTGAATTTAGTGGGCCAGGAGCGTGCATTATTCTGATCGAGCATTTGGAGCTCTGCAGTTTCAAATTCTATATCTCTATTAAAAGTATTACAATTGAATAATACCAAAACAGGTTTCCAACATCTGAATAAAAAAAAAATCACTTCACATGCTGTTATTCCCCTTTGATACTTTCGGATTTGATACTTGCTTTGTGCTCAGTCATGCAATTTAAATCTCTCTCTCTCTCTCTCTCTCTTTGACCCAAACACCGAGCCAAGCCCCCTTCACCACTCAACTTAACAGTGGTCTGCCTTCATACTTTGAAGTCCATCCAAGCAAAAGAGTGAAATTCGTTTATTTTTTTTATAGATGTCGATGGAGTCAGGGGAGGAGACCACATGGGGGTAACGATATGTGTGTGTCACGGTTGGGAGGGTGAGGACTTGTCTGGGAATGAGGGGATTAGGACCGTGAAAGTAAAAGGGAAAAGCGGGGATGTAAAAGGAAGGGGGGGGGGGACATATTGACATTTTGTTGACGATTGCAATTTTCTGCTTCATTGGTGTCGGCATTATCGATAATGAAAATCTTTTTTGCGAAAGGGGTCACTGACAGAAACACGCTAGAACGTCAAAATGCCAACAAGAAGCAGATACGAAGTTTACAGCGCACACGCACGCGCGCACAGACATGGAGGGTAGCTCTCGCAAATACGTTTTGTGCGAGGGTAGTTTGTAAACAACAGCGATTGTCAGATTGATGATTGGGCAGATAGATGGTCTGTGCGCGCGCGCGGCGTGCTGCACATGTAGATAATTGTTTTTCTTTGTTTCTGCTGTTTACCGACAACCCGGTCATGCCTTTGTTCGGTGGGGTGCGGGAGTTATGACACATGGACATAGGTTTGGGGTTAGCTGTGGCTTATGTACATTCTGCTTCACTCTCTCTCTCTCTCTCTCTCTCTCTCTCTCTCTCTGTCTCACACTTACACTCACTCACACACACACACACTTACAGTCACTTTCTCTCTAGCTCGCTATTTAATCCTTTTTCCGCTCTGAAACTTTGACTCAAACTACGTTCTTAATTGTCTCCATGTCTCTCTCTCTCTCTCTCTCTCGCTCTAATTCACTCTCAATCTTTCAAGTTTTAAGCATATTCTATCTCTCTTCCTTCTTCTCTCTTCTACCCCTCTCTTTCTCTCTCTCTCTCTTTCTCTCTATCACACACTCACACACACATACAGTTTCATTCATTTTCTCTCTACCTCCCTTATTGATTCCTATTGGCTCACTTACTCTTTAGCTGAATTTACTTCCTTCTTTCTCATTCACCTCTATCCCTCTCTATATGTCTCTCTATATGTCTCTCTGTCTGTCTCTCTGTCTCTCTCTCTCCCTCTATCTCTCTGTTCCCCTCTGTCTCTCTCTCCCTCCCACTGTCTCTCTGTCTCTCTCTGTCCCTCTCTGTCTCTCTGTCTCTCTCTCTCTATTATATATATATATATATATATATATATATATATATATATATATATATATATATACATACTACTTGACAATAGTAATTTGAAACTTCAGTAACCAATACTGTCTTGTATATGTATTACATCGAACAACCCACAGTGTGTCTTGTCTCTACGGCCACATATTTCCTTTTTTGTGAAGATGGAAAAGATTAAGAGAACAGTCTCTTTGAACTATTTATCTTGAAGTGAGCAGTGATTGACTGACTCATTGACTCTTGTATGAGCAAGCCACAGTCAAATCTTGTACAGTGTCGTTTTTTTTAATCCACTTTTAGTCCCATTTGTTTAGCATTTTCACCTACATTTAGCATTACCCCCCTTTATCATTATCTCCCCTTTCGCATTACCACCCCTTTAATTTTGTTTTCACTTCCCTAGACTGCTTTTGGCATTCATCATTTCTATAGCGCCTCTTTTTTTTTTTTTTTTTTTTTTAAAACATGTTTAGTTGTTTAGTATTCATAAGGTAAGCGTACATTATAGCCACAACAAAGGGAAGCTATCAAGTTAAGCTTACAAAGCATCACCATTATACACGCTATAAAGCGTAATTAAAAGATCTTTTACCTTTTCTAAAACCTTTTTTGTTGAAATAAATATAATCAGTCTGACGATTTTTGGTATGACAGATCCGTACAGAAAAGCAGCATTGGAGACCACGGCTGGATCCTGTCCTGTGATGAAATACAATTATTGGTGCTTCCTATTGAGACGTAACTAGAAACAAAGAATTATTTGTAAAACAAGCTGCCAAGCCAAAAACTAAATAGAAAATAAATCTCAGGGGTGAAAAAAGAAGAGGACTGTAAATGGTTCACCTGTGAAAAGACACTAATACTTTAAAGACTGAGATGTGATGCAGGAGTAGGGCTGGCAGAGTAGCCTAGAAGTCACCACGTGGGTAGCTTATGTCACGTACATTTCTGCAAATCAGCGTGTGTGTGTGAGCAGTGGCATTGGTTAGAGATAGGTAGGGAGTATTTCTCCATACCTCACAATCTCAAGACTTAAGAAAATTTTTTTTTCTCATTACAAAGCTTATTATCAATTCACTCTGTCTGTCTGTCTGTCGGTCTAGTTTAATTTTTGTACACATTTCACTCCCCCCTCCCCCACCCCCACCCATTCTCGGATCAAGTTGAAACTTTGTACTATTACTTATTGTCTCTAACAAAACATGAAACAATAAGAAAAAAAAATTAGACAATTACGAAGTGGAATTTTTTTTTATTGATTTAAAAGGGAAAATAAATCATACAGTATTGAGATATGTAGTCATAAATGTGGAGCTGTTCCCCTTATATAAGCTTTTTTTAAAAAATATATATTTTGTTTGTGTTTATATTGTTGTTACCTCTTCCTCCCCCCCCCCCCCCTTTTTCCACCTTTTCAGTGAACGTCACTTTTTTTAACCCTTAAAACGCGTGTGGTAGTTTAGCCACAAAGCATCACAATTGTAATTCCATTTTGTATGCACTCACTGTAAAACAGCTCAGGACTTTAAGGGTTAATCAAAAATGTCATTAAAATTTTTTTTTTTAAAGTAAGGCTTGTGAATGACAGGAGAAGTTGAAAGACCGCTTGATAACTACAGATTGCCTAGGTGATAAAATAGTATGCAAAAAAATTAAAATTACCCTTGTCAGACCTTTACCCTTTTTAAAAAACAGGGTGCCATGTGGCCAGTAAAACGACTAACTTCCTTTGCTCTGCTTTTAATACCCATTAGAGTTTTGTTTGATTCGGCGGCTTCCTAAAAGTCACGCAAACTCCCCCCCCCCCCCGGGTCTCAAGTGAGATTGGAACCCGAAACTCTCAGATTGGAAGCCGAGAGCCTTACCACTCAGCCACCATGCCACTATATGAATTTCAAAAAAACAAAAACTTACATATCTATATTGTCTAGCTGACTGCAGTGTCTATTCTCGACCTGCTCTATTAAACAATAAGAGTTATCTTTTTATAATCTCCGACTCTAGTAAAGCACTTGACCAACATCACAAGTACCTCCTTCTTCTTTAACCTCTAATACACAACCCCCTTCCCCCGCCTCATACTGATAAGCTCACACTGGTATTGTTGCCCTCCCTTAGCCCACTGTGTGAGTTACACATCTAATGATATCAATAGAATAAACAAAAAGGTGAGCACCTCCCCAACTCACGAAATACCGTGTATATATTTTCGTTAACTTACAGGCAAGGGCGTATGGTAGAGACTATAGTCGGAGAAAGAAGGGGTACAACAAAAAAAAAACCCAGAGATTTGAAGTCCGAAAAAAAAAGTTGTCTCTCCTTGCTCTATACTTGATGGATGGGCACAGGGAGATAACTAAATAGGAACTTGCCAACTCATGTGTTTGTTCTTCTCCTCCTTCATATGAACAGAATAAAAGAACATTTTGTTCCCAAACCAAAACAGTCTTCACCCAAAATGTGACAAGATGTGTCTGACATTTATATTTAGATTCATCCGTTTCATTTGTTGTAAACACTGCATCTCTCTGATTGATGGTTTGCGAAGTTTGCATATCTGAATCATATAGTAAAATAGCGCGACGCAAACCTGCCCCTCAATATTTTCTCCTTACCTATTGCGGGGCCCTATGCGTAACGGATAGAGCGGTGCCCAGTCTGGGTAGGGATAAGCATAACGTCAAAATTATGATTTTTGTTTTAGAAAATACATTCGTCTTTGCAATAAATTTTTATTAAATAAAAACTGACAATGCAATTGTTTTTTTTTTAATCGCTCGTAAAATTGACACCCCAAAATGACAATTTTTGTCTACTTTTTAGGAGATTTTAAAAATTTCAGATTTCCATGACTTTTTAAATATATATATGGCAATTACAGGAGATTTCAGGAGACAGCGAAAACCCTGTTATCATATATAAGTTATAATGGATAAATTTAATAATTTACATCTAGAATTAGCGCGGGGCCCACTGCGACCGCATAGGTTGCACTGGCCAAAGTCCGGCCTTGTATGTGGTCATCTATATTGCCTCCCTTATAGTCATAATTTATTCTTCACTTGCGCCAAGTCTCCTGTCCACTACCCCTCGCCTCGAATTCTTTCCCCTGTCATGCATAATACATTTCTTTCCTCTAGTTGTCCCCCCTGTGTATATGATATCCAACTTCCCCCGCACATAGTGACCTCTGCAGGTCTATTAGCCGCAGGGAAAGTGATTCTCTCCAGGACGTCCAAGAGAAGAGTACTAAATAACAGAGGGGCATCACTCCAGTTTCTTTCCTGCCTTATTCTCCTCCTTGCATTTTGCTCCCCACTCCACCCCGTTTTCCCCCTTCCTCTGAAAGAATCAAACCCAAGCCTCATATCAATTTCATTCTCGGCATTTTCTCTCGTTTCACCTCCTCCCCCCCCCCTCGGCCAAATGCTCGTATTTTTTCTTTTCCTTGCATACGTCTGCTGCGAGTCTCACGCCTTCTGATGAACTTTCCTAGATGCATTCTAAATATGATTCGCTTTTTTTATTTCACGTTGTAAATATGATTCGCTTTTTTTATTTCACGTTGTAAATATGATTCGCTTTTTTTATTTTACGTTGTAAAAATCATTCGCCTTTTTTTTTTATTTTCTTTAGCATATTTGTCTTTATTTTTCTTACTTCTAACGGCTATTTTTTTTTATCTCTTAAAAAATCTCCCCCCTTCCCATCTAAACACACTATTAAACAATAATTCCATACAATTCATTTACTTTGGTTTTTCTTTGATGTCTTGTTTTTAAGTATTCAACTCCCCCCAAAAATGTATGTTGGTTTAATTTTATGACTGAAATGTGTCAAAATTTATTTCTTCATGGGTGAACAGCTGTGTAGAATAATACCGCAAAGGAAACTCTGCTAGACCAAATGAAAGCATAGGACGAGTGTAGTTTGTGTTTTTCGTTTGTTTGTAGCTGATGAAGGCCTTGTGGCCTGAACGAAAATACTTTGGTCCAGGAAGGTTTCTGTATGTATTTAAATTATAGTTTTCTGTACATTTTTTTTTCATCTCTTTTCTCGCTGGATTGTGTTTAATTTATCTCTTTTTCATTACTCCCGATCACTTCACTGAAGTTTTGTTGTCACAGCTCACAGACTCCCAATCTCTCTTAATATATAAAGACCTGCTAACCGTAGTCCACGATCCTAACTTTGAATACAATGGTACTATTTCATTTTGTGTTAGTACGTAGACCATCTGGACCACAGTTTGGGGACTTTCTGATCATATTAATGGAGCACCATCGCTGGGCCCCTTGACCAGCTTATTAGATTACCACCGCTGGCTGGAGACCTCATGACCATATATATGCTGAGAAAGACACAAATTAAAGTCACATTCCTCGTTCCATATGTTAGGACAAATTTATACAAATGCTACTTCTTCCCTAGTGCTATTAGAGTATGGAATGGGTTGCCTCAGCCAGCCAGGAAAACAAGTGACTTGGCAGAATTTAAGTCATTGGTTAATATGTATGACTTGATGCATGACTCGTAGGACGTAATCATCTTTTTTTTTTTAAAGTAATGTGTGTATTTTATAAGATAAGATTATGGAGTACCATTACAGGATGGAAACCCTCTGACTTATCACCTCCTGACCATATTAATGGATCACCTTTACAGAACGGTACCACCACTGACCGAAGACCTAGTCTCCGCTTTTCTATCTATTAATCAGAGACCAAATAACGATTAATGAAAAGTTTACTATCCAAGTGCCGAATCAGATCGAACTTCAAAGGGGTTCCATCTTGGGAGGGTGATTGCCCAGGTTGCCCCAGAGTCCTCTATATATTACCATCAATGCTTTTTACGTTGGGCATTGTTTCGTATCTCGACATTGCATTGTAATTTTAGTTCCAGTGCTATCAAGATGGATACCTTTGTTTTCGGTCTGTAGTTAGACATCCGGTCTCCGTAACCGTGTTGTTGCCACACTTTCACCGTACTGTTGTATTCCATTACTTCCCGGCAGAAGATGTTTATCAATCCGCCTCGCGCCATTTTCTCCCATTTAGTTACGTCACTGTTTACTCTCGACCCCATTGGTTGCCAACAAAAGCGTTTCGTCTGCAGTTATCACACATTAGTGAAATTGCCTCCCCCTTTTTCTCCCCTTCACTTTTGTTCCACTTGCCTCCCTTGCTGCCCCGGTAACCAACTAACAACAAACATGAAGCAGAACTGGAGTAGAAAAAAATGGATTGGATTTAATCAGAGAGATGTTGAAACGTGGTAACGAAACAGCGATGTAATTTTTTTTTCTTGTATTGCGGAGTTTCTGTTTTTTCGAGTGTGTGATGCGGCAGAGATGACCTCGCAAGCAAGGGTTACACAGCAATGCGAGAACTTTTTTTTTTAATACATTCATTCTCGTGATTTTAGCGAATTCCATTTACAGCATCAGATAAAACATCTCGTCTGCGCACAATGAATTGTGGGATGTCTTTATCTTCAGCTTCCTCCAACAGACTTCAGGCTCACCAGTTCATTCACACACGACTCCGGAACTCACGCTATCACTTGGATGAAAACGGAGTGGGTGGGGGGGGGGGGGGGGGGGGGAGGGGGGGGGAGGGGATGAGTCGAAGATTTGGAAGAAGCCTGATAGAATAGGATTACGCAGATGCGAGATATGACAACTCTCAAATGTATTCCCAATACTAAGTTTCAACTTCTTTCCCGCGTTAAGCTGTGAGATATTTGCTGCTTCCAATGTGTTACCTCTCAATACTGTAGTAATGCATCGTCCACAAGTTTAGCTCCTGAGCTCTCTCGTGAGTTATTGTCACTCTTTCGTTTACAAACCAAAACTATTTCAGCTCTGTAAAATTAAAAAAAAAAACATCGCATACAAATTAAAATCTCATATAAGGCAACCGTTATATGTTATAAACCGTGAAAGGGAGACAACTTCAACGTTACATCGCATACAATTGTTCTTGTGATTTTGGGAAGAGTAATTGGTGCTATCTTTTTTTTTTTTTTTTTTTAATTTAGGCGCAAACATTCGTTATAAATTCAGTTTTATTGTTTGAACTGGCTCCTAAACCACTAAGCTTTTGGCAGGAAAAGCTCGCTAGCCTTGGCTGGTTACCCAACTAGGAGAAGGAAAACTCCGAATCATAAACTCTGCTACTGTAAGCCCATACTGAGACTATACGATTTCATCGGGAGACAACCCCGTGGAAAAATCAGGAGCTGATTACTCTTAGGTAGGAACTATTAGTACAGGCAGTATATTTCTTAAAACTATTCGTACCATGGCCGTTGACTCTCCTTCCCCCGCCCACGCGAGTTTGCTCTTAATGTAGACGAGATGCTGCTGTAAACCTTTTATACTGACCATAAACCTTGATTAAAATGTGAAAAATTAAAATGTGAACTACTTCTGACACCAAATTTATAATCAATTATCATTTCATTATATATTTTTTCTTGGACGAATATATATATATATATATATATATATATATATATATATATATATTGATGAAAGAATTGTGACAATGTCTACAACGACAAATTGACTTGCACACTAGGAATAAAAATTTAAAAAAATATGTTCACCTTTTGGCCTTTTTGTTTCATTGCACATATTCTACAACTAGGGACATGTGACCGCCCTAGACGCCTACATGTAATAACCGGAAGCAGAGCATGTCAATGCGATAACTTTCCCCCGCCTCCCTCTTGATTATCTCAGGCCAGGCTTCTTGTAGAGGTTAGAACAGAACCCACATGACTGGCTTTTTGGTAAGGGAGGTAAATTTCTTTCGCGATATAAGAGATGATAAGTCATGGGCACAAGGGGGATAAATACACATTCACGTACAAACTATGAAAGGTCACCTCCCTTTATCATTCTTTCTAACAAGAAAATAAACGCTGAAAATCGTTTGGAGTGAACTCCCTTTTTGTTTATATTTCACCATCTCCCTAACTGTAGGATTTTTTTGTGATGTGAGTTAAGGTTTTGTTGGGTGTCCGTTTTTTGTTTCTTAAAAAGTTGTGACTCTGTTTGGTCCTATGGGAGAGTAGTCAAGTCGAACTAGTGGAGCTGACAGTCGACCTCTCGCCTGGCCCCTGTGTCGTGAGTAGTGTTATTAGATTTCCCGCCTTTCTTTTGATGGCAGCTGTGCAACACCCTTTTACCTCGTTCACTCCGTCAGACACATACACACACACGCAAATAAACACATAGACACAAGTTAAAACACAGTACGAGACAGCAGAACTCACTCGCACTTTCAAGACGCCTTGAAGAATGTGCGATCAACTTGCGGACGATTTGAGCAGACGACTTCTTTAACTAGCTGAAGTACTAACATTTGAAAACTTCTTGTTTCAAGAGCATATGAAGATTTCGTTTTCAGAATTTTAATTTTCGTTGACGAAAATGTTAACGATACTTTTCTTTTATCGAAACAAAAGCGATCCCTTATTGAATAAAAAAATATATTAACTCTTTCTCTCCTAACTGACGATACCAGCGTTGATTCGACCAGAATGTGGTAAATAATTACGGTGAGAAAGAGTTAATAATGAATAAAAAAGAAAAAAAGAAATTACATTGAGCTCATGGAAAAAGTGAAGATGAAGCTATTTACGTATTTCTTGTAATTTTTTTTTAAATTTATTTTTTACTTTTCCCAGTATTCCTAGTACTATGAATGTACTTTAATTATTCGCATTGAATAATAAATAGTGAAACAAAATAAAAGTTTTCTAACTCTTTATCTGCGTAATTATTTTCTGGACAGAATCGTTCATTCTTCACATGTGTACATCCTGCCGTGTTATGATTAAACTATAATAACAAATTTTTGTTTTGTAATCAGAAAACAATACTTTTGGTAATAGCGTTTTAAGAGAATGCATGCTCTTTTTATATAACACAAATACAAGTTTATAAAACCAAAAATTATTTGAATTTAATGGGGTTAAATCAACGACGGTATCTTTAATTAGTAGAGCAAGAGGTCAACTCTTTCCACAAACGCACTCACTGTCTCGTCTTTGTTGTTCTATGTATCCCAGAAGACCCGGCGTTGTCTTTTTGTGTGAATATCAACAATGGCTGTCTCGTAAGCCTCTATCATATTTTCATGGTTATTTTTTTTGAAGAAAACATGAATGCACCAACCACCTAACGTCCAGATATGCCGACAACGTTTCGAGTCCAGTGGTATCATTGTCTTGGCTGTCCATGTCATCCCTCCCCCTTTCCCCGCCTCTCGGATTACCTCTCTACCCATATATTGTCCCTATTAATAAATGAAGATCTCCGCTGTTTGAGTGCGTCCTCCTTATAACTGTATTTCAGCGGTTGCCGAAGCGCCCCAGTGCTATTCCAAGACAAACACTTGGGGCGTAGCAGACAAGTTGACAGCAGCCATGCTACACCCTGTCAGAAATGGTTACACCCCTCCCCCCAAAAAATTCCGATGTTTCTTATCTTTCCCCTTTTTTTTTTACTTCCACGACGGACAAAATTTTTCTTTTAACGACAGACAGTTAGGTCCAACAGCACTGGGCGTATCATAACTGAAATGAAGGGGGAGCCCAGTACGCCCCAGTGAAATGGATACGGGGATATGTGGCAGTGGTGAGGGAAGGCTTCGTTACGCCTCTCTAACAGTAAGTGGCGCCCAGTTCCGTGTCAGTATTTATTTCTAGCCAGTGACATCGGATACTGAAAAATTCGGATAGGTCGGGGGAAAGAAAAATACCGGCGGTCATTCATGGCTTCTACTTTCACATTCACCCTATCATTTTCTCTCACCACCTGGCCTTACAACAGGAAACCAGACGTGAAAAAAAAATCAGTCGCCCCTCCGTTAAGTCTCTCGTCCCTTTCAATCATCATAGTCTGAACACCGCTGGACTTCAAACCGCCCTCTAAAACATCTATCTGCACCTCCCAGGTCTTTTGTCTGTAATGGGGTGATTTACTTTGGCACACTCACACACACAGACTTCCATCAGCACACTTACACACAGATGTGTGATATGAACGGCCTCATATTTGTCCGTCCTTCTACGGCAACAGTCGTGTTGTTACGTGACCTAGTTGTGCTCCTCAAGCACGGACACTAGCCTAGCGCCATTGATCAAAAGACGCACCAGTACGAGAAAAAAAAAATGGCGTGTCGGTACATCCGGGTGAATGTACTTCCGCTTGTCTCGGGCAGACTCTTTCCTGGCTAGGCATAACAAACGTCGCAACCTAGATTCTGGGTTTATACACTAAAGATAAAGGCAAAATCCTTGTTCCATATGCTAGGACAAATGCTCCTTCTTCCCAAATTCTTCTGCTAGTGCATGGAATGGGTAGCTAGAGTCAGTCAGGAAAATCAATGACTTGATTAACAAGCATGGCTAGATTATGAACACGCTAGGAATCATCTCCCTTTTTTTAAAAGTATTTAATATAAGCATTGCTTATTTTTTTAAATATAGTTTTTCTTTTCTTCTGATTATTTGTAAAAAAAAAAAAAACAACAAAAAACTTTTTTTTTAAATTTTTACCACGTAATTAATAACAGATAAAATTATCAATGAAACTCGAGTAATTTTTTTTTTTTTTTTTTGTCCCAGGTGTACCATGCAGGAAAACCCTGTTACGGTTGTAATTAGTCCGGGAATCCCCGTTTTAGTTGCCTCATATGCTAATTTTTGTCGCACCTTTGGACATATTTTAAGACAGGTTTTGACCCCCCCCCCCCCCCACCCAAAAAAAAAAGGCTAAGATGAAACTTTTAGAGACAAGGAAATGGAGTTATAGATACAAAGTTACAAAGTTACAAAGATACAAAGTTACAAAGTTACCTTACTCATTCGCATAGGCTTCAATTTGTTTTAACAAACTTCGCTCCATTTAGTCTCGAGATCGCCCATAATGGGGTAAGGAAAGCTAGTCAAAGGGGGTAGTAAAAGGGGGGGGGATTATTACAGTCGGCTGTCCAGTGTAAGGGTCATCGAAATATGAAACATTGTGTTTTGTTTTTAGTGGCAAGGGGGCTGAGTGGAAGGGCGCTTGGATTCTAAATTGAAGGTTCTTCAGTTAGAATTTTGGTGAAAACTAGAATTTTTGGGGATTCTTAGGATGCCTTTTGGTTCACGCAACTCAAATGGGGGCTCTTCACAAGTCTATTTCAATACATTTCAACTGAAGACCAAAATGAGACAGTATAACAAACTAATCAAGAGAAATAACTTTACACACAGTATGCCTTCAAAAGCACATTTCAAATACACATAGATACAAACAAGACACCCAATTAGACAGTGTGTCAGAGACAGAGAGAGAAAGGGAGACAGAAAGAGTAACGGAGAGAGTGAAAGAGAGAGAGAGAGAGAGATAGAAAGACAGATAGAAAAGAAAGACACAGAGAGATAGAGATAGAAACTTAAGAGATAGAGAGGGAGAGAGACAGACAGAGAGAGAGACTGAGAGAGAGAGAGACAGATTCACAGAGAAAGAGAGAGAGAGACTGACATACAGAGAGAGAGAGACTGACATACAGAGAGAGAGAGAAAGACTGACATAGAGAGAGAGACTGACATAGAGAGAGAGACTGACATAGAGAGAGAGACTGACATAGAGAGAGAGAGACTGACATAGAGAGAGAGACTGGCATACAGAGAGAGAGACTGACATACAGAGAGAGAGAGACTGACATAGAGAGAGAGCCTGACATAGAGAGAGAGACTGACATAGAGAGAGAGACTGACATAGAGAGAGAGACTGACATAGAGAGAGAGACTGACATAGAGAGAGAGAGACTGACATAGAGAGAGAGACTGGCATACAGAGAGAGAGACTGACATACAGAGAGAGAGAGACTGACATAGAGAGAGAGCCTGACATAGAGAGAGACTGATATATATATAGAGAGAGAGACTGACATACAGAGAGAGAGAGACTGACATAGAGAGAGAGAGACTGACATAGAGAGAGAGACTGACATAGAGAGAGAGACTGACATACAGAGAGAGAGAGAGACTGACATACAGAGAGAGAGAGACTGACATACAGAGAGAGAGACTGACATAGAGAGAGAGACTGACATACAGAGAGAGAGCCTGACATAGAGAGAGAGACTGACATACAGAGAGAGAGAGACTGACATACAGAGAGAGAGACTGACATAGAGAGAGAGACTGACATACAGAGAGAGAGCCTGACATAGAGAGAGAGACTGACATACAGAGAGAGAGACTGACATACAGAGAGAAAGAGAGACTGACATAGAGAGAGAGAGAGAGAGAGAGACTGACATACAGAGAGAGAGAGACTTACATAGAGAGAGAGAGAGACTGACATACAGAGAGAAAGAGAGACTGACATAGAGAGAGAGACTGACATACAGAGAGAGAGAGACTTACATAGAGAGAGACTGACATATATAGAGAGAGAGACTGACATAGAGAGAGAGAGACATACACAGAGAGAGAGAGAGACTGACATACAGAGAAAGAGAGAGAGATAGACAGATTGACAGAGAGAGAGAGAGAGAGAGAGAAAGAGAGAGAGAGGCTGACATACAGAGAGAGAGAGAGACAGATTGACACACACAGAAAGAGAGAGAGAAAGGATGAAGAGCGTCCCTACAACATAGCTAGTATATAAATCAAGGGAAGTAACCAACAACATTTCCAACCCACCATTTCAAAGTCACGTTTCTTTGAGATTCTCGTTCCTCTGCTTGCTGCTCTTTGATTGGATGAGTTTCCTGCATCTTAGTACCATAGTTTTGAGCGCTATAAAAAAAATCACAATACCCCCAATCGAATAAAGAACGGTGGTTTATAGAGATTTTACGGCCCTGGTCACTTCTTGTTATGGTCATTACGTGTAGAAAAGAAGTTACTTACTGGTCAATCCAATTTTACCATTTTCCCTCTCTCTCTCTCTCTCTCCCTCTCTCTCTGTCTCTCTCTCTCTCTGTGCGGGAGCGTGTGTGTGCGTGCGTGTGTGTTTGTTTGTTTGTTTGTTAGTAATCGTTTTAAAAAGTTCAGCCTTATTTTTGTGGTTTAAATATGCTAACAAAACATTTTGTATGAAGAACTCAAATGTGTACGGGCAGTTTGAGCTGTTACAGTGAGTTTGTTAATAGATGATTGTGGACTGTGGATTGTAGATTATTGTTCCATACAACAATACAAACACCTTACACTTACCTCCCCTAGATTATAGTCACTCTAGTATTTTCATTTTTCTCAACTAAGGGTTCTCAATATGTTGCTGGTAGACCTATTTTCTATTCCTACTATACATATTTCATGGTGTTTATCATTGTCTTGTTTTTATTGTAAGTTTTTTTAAGGTCTTTTTTTTTTATGTCCTTTGTTTGTTGATGAAGAACTAAGGGAAATTGTGTTGTTTGTCTGTCCAGTGTCTGTCTGGACCATTTAATTCATATATTATTAACATTGCTTTGATTTTTTTCTGTTCGCCTTTAGAAGTTGTAATGCTCTTAGGACTTTATCTCTCTCTCTCTCTCTCTCTCTTTCTCCTCCATCTTTATTTCAACGTCTTTTTCTGTCTGTCTATTTCGTCATCTCTTTTTTATCTCCTTTGTTGTCTCTATTTTTATAGACTTCTCTTTCCTCTCATTTCTTCCTGTTTTTTTTATCTCACTTTCTTTCTTCTCTCTCTTTCTCCCCCTTCTCTCTCTCTCTCTCTCTGTATCTCTTGTCTTTCTATTTCTTTTTCATTTTCTCTTTTTTATCTCTATTTTCTCTCTTTTTCTCTCTTTCTTTCTTTACCTCCTTTTCACACACTTTCTTTTGTCCCCTCTCATTTTCATATTGTTGCGCTTTCTCTTTCTTTCTTCTTCTCTCTATCTCTCTCTTTTACTCGATCTCTCTCTTTCTGTCTCTTTCTCTCTCTCTCTCTCTTTCTATCTCTTTCTTTCTCTGTTTCTATCTTTTTCTGTTTCTTTCTCTCTCTCTCTTTGTGTCTCTTTCTCTCTCTCTGTCTTTCACTCTTACCCTCTTTCACTTTCTTTCACTCTGTCTCTCTTTCGACTTTGCCCATCCCCCCCCTCTCTCTCTCTCTCTCTCTCTCACTCTGTCTGATTTCTTCCACCACACTCCCTACACTCAACTCTCTTGAGCACTCGTCTCGCTCTCATTACGTAATGCACTCTCGCACGTACGTCATACTAGAGAGGCCCCCCCCCCCAGCACTAACGAGAGTACTCTTCTCTCCCCCCTTTTCCATCTCCCTCTCCCCCCCCCCCCCCTCCTTGAAGTAGAATCAGGCAAAGCCAACTGATCAGAAGCGACTACTTCAGGGAGGAACAAGTTCCGCGGACAAGCCGAAGTCGAGAAGCCATCGGTAATGAATACAACACCAGGGTTGGCTCATCGAGAATATAGGTCAGTGAGAAAGAGAGATAATTGTGGGGGGAAACAATCAGATTAAGAGTTATCGAAATAGATCACCTCACTTTTTTTAAATCTTACTAGTCATATAACCCGTCTCAGCTTGACAACGATAAATTAAAAATTTCTAGTTTTAACAGTACATGAAACGAAAATGTACAAGGGCTAGACAAAGTAAAGCGATGAAAAACAGATTACAATGTTCAGAAAGTTTTCAATTTTTTCAGTCACATTGTGATCATTTATCTCCAGGAAGCATTCAGGTCTGAGATACTACTAAAGCTTATGCACACCGTGTCCAATATTGCTTAGTAATACTTTTTTTTAAATGTCGAACAGGAATGCGCATATAAGTAATAGCAATCTATTGCTTCTATTAGAATAGGACAAATTTTTTACAATTGCTCCTTCTTTCCTAGTGCTATTAGTGCCTGAGCCAGCCAGGAAAACCAATGACTCGGTAGAAATTGAGTCATTGATTTACATGCATTGACCTAGGGACACAAGTAGGACGTAATCATGGTCTTTTTTTGAAGTTACGTCTGTATTTTATAAGACATGATGATATAAGATAAGACGAAATTTGTTGCTCCTCATATTTATTTATCTGAAATGCTTTAGTGACTTGCCTTAGATTAGAATAATTGTAATAATATGTAATTAAGAGAAAGTGAGATTTTAACGAATGAAATAATACATCTAAAAATACATCAAGGGGAGATAAAAACGAGAAAAGGCATTTTTTTTTTTTTTTTTCAGCTTTGATCTGTGAGTTACCCAGCCTTATCTCTTCCCTGTGTTGACATGTGACAGAGTAGTGGCCCATATTGTTGTTCAATACACTCCAGCCTCTCCTCCTCCTCCTCCCCCTCCAGTCTTCCTGTGTCCTCATTTCTTTCTAGGGGCTGATGAAACGTAAGAGGGTTGATCAGTGGAGTGAGCCACTCACAGGGACTCGTTCACGAGAGCAGCGGAGAGACGGAGAGAAGGTGCAAGAAAGAGGGAAGGTTGAGAGAGAGAGAGAGAGTGCATCTAATAATTAGATAAATAGAAGCAGATGATTACTAATGTAACAGAGGGCAATTAGCCAACAGAAAAAAAAAGAAGCGATAGAGAGACAGAAGGGGCAGGGAGAGGACGTTTAGGATAATACCGAAGAATCGCTTAAGAGATAATTGATTGACACGCACTAATTTGCATTCTGAATATTTAAATTGAACTTTCCTTTTTATTTTATTATGTTTTGGTGGTGAAAAAAAAAGAAAAACCAAGAGAAAAGAGAACGAAACACTGAAAGACACTGCAAAGAGACAGAGAGGTAGAGAGAATATTATGGATGACATTTAAAAAGACAATGCATTGCAATGAAATTAATACCATTAAAGTCCTCACGATGTAGTGCAACCCATTCCATGCTCTAGTAGCACTAGGGAAGAAGGAGTATTTGTACAAATTTGTCCTAGCATAGGGGACGAGGAATGTGCCTTTAATTTAGATTACAACGAAATCTGTTCCAAAAACCAAAACAAACAAAAAATGTAAAAAAAAATCTCATGGTGATTGAAAGAAAGAAGACGCACGTGTCCTGGGGTGACCAAGAGTGACCACCACAAAATGGACAACAACGTCAAACGATCTTAATGAATACTTTTTTTTTTTTGCTGGGTGGTGACCAAACATAGTCTGTTGGCTTGTCCTTTTTGTATTGACCATCGCGTGTCCAGTCATGTCCACCTCTTTGGTAGAGCTCACGAGAAAACAACACACCGCAGGCGTCTTGCAAGGGCTTCTGGGAACTCGTTACGTCTGCAAGTCTGCGTGAACATTTCTTTGTCGTATGCTGGAGGCGATGAATGGATAGGATTCCAATCCCTACGTCATCGTTTGCCTATGGTAGCGTGACGTCATATGCACGTGTCTAAATATATATAAAAACTTTTTTTTTTCTATACAGTGGATTCTTTCAAATTTGATATTTTTATATTTATTTTCAGAACGTGTAGTTTCCAACAGGGTAATTTCAGACTAGTAGTTTCAAACAGGGTAATTTTCAAAAGCGTGTAATTTTAAAAGATTCTGAACATTTCTAGTTGCCATTTTTCTATACTGCCAAGCAAAGTACTAAGACTAAGACTAAGACTAAGACTAAGACTAAGACTAAGACTAAGACAAAGACTAAGACTAAGACTAAGACTAAGACTAAGACTAAGACTAAGACTAAGACTAAGACTAAGACTAAGACTTAAGACTTAAGACTTAAGACTTAAGACTTAAGACTAAGGCCAAGACCAAGACCAAGACCAAGACCAAGACCAAGACCAAGACTAAGACTAAGACTAAGACTTAAGACTTAAGACTAAGACTAAGACTGCTCTATTGATCCTTTTGGAAATGTGTTGTGATTACAAGGACTTTTTTCTCATATAACTAGAACTAGAATCTTCTTGAAGATGTTTTAAGTTCCAATAAAGTCTAGTAGAGACAGACCTGTGACGAGGCAACAGGCAATTGGTCTCAACTGCCCACAGTTTGTGACGTTGCAGGTCAGTGTTGGGGCCTCCGGTAACGGATGGTCTCGATAGAAGCAGGCAGGGTCTAAGCTCACATTCATGGTGACCTCATTGACGCGCATTCCCCCCAAGACCCCAGACAGCTATCCAAACGCCATTATTTTTTTTAAAAAGTGGTTTGTTCAGATTATACTTTTTTTTAAAACTTCATATTGTATACGATGTTTATTTGTTAATATTTTTTTTTCTTATATTCTGTATTTTGTTAGTTACATTAATATGTTATACACAACACAAAGGGCAACAAAACAAAGCGATAAAGACTTCTGTGGGCGCAGTCTTCATAACTGAATGTTCCATAATATCTGCTTCACATGAGCCAAGCGTTTTGATTTCTATAACAGAGCGAATAGTGTGAAGTCCTTTTTTTTTTAATCCGAGATTATTTTTTTTATTCAGTACAATATTACATCGCCAAAAACACATAATACAAAACTGTAAGTTCCATGTTTTCACAACGGTTAAGGTTAACATTGTTCAGAAATTGTTTAAACTTGATGATCATTAGGTTGTCTTTTGTTCTCTGTTGTAGACTTATGTTCGTGCAAATATGTCATACATGCCGAACAACGAAGTCCTTGAAATTGGGATTCTTTTGAAAGGAACTGTCCTTAATTTCTATGGAAGCCCGAAAATTCCGAGAAACATAGTGCTAAGTGTTTAGTTCTGTTAGAATCACCACAGACTGAAAAGATACAATTTAGTGTCTGTGAATAATATTTTTTTTTCGTTTTAAGTAGTGTCCAAGAGCAAACAAAGCTCCAAGTGTCTTTCCAACCTCGATTATAAATCTCACGCAAAGGCAAATAAAAAATTACAATTCATTACCATCATCGCCTCCATGTAATCAACTCCTTACTTTACAAAATTATAAAAATAAGGTTAAAAACTATCATTTAAAAGCAAAGATATACTACATAACATATTGAAACCATCAGAGTCAGTAATATGATACAAAGATTAGCACATTAACAACTAAAAGATAACTGCCCGAGAATAAAAGTAAATACACACCACTACTGGCACATTACTTCATGCATGACAATATACACATACTATATATACATATATACACACAATTAAAAAACACATTTCTTTTCTTCTTTAATTTTTCCCCCCGTATTTTATACATTACCAAAAGGGCTACAAAACATGGTGGCGAAGACTTTTGAGAGCGCAGTCCTTCGAAATAGGTAACTACCCAAGAATATATTTAAATACATCCTAATACAATCACAATATTTATTTTACGTGAATAAATCCATAAATCAGATACATTTTGCAATTAGAAAAATTACAAATATTCTAAAAATGTGCATACAAATATATCCGACAACCAGGGCTTTTTTTTTGAGGGTACGCACCGGTGCGGCGTACCGGCACCTTTTTGAAAAATTATTACTTTTCTTGTATGTTAACGTATATTTATAATATATAAGTGTTAAAAGTTAGGCAATCAACTACTGAGTAACGACACAAATTTTTTTAAACAAAAAAAGCACTGCGACAAACTATCTATAAGAGTGTTAACTCGCAAATAATGTGAAGTCTTTTATGATTTCAAAATCATATCATGTTAACTAAAGAAATATAACTAGTGACTTTCATATATATCATGATTTTAATTTCAAATATAGTTTATGGCTTTGTTACTATTTATGAATAGTTAATTTAAAAAAGGACATGATTTAAAGGACTGTAGGCTTCCGTTATCAACAAAATGAGGAAGACGCTGCGATTGCAATTTTCCATTAAGAAGATAACAAAATGACAGACAGACAACACTAACACAATAGTGGCTCTATCTTGAAAAGGTGGCTAAAATGATTAATTTCATTTTTTTTTATTAAATGTTTTAGCACATATAAAGAAGGGCAGTTTTCCGCCCTAACCTTTCTCTTTCTCAAGTTCACTCTCTATTGAACATTCCTCCGTATCCTCTTCAGCGCCTCTTCGCTATCCTATCTCATCCTCCTCCCTGGCTATCCCTCACTGATGTATTTGACCCATTGAATTATCCACTGCACCGAGCCATGAATCAATGTTCGACCCTCCGTGTTCCCCCAAACTCTAGAGAAAGAGAAAGGGGAAAAAAATGGAGCAGCTTTCTATTCCAAAGTTTGCACTTCGCCAGCACAAGCCAAACACAGCGAATTAAAGACAAATAGAAAAACACAGCTATTTCCCTATCTTGATACCACATCAACGGTATGATCGTTTTTATAGACTGTTATAGATTCCGTTCTTCTACTCCCTCTTTCTGTCTTGTTCAAACTCTCTTTCTCTCTTTTTCTTTCTATTTTACTCTCTCTTTTTTTCTCTTTTTTTTTTCACGTTTTGATAAGATTATTTCTCTGGTTTACTTATTACCAGATAGCTTAATTCCATTAAATATTTTTTGTATATCTCGTCTGTAATAACACGTGGCAATATACGAGGCAGCGATCTCAGCTTTGATGAAGTTGACCTCCTATCACTTTGGCTGATGATTGACTTCCGAGTTTCCCAAAATATGAGCAATTTTATCCAACGCTTAATGGTAACATTGCTCACATACTCCCCCCTTCTCTCTCTCTCTTTTCTCTCTCTCTCTTTCTCTCTCTCTCACACACACATGCCCGCATACAAACACATACGCGACCCAGCAACAGGTTCTTACATACTGTTTAAATCGCGCCCACACACAAGTGGTTGCTTAGACGGAAAGCAGCACGCCACGGGCCTAATATAACCCGAGGTTCGTAACTTAGGCATCACTGACACACGCACCATTAAAATACACACACACACCCACAACAGCGAACACTTAGAGACTCGTTTCGTTGTCATTCACTAAAAAAAAATACTATTTTTAACTTCAGTTACGCATTACATGTAATCGAGACCAATCGCCATAGAAGGCCTGAACGCTGACCTATAACGTCACAGCCTGTGGGTAGAGGAGACCAATAGCTGGTTGCCACGTCGTACAGGCCTGTGACATCGCAACCTGTGGGCTGTGAAGACCAATAGCTCGTTGCCACGTCGTACAGGAATATGACGTCGCAACCTGTTGGCAGTGAAGACCGATAGCTGTGTTATGATGCGTGTTCTTTTTAACTGTTGATTATTTACGATTGGTCTCGATCTAATAGTACCAGCGTGCCTACCTAATTGAGGGCACTCGATTTTTCGTCACGCATTTAAAGGGATGGGCGCCTCCAAATATCTAGCCCTCGTCACACCAGCATTAATAGACGACCATAAATAAAACCCCACATCGGCTCGTCTGTTGCCCGGTTCAAGAATGGGCATTGTCATTGAAAAGATTATTCAAAGTAGAGAAATGGAGAAAGACGATCGACGGATCCCGTGTGGTGCCCGAACGGTTCAACAAGCTAAGGATGAGGTGAAGAAAAAAAAAAAGTTAATAGTGAATAGCACCTTTATCCTAACATTCCGGGCTCATTTTAAACCTTACACCCTGCATCCGGTTCCACAAAAGAATAATGAAAAATCAGCCCCCCAGCCTCCTTTCCCTCTTTATAACAGGAGTGGTCATATTTGGCTATGATGTCATGATGTTCGAACAAAGACATTGGACAAAAACAAAAATTAAAAGAAGCGAATCTATTTGCCATTTTCAGGTTACCATGGTTACTATCCTAAAGCAATGGACTATCACAGTAGATGTACAGTAGATTTCAAGTCACACCTTAGGACCTAGGTTCTGATTCCATTGTTTAAAACACAATTTTTTTTTATTGTTGTTGTTGCTTTCTCCCAAATTGTCGATCTCGCCATCTCTCTACATGAACACCCCTCCCCCCTCAAGGGACACCCCTATGTCGTGCAGATCACACCCACATTGCTTGTATTGGATGTATTCTGTTTCTCTTCAATCCGAGCTCCCAACCCAAGATGAAAGTAGGTTCCGAACTTTTTTTTTTAAAGATAGAAAGATGAAAGGAGCTAAAGAATAAAAAAAAAACAGAAGCAGAGCGAGAGAGTGAGAGAGAAAGAGAGAGAGAGATTGGGAGGGGGCATCCTGCCCGCTACATAGCTCTGAGCAGTTTCTACACATGGTGTGAATGATTGGGGAGTTTCATCTTCTCTGCTTTGCCATTGATCCTATTCAATTTTCTTTACAGATTGGATTTCCATTTGGTCAAGCGTTTTAATAATATCACACGGCGTTGTGCCCGTTTTTTTTTCTTTTTTTTTTTTTTTTGGTGTTTGGACTTATGCAAGTAGATGCAAACCAGTTTTAGAACAAACAAATGATGTATATATTAACGTAATCGCAAAATAAAATGAAGTACAAACATATACATCATATGGCAAATATATATTAATCTTGTCTATACCTGTAATCCTTTATTCTATTGTAAAGACCAGTGGGAGAATATTTTTGTCAAAGCCTCAAACTTGATAAAACTTTATAAGCACACAGGTTCTACAATATTTGGTAGAGCTGTATTGATAAATAGTTTGGTCATTCCAAAGATTGTCTATTTAGCTAACATTACAGAGCCACCTCCTAAATTCATAAACAAGCTGAACAAATTAATTAGAGGCTTATATTTAAAAACACTATTAGGAGCATTAAGCACACTACACTCATTCAAAACAAGGAGGATGGGGGGATAAATTTACAAGATGTCAAAACAAAAATACATTCGCTAAGGCTAAAATTTGTAGGTCAAGTAGTTAGAAACACAACAAACTTTCCCTTGACAATTTACTATTATGATTTAAGATTAAGTAGTCTTCTTCCAATACACAATGATACTCCTCACTATTTTGGTACAGTCACTCATCCGTTTTACAGATCTATTTCAAGAATTTTACCTGGTAATGAGCATTTAATACACAACAAAACCAAAGAATCATACACAACACTTAAAAAGCTGTTACATGAATGTCTAGTGAATAGGATTAAGTGGGGGAGAGTTCTTGGGGTGACAGAATACAAGGACACATTCGTAAACCTACACAGCAAACATATCCCACCAAAAGCTAGAGAGATAAGTTATAGACTTATCTTTGGGATGACCCCTATGGTTAGAAGAAGAGCAAATGACCGTGCATGTATATTATGCCATCTTGAAAATGCTGACAATGAGAAACATATGTATTTAGAATGTCCATTATTCCTTCAAGTTAGAAGTACTGTAAGGTACTTATTAGAAGCAAACTGTGGCAGCTATGTAAATGTTAACTTGTCTATTGTATTAAACAAGCTGCCAAAACTGAAAAATAAAATGATACATAACTTTAACTTGATTATTGTTTCCGAATACAGGAACCTTGTTTGGGCTAGCTGGCTCAAAGCTCTACATAATAATAATAATCCTAATCAATTAGAATTGACATTTAGAAAAATAATGGATTTTAGGGTAGAGAATTATCTAGTTTGATTTTCATATACTTGTACAATGCTCAGGTAGTTTTCCAGAAATGGGGTGATGGGGGTCAGGGATATTTGATATTGTGTGGATTGTTCTGGGGTAGAGGATACTTGTATCATTGTTCTGTCTTTTATGGATTCAATGGCTAGGATGGTTAGGTAGCATGTCTTTGATATTAAATAATGTTTCTGTTAAAAAAAAAAAAAAAAAAAAAAATTTAATCTTTTGAACATTTTTAAAAGTAAAAAATCTTTAAAGCAAGTGTGATTGGAAAACTGTTATCGTCTTGTCAGGTAGATCCTGTAGTAATGCAATACATTCAGTGAAGGCGGCTGCACCCTCGGAATCACCAACGCATTGTTTTTCTGTTATCTTCTACCAATGCTTCCTACGTTCAAATCAATCTTTTTAATAGGGAGAGAGGAAAAAAAAAAGGGGTGGGGGGGGGGGGGATTATAGTAAAAGAACAAGATGAGAAGGACAATTCCCTCTGGAAAAGTAAACAAAAACCAACTGTTTTTAAGCATGGACCTGTTTCAACATTCTTGAACTAAATGATGCTTTTCCTTGTCATGACGACATAACCGTGAAAAGAAAAAAGGTATCACAACGTCATCACTGTTTGGACTAAAACCTGCAAGTCTTTTTGTTTCGTTTTGTTTATTCACAATTTTGATTGATTCAATTTAAATTTGCTCAAGAAAAAAAAATCTGAGAAAAAGTGTGATAGAGAATAGAGACAAAGCTAGAGAAAGTGAGAGAGAAAATAGAGACAAGGCCAGAGAAAGTGAGAGAGAAAATAGAGACAAGGCCAGAGAAAGTGAGAGAGAAAATAGAGACAATGCCAGTGAAAGTGAGAGAGAAAATAGAGACAGGGCCAGTGAAAGTGTGTGTGTCTGATAGAGAGAGAGAGCGAAAGAGTAAAAGCAGAGTTGAAGGAGAAATGTAAAAGACCGTGACAGAAAGGAAGAGATGTGGTTTGAGGAAGAGGAGAGAGTGAGAGGGTGAACAGAGTGAAAGCAAAAGAGCTGAAAAGAGACTAGTCTAAACGCAAAGTGATAGACAGCGAGAGAACAATTAACAGAATTAACATTTTTTATTTGACCAAAGTTGTCCACATTAACCCAAAATATATATACTTACCTAAAAAAAAAAAGGGGGGGGGGAATCACAGTGTTTAAATGTTTAATTTAAAAACAACAACAACAGAGAACTTGCTGCCAAAAAAAAAAAAAAAGGTTCACATCAACGAAATATTGAAAAGAAAAAAAACAAAACAAGTTCAAATGGCAAGCAGTTGTTCTGAAAATAAAATAAAAATCTTTAACGAAAGGGAAACAATGAGTATCGGAAACTGGTGACGAGCGTGGAATACAGAGTGACCCGTTAGATGCAATAAAACGAGGGGGAAATAACTCTGCCTTATTGGCAAAGGTCAAGATTGGACTTGCTATTGATCTCCCTTTGATCGCGCTTGAAATCTCTCCACACTTTAATAGCCTGGAAAGTGAAAGTAAAAAAAATGTAGAAAGTACAATTATGAAAAAAAAAAAAAAAAAAGGATTAAAAAAAGAAACGCAAGAAATAAAGGTATAGAAATTAAAATAGTCAACATCTTCATCCAGACCAGGACGATTTAAATGGTTAAAATCCAATTTCCAATTCTTTTTTACTTGCTTTCCTTCTTTTAGTTTCATCATATTGACCCCATATTTCTATATATCCCTTTCTCTTCTTTTTGTTTTCCCCCCTCCTTATGATATATTATTGCTTAAAAAGTGGTAGTTTGAATACAAACGGGATCTTGAAATGTAAACGAAGAGATTACTGTGATTAACTTAGTTATGAAAATGTCCCAATTGAAATCTGTATACTATGATTTTAAATCAGTTCGACTTTTGATTGTCTATAATACGATTTAACTAGCTTCATTCATGGTGCTCACAACTTTGAATAGTAAACATAATCATACATTTTAAAAGATGAATACATCGACCTAACGGACAAACCTCTTATATATATATATATATATATGTTACTACCAAAACCCGAAGTGTACCCAGTACGAGACTGCTCGGCCATTTTCAATAAATTGCCGGCAAGATTCCGAATTGGCCGATTTCCGTCTTCGTCCGTCACTTATACATTATGTAGCTCGAGGCATTTAAGACTACTCGTGATCAAGATCTTAAGGCAAGACACGCTAATTATTCGCGTCTCGTGAGTTGCTTGAACATGGCTTGTGTCCACAACAAACACTGTCTAGTAATTAGTTGGTCAGTTGGTCAGCGAGTGGATTTCTTAAGCAAGTACGCCATATTGTGTGTGCGTGCGTTCGTGTGTGTCTGTCTGTCTTTCTGTCTGTCTGTCTTCGTGTCTCTAGTCTGTTTCATCCTCAAAAAATTATCTATTCACTATCGAAAAGTTTCTGTCTTCGTTTAAAACTGGACCATCAACGAAAGGACCAAACTACAAGAGCAAAGGAGAAACAGCGCGCACTTTTTACCAGGCTGTTGTGTGTGCAGTACATTGACCTGCCTTGTATATAGTTCGTCCATCGTTGTTCGGTGATGACCACTTTTGTCATCCAGGGGGCTGAGGGCTTTGCACTGGGGTTTCGTGCCTCCTCGTGTGGCTGGTGAGACCTATGTGAGCCCGGAATGTCTACACACCTTGTAGACTCGAGGTTATACATTCGAACCCAGAACTCTATGTCTAAGGCCTGGAGCATTATCTCACAGACCAATGGTATGACCGGTTATTATAAGAAAATTATACTATCACGAAAAAAAGCAATTGTGCTTTTCTCTGGATTTTTTAAACTAGTTTAATACTAAAGCACTTGTCACCCCCCCCCCCTCTCCTATTCCTCGTCTGTCCTTTTTCTGTGTGACAGGTACTTGACTTTGTGGTGTCTCAGTACCCTTGACCATCCAACTCCCTCATGTCTGAGGCGCTCCGCGAGTCCCTCACACGAAATGAAAAATCAACATTACTCCAAGAGCAAGCAAAAAGAGGAGGAGGGAGTGATTTGAGTGTGGGGGGGGGGAGCTCAGGCGTGAGTTAATGATGTCTGTGTGCGGCTGTGTGTGTGTGATGTGTGAGAGAGATGTATGTGTGTATCTGTGTGATGTGGGACGAAAATCACTGTTGCGTTATCGATAAATGGTGGACTTCATATGTGCGCAGAGACTCAATGTTTCATGGTCGCCAAGATAACTGGTTATGCTTGTGTGTGTGTTTAGTGCGGTGGCAGTGTGTCTTTGTGTGTGTATGTGTGGCAGTGTGTGTTTGTGTGTGTGCGTGGCAGTGTGTATGTGTGCTTATGGGTGTGCGTGACGCATGAGTGATTGTTAGTTTTGGAACTTCCGATCGATGGGTGAAATGGAGATATAAAACAGATGAGTTTGATAAAGAGGCTTGAGGCCGGAGAGGCAGGAGGGGATGAAATAACAAATCTTACTTTCGATGTATTCACTCTGACCGCTACGTTGTATTATCCCAAAACGTCTGTTGTTGTTAGTGTTTGTTGTTAATGATGTTGCTGAATTTTTTTTTTATGGACACTTTTTTTTCCATTACCGATTTTCACAATGCATAAATTTCAACTACCTACCCCTCCCCTTTCTCTTCCTCTCTCTCTCCCTCCCTCTCTCTCTCCCTCCCACTCTCTCCCTCCCCTCTCTCCCTCCCCTCTCTCCCTCCCTCTCTCTCTCCCTCCGTCTCTCTCTCCCTCCCTCTCTCTCTTCCCCTCTCCCTCCCCCTCTCTCTTCCCCTCTCCCTCTCCCCTCTCTCTCCCTCCCTCTCTCTCTCTCTCTTCTTCTCTCCCTCCCCCCTCTCTCCCCCTCTCCCTCTCCCCTCTCTCCCTCCCCTCTCTCCCTCCCTCTCTCTCTCCCTCCGTCTCTCTCTCCCTCCCTCTCTCTCTTCCCCTCTCCCTCCCCCTCTCTCTTCCCCTCTCCCTCTCCCCTCTCTCTCCCTCCCTCTCTCTCTCTCTCTTCTTCTCTCCCTCCCCCCTCTCTCCCCCTCTCCCTCTCCCCTCTCTCTCCCTCCCTCTCTCTCTCCCTCTTCTTCTCCCTCCTTCTCTCTCTCCCTCCCCCTCTCTCCCTCTCTCTCCCCCTCTCCCTCCCCCTCTCTCTTCCCCTCTCCCTCTCCCCTCTCTCTCCCTCCCTCTCTCTCTCTCTTCTTCTCTCCCTCCCCCCTCTCTCCCCCTCTCCCTCTCCCCTCTCTCTCCCTCCCTCTCTCTCTCCCTCTTCTTCTCCCTCCTTCTCTCTCTCCCTCCCCCTCTCTCCCTCTCTCTCCCCCTCTCCCTCTCCCCTCTCTCTCCCTCCCTCCCTCTCTCTCTCTCTCCCTCCCCCTCTCCCCCCCCCTCTCTCTCTCTGTCATTCAACCCTATCTACTCGCTACTGATTTCCCCATCTTCTTGCTTTTTAAACAACACATCTATGAACAACAAAAAAAAATAAAAATAGCTCGATTGTAACAGGGCCGTCTCTTCATTGTTTAAAGCCCCGTGCAAGTTCGTCTCATCTGTGTTTGAATCCTTGTACACAATCCATCTATGAATAATAATTTTAAAAAAAAACATAGTTCGTTTGAAACAGGGCTACCTCTTCTAAGTTCGAAGCCCTGTGCATGATTTGTGATAATAATAATGAAAAAAAAAAAATACACTATAAAATCGCCTGATATATGAAAGATGGAAAATAAAGTTGCCCCGTCTCCTCGTGTGGCGCTCTTTTAGTTTTCAGACAAAGAAGTTTTTGAACAACTTAATGAGGCAATGACCAAAAAAAAATTTCATATTTCAGCTACGCCTCTGTCTCTAATTTAGTTTTCGCTAAGATTAATATCAGTGTAGAACTCACTACATCCCATAATATCTTGTCTCCTTCTTTTCGGCTCACGTGTCTACAGCCTCCTTTTGAGATATTACCAACTTCAAAACGAGACCAGATACGCATCACTTCCTGTCGCGCCCTTGCGGGGATTCCCGCTTGCTGGTTTCTTGCCTAATAAGTAGACAGGTGATGCCGGCGATCTAGATAATGTTACGCTGGGCCGGGGCTCGAGGAAGCTTCAGTCTGCCTATACTTCGATAACAGATTCTCCTTGCCATCCATTCAGCTTTCCTCCTCCATCACCAGAAGATGTGAGATCTCCAGCGCCTAATTAAGACGTCTACTTTCACTTAAAAATAAATAACTGATATATAGTCGAGAGTCTAGTTCACATTCAAAACGGTCTTTAAAAAAAAAGCCATTTTTTTTTTTTTCTCAGAGACTAGCAATGAAACAAATTTGGCTTTTTTTTTTTTTGAGTGTGTGAGTCTTTCTGGCTAGTTTCACTTTCAGCAGTAACGAGGCTGATAAGAATCTGATGACAAGTTTCTGTTGTTCCTGGCAGGTGGATTCTAGCACTTGCCAGGATTTATCACTCTATCGGCCAAGGAAATGTAAAAAAAAAAAATACTTGTCTGTTAGTGGGATTTTTTTTTTTGAGTTAGTAGAATATACGAAGTTGTAATAAATAACGTTATAGAAATTTTTTATTTTTTTTTACAAAGCCGAAATTTTTTTTTTTTTAAAGAGAGTGAGATAGAAATTGTCCATTTTTCGTTCCCGTCGAAACATTTAGAATAAGGTAATTTCATTGGTAGCTCAAACAGTTATAAATCCTGCACTAATTTAAAAATCTGGAAAGCTTTGGTGTCAGCAATGGGTAAAAATCTGTATAATTATTTAACAGTAACAGTACTAATTGCTGACCTCGAAAACTTAACAAGATCGAAGTAACACAGAAAGAGAACATAATAAATGATGAACATAATACATAACAAATTTCCCTGATTATTATTTTTTATTATTTATTTGTTGCCTTAAGAAATTTTTCAATTTCACGTGAAGACAAAGTGACAAACATAACGTGTTTCACCTTTGACACATTTGACGTCATAAGGCTCCTCGTAGCCAGTGTTATTAAGTTTAGTAACTTTAAACGGGTTAATTGCTGCTTTAAAAGAGTGGTGGTGCTCTGGGGGTCGGGGCATACAGTCTCGAGCTCAAATCCTGATAAAAAGTGCTTGGATTTTAATTTGGGCTTCAATTATGTCCCAGAATCAGAATTTTCACTCGCCCATTTTGTAACACTTTTAAATCCTCAATGAAAAAAAAAAGATCTTAGATGAATAGTTGGGAGTTTTATTTGGGCTTCAATTATGTTCAATTATGTCCCAGAATTCATTCAGGTCAGTCTGACCCCTGATATATGATAGGGATGATCAAATCAAAACAATCTGTCAAAAGTTTACACATGCGTGTACATTCTACATTAATTTTTATTTCTAACAATGAACTTTCAACGAGTATGCTTTGGCCAAGAAAAGTTACTTAATTGAAATAAACATTCACAAGTATTCTAAGGGAAACAAGTCGCGTCTGCTTTCCTTGTTCCCGCGCTCAACGAAGAACCGTTGTGCTCTTTTTTTAATGAAGTTTTTAAAAAAATGATAAGAATGATAAGAATGCTCCCGAAATTCTTCAATTCCATTGCGTTGATGTGAGTTACAGAAGGGTACACACACACACACAAAAGACGTTAGGATGCAAACAAAGACCAGACACTCAACAAACACATCATGCTATCAAGAGAAGAAAAAAAAATCATTTCTGTTTTTAACCCTTTCCACCCACTCGGCCAGTTATTTGATTTCTTCTTATTAAAGATGTGACCCCAAAAAGGAAAAAAAAACAACAACAAATATTTAAGGTTTAATGTCATATTCATCTACGATCTGGGTTTATTTGAGGATTTAAAAGTGTAAAAAAAGGGCGAGGGAAAATTCTAATCTGAATAACATGTTCGTAGGCTCTCCACTGGCAGAGTGGCTACCGTGTTGGCTTGAGAAGCACGAGAAGGCTTGAGTTAGAATTCAGGTCGTTCCCCCATTTTTTTAAATTTTTATATATGCTTTTTTATTGTTAGTCTAGATCTATTAATTACATGATTGGTCCAAACAAATTGATACAACTATGCTTAATATAAGCTTTGGTTTTTAAAGGGTTTTTTTTGTTATATTTTCTTGTATATTTTTATTATTGTTGACGTGCAGGGATTAAGGGCAGACTGTCTCTTACTGTAATATTTTTACCTCCTTGTTTTATCTCTGCAGAGTGGACTGGTCATCAACAATGTCGAGGATGACCAGCAGTACCTTTGCAACACCAACAAGCTGGACTCCTTCTCTAACATCGTAGGCATCAGTCCAGTCATCCGGCATCCGGTGCTCATCTACGAAAACCTTCGACTGACCTCGCTGACCGCCACCGTGGTGAACCAGTTCACTGTGGCGTTTGTGGGGACAGAGACTGGACGTCTCAAAAAGGTAACCTTGCATTTGGTGTCTCCCCTCATTAACTTCTAAATGCATGCAGTAAAGCAATGGGGTGCTGTGTCTACACGGATGTATACGCGTTTATTCAAAGAGAATTAGGTGAGGGATAGGTTGAATGGATTCTAATTAATAAGGTTAGGAGTCACGTGGGAAACATGAGGTAAAAAAAACAACTTGCTGCCTGAATACACGGAAAATCGAGGACGTATTAAAAACTACATTCGTTCTTCTATAGTCTATACGATTGCTCTTTCTTATACGATTTTCAGTTCTTGATTGACACAGGGTTTTGTTTTCGTTTCTGCACTCCTAGACCAATGTTTTCTTATTCTGTTTCCTAGAGTAATACTTAACAGCTATGTTTCTTTGCTCTTATTATCAAGTTGAAGCTTTTACTTAACTCTTTCTCTCCGCAATCATTTTCCTCGTTCCGATAGAATTATTCATTTTGCTCATTTGTATTTCCCCATCTTGTTCCGATTAAACTTAACTTTTTGTTTGTTTGTTATCTGAAAATGTTATATTTGGTATCTTATTGTAGTAGAATGCATGCTCTTTTTACAAAACACTAGTTACAGTTTATAAATGAAAAAAAAAAGTTTAATGATGTCAAATCAACATTGACATCGTCAATTAGGAGGGAAAGAGTTAACCATCCCTCTTTCCTGTTTTTGCGCATTGGTTTCCAATTCAGACAGTCTTCTATACCAGTATTTTGCCTAAATTAGTGTTCTGGGGCCAGTATCTTCTTCCGATCTGTGGATAACATCTGCAGCGTCTGAAGGACGTGGTCGGCATTGTCTGGTGACACTCCACAAGAACATGTTCCATCAGTTCCGATTTTTATCTTCCGGAACATGTGTTGTCTCAATTCTGTTGTGTCCTGCTGAAAGTCCACAAGTTAAGCACAGTCCCAAAAGCTTCAATTTGGTCTTTTTTTTTTAAATTGTATGATTGGTGGATTGTATTGGTTAGATCAAGGTTATTTACATTATTGTCATTTATTAATATATAAGTATTACTTGTTATTGGGGTTACTCTGAGATAGTAATATTTGATGAGGCGTTATAGGGAGGTCAGAGGACGTTGTCAACGCGGCGCCCCGTCTTGTTTGGTTATTTCACTCGAGGGTCTTCCGCAACCGGTATCTGTCTTTATGTTTAGGGCGGAATCCTCCCCCCCCCCTTTCTACTCCCTTTTCTCGACCCCCCCCCCCCCTTTTACAGCATACTGACCAAGGTCGCCATCACCCAGACAGCTGTTAGAGAAGCGTGGAGCCGGTGGCGATGTGCTGATGATAGTATAACATTTGGCACCCAAATATTTCATGATCTATTGCCCCAGTCGAAGAAGGTAATAGGATATCTGAAGTCCTATTTGAGAAGAGAACGCGCTGGGCGGGATAGGCTGTTAATCAAGGTCTTTATAGAGATAGATAATTTTAGATAATTTAGTTGTGGAGATAGTTGTAGAGACAGACAGTGATTTCAGAGAAAAAGCTTGTCGTTTAATCAACGCTGTTAATTTATCTCGGTTACAAGCTACCCGCAGTAGCGTATCAAGGGAAACACCAGTAAATACCCACATTTCTTTTTCAAACTTTCCTTTGTATATTGCAAGATAGCTCAGGTCGAGGACTCGTGGTCCACTCACCAAATTTACCGAGGCTTACCACAAGTACAATCATAATATATTATTATAGCCAGTGAATAGCCACCCAAAAGCAACAAATATTATTTATATAAAAAAAAACTTAAGGAAGATATACTATCTATAAACGTATTCTAATAATTCAGCATATTTATTTTAGCAAAACCCAAAAAAAAACAAAAAAAAAAAAAAACAAATGTAACAGAGCTTTGAATTTCCTGCCTTTGTGGTCTGCAGATATTGTTGACACCAGGTGGCCGTGCGCATGAATATTCAGAACTGGTCATCTTTGATGGACACAGGATACTGCCGGACATGGTATTCGACACTGAGAGACGCCATATTTACATCATGACAGACACCAATGTAAGTAATTTTATTGTTATGGCTTGACCAAAGGTCATTGAAGTTTTTTCACGTTCACTTATTACAGTTATAAAAGACTTTTGGAAAGTCAATGGAGGAACATGGTTGAAGCATAGTCACAGCAGTCTTTTTGCCTCTTTTATAATTTGTAAATAACTTGTCTTTCTTCCCTTTATCTGTCCCCGGTGTCGGATTTATCAATATGCAACACAAGATTAGAGCCCCCCACGAAATATTTATCACTGGCATCATATGATATGTGGACTTTTTAAAAGTCTCCCAAAAACAACAACAAAAACTTATATCTCAAATAATTTAGGAACTTTTCGAATTTAAATACGTCAGTGCCTGTTCCTTAGTCTTTTGGAGGGTTGGGGCACCACTCACGATCTTTCTTTCTCTTGGATGAGAGTTTCTTTCATACACAGGCATTTCCATCTCTTTTCATATCTTCCTTATTTCCGGTGGTACTGTTCACTTTAGAGATTCTATGGGATCCCCGGGAGGTCTGGAGATGTGACCCTCCAGGCTTACGTGTCGTTTTTTTTGTTTTTTTTGGACAATGGTCAAAAGGTCAAAGTGGGTCCCGAATGATCGTGTTTTTGCATTACCTCATTTGTGTGATAACAATGTTTGAGTATCTGTAATGATTTCCCCTGTAGGTCTTTGCGGGTGAGACCTAGGATCTACCTCTCATCTCGATTCTAAGGCTAGGATCCTCCTCTTTCATTCTGCAGTTAGAGTTCTTAATACCTACACCAAAAAGACTCACTGACAGGCGAAAAAAAACAGACAGCACGGACACGTTGACGGACTAATGAACAGAAAAATAACTGACCTGTATATACTAATTAAGTCCTAGACTATCAATCTTTCAAACCCCAGACTTTTTAATTTGTGATTGAAGATGTGTTTGATTCCTAAGATCAAGGATGAGTGCAGTGCTTCACATGGTCACGCGAGATAAGCTTTAATCAAAGGAAGACACATCCCTCCAATCCCAGAAATTGAAACAAATTCTTTATGTCGCAGTATGTCTTAAGACAGATTCTAGTTCAGCGCTGACTCTGTGTGAGATTATCACATGAGTATAGCCCTCCCCTCCCCTACACGCCGTATCTCTACCTTATACTAAATTAAATTCTGTATCCTTAAGTCCTACATTCCCATTAGTTCCTGTCATGTCTTAAAAGCTACTTTTGAATGTTGTGACTCTAGTTTGAGAATCCTTGCTTTGTTCCATACAAGATGAAATATAGAGCAGGAGAACTGAAGTCCAATTCTTATCTGCGAAATTAAGTTGTACCGTTACTCCGTCCAATTCTCTGATATGATAAATTGTAGATCTGGCTCTCTCTCTCTCTTTTTTTTTTTTTTAAGTTCCCGCTGGGGGGAAATATTTCCTAAACCGTTTGATTAATCCTGAGCCTCTATCTCCCCTTCCCCCAAGATTCTGCTGGGAGAGAAAATAAGAAAGGGGGGAAGAGGATAAAAATGGGACGCCCTGGGGTGCCATAGAAACATTCAATCATAGTTGTATTTTTTTTAGATATACAAATCAGGGGCGGGGTGGTGGGTGAAGGGGTAAGGGTACGAGAAGGTGGCTGCTTGCAAATGATCAGAGCTACTTCTGATATGTATAGGTCTAATGAAGATTACAGTGTGTAATCAGCTTACAGTGTGTAATGAGCTGACAGAGTGTAATGAGCCTACAATGTGTAATGAGCTTGTCATATGTAATGAGTTTATGTGTAATGAGCTTATAATCTGTAATGACTTTATAATATGTAATGAGTCTATAATGTGAAATGAGTTTATAGCCTGTAATGAGCTTGTATTGTGTAATGAGTTTATAGATCACAAGGTCTGAAAGGGGAACTTTATTTTTATTTTTTTTACGTGACACAGACCTGTGACGTGGCAGCTAGCTATTGGTCTACACTGCCCATAGGTTGTGACGTTGCAGGTCAGTGTTCAGGCCTTCTATGACTATTGGTCTACGGGCCACTGACTACGCACGAGGTAAAGATTAAGCCACACTGATTTCCACTTTTAGAAATGGACCTTTTTTTTTTGGATAGTCTTTTCATATATTCTGGAAAATTAATTATTTCGTTGAAACACACAAAAAAAACCTAGAAAACTCGGTAAAAAAAACCCAACTCGCTTCATTACTGGGCTCAGCAGTACCGCTTGACCGGAAGGGTCAATTCCCGGCAGTCAGTAAAACATTGCTGGCCGAATGTTACTTTTTTTTTTTTTACAGCCCGTTGTTAGCAGAAATTACTCCATCCAACCATTAAAGCATCTCCTCGGGGGCACTCTTGTCCGAACATGATTACGAAATTATTACCCAAGTACCGGACATTACAGGCCGGTGTCTGGACAAATCAGATTGGCAACAAGTACTTAAGAAATCATATGATGACCTACTTTAGTCACCAATCGGATTGGTCACTTGGTCAATATATAAGTATAAAGCTGTATTTGTTGTTGTTGATATTGTTCTTGTTTGCCAAATTTTAATGTTTTTGGTGAAAAAAAAAACTACACAAGTAACTCTTCTACGTTATTTAACAGTTTTCAGTGAATTCTGATTTATTTTCAAAAGTAGAAACATCTACCATTGACTTGGCAACTTGTCAGAATTTAAATCATTGGCTGACATGCATGACTAAATGCATGACGCATAGAACGTAATCTTCTTTTTGAAGAAACGTCTGTATTATACAAGATAGGATAAGATCTGTTCCTATTAATAACTTCTTTAAAATAATCCAAACAATATTATGTTATTACACATCACTGTCAATGAATACATTTGAATAAAAGCCCCTTTGAGGCCTCGCGATGTATAGGGAAGAGGATGTAAAGCTTCAAAGACGCCTCTTTAACCACCAAACTTGAAAGGGTACCTGACATTAGTTGAGGGAAAAGTAAAGGGGGTTGGTCGTTGTGCTGGTCACATGACACCCTTGTTATCAGTTTGAGACTGAATAATGAATAAAGTTAAACTGTCTTAACTCTTAACTACTAAAAAAATAATCTTGACCCTTTTTTAAAAAGGGGGGGGGGGGTGAGGTTATGATTGAAATGAAAAGTTTGATAGCAGAAAATGACGTCTAAATTTCTCGTTTCAATTTTTAACCAACCGCCGGAAGATGATAAAGATATTTAAAATGTCAAAAGAAGCAATTGACTTCAAAATAAAGAGACTGTATCTTCAAGCTTTTGGGAATAGTTATGGCGCCCCGACGAAAAAATCCAATTGATTTTGGCGTTTCATGATCAGCAAAATGTCCAGTTATCCTAGATGGCGCCATACACTTTCACCTCAACTCAGACATTTTTTTGTGTTCGCCAGTATCAAATCAGATTTCATAAGGGGTCATGCAAATTTGACTGTCATTCTGCGGAACCAGCCAATCAAAAATCTTCTTACATTTACTGAGATTGACTTTTGGCCTGAGCGTTTTCTCGAGACATGCACAGATCGAAGTCGCCCCCACACCACGCGGTCACGTGATTTGCTGACTTGAAATAACAACATTCATCAAAACGCAATATCTCAATACCTTTTCCCATTATCTTGAATCTTACTCGCCACACACTTCCCCCCCCCCTCCGTTGTGTTTGTCTTCCTTGGCCCTCATTTAATTTAGGCCCTCCGAGTCTGGTAATTTAAATTTTTGTGTCAGAAAAGAATTGAAAGTATCAATCTGAAGAAACATACAAATACTATTCCACTACCGCGTATAATCCATGAACATAATGCAATTACACTAATGTAATACAACAAATGTGGGTGAGTGGTAATGCGCTTGACTTCAGAGCCTGGGGTCTTGGATTCAAATCTTCAAATCAAGGCGGAGATTCAGATATTGGATTTCGGGACCTATTAGGGTGCCCCCGAATCAATCCAATTTTAATAGGTACGTGGCACGGTGGCTAAGCGGTAAAGCGCTTGGCTTCCGAACCGGGGGCCGGGGTTCGAATCCTGACGAAGACTGGGATTTTTTATTTCGGGATCTTCGGGCGCCTCTGAGTCCACCCAGCTCTAATGGGTACCTGACATTAGTTAGGGAAAAGTAAAGGCGGTTGGTCGTTGTGCTGGCCACATGACACCCTCGTTAACAGTAGGCCACAGAAACAGATGACCTTTACATCATCTGCCCTATAGACCACAAGGTCTGAAAGGGGAACTTTACTTTTACTTCCTGGCATTAGCTGGGGAAAAGTAAAGGTCGTTGTGCTGGCCAGATGAGACCTTCTTTAACAGTTGGGCATGTAAGGCTTGTTCTTGTTTTGCGGTGGCATGGCACATAAACTGGGAACCTACATATATATTGAAAGAAACACTATTGTTTTAATTTATAAATCACGGTCATATCATAAGTCGTAACATTTGTTAACATTACGTTGTTGTTTTTTTTTCAACATTAACAGAAATCTGATTTAAATGTAAAACTTCGATGGGAAAGATAGGTATGCAAAACAGTTTGAGAATTGCACAAGTAGTGCCGCTTCGCTTAGTGTCACATAGAGTTGAGATGTTTGTCATGATTGTGCAGAGATCAATACGCGCCCTGGACGTATCACAAACATCAATGCGCTTTAAAAAAAATAACAACAGAATGATATTAACCAATATAGCTAAATGATTTTTTTTTTAAGATGGAGATCAAGTTTCTTTACATTTTTTTTTACTTTAATGTAAAAAAAGTCCGTCTAGCCATGCGTCAAGTGTCAACCGAACGAATTACTCACTTCCGGCATCTCACCTGATGTCGTCTGCTACCACTTATTGGCACTTAGCAGACGTATACAAGTGGTTAACTTTGAAATGAGCGCTCAATGGCGACATATTCCTGTTCACGTCTCACTGTCCCACCTCTCCACCCCTCATTCCTTATTTCACTTTCCTTTCTATTTACGCCCGCAGAATACCAACCGGGCCATGTTAGTCAAACTTCTGCAAAGCTTCCTCCTCGGCAGACGGCGTAAGTCTTGAAAACTTGTTTCCATCGCTTCCGGCGACTTGGAGTGTAATTTCTTATCGATCGATCTCTCCACTTGCTGGGATGGCTACGTCACAAACATTGGGGGGGGGGGGGGGGGGGGGGGGGGGGGACTTTGGGGATTTTTTTCTTTCGTCCATTTTTGTTTCGGACAATAGCCGATTTCATCTAATGCTTTAAAATCTTTAGTTGCTTTTATTTTGGGAGATGTCTGGCTATTTCTACTCCTTCCCGCATATAGTTTCCAATTTACAGGTGTTCCCGCGGTGATAAGTGAAGTGATTGCTTTGAATTGTATCTGGAACAGTTAACTACGTATTTTTTTTTGGGATGGGGGGGGGGGGGGAATTAATTTAACGGAAACTAACGGAAACTAAAGCTTCTCTTTAGCTGTAGGTCTAGTCTCTCTCTCTCTCTCCTCCCCCCTCTCTCTCTTTTCTTTAGCTGTAGGTCTAGTCTCTCTTTCTCTCTCCCCCCCTCTCTCTCTTTTCTCTAAATACAAAGTTAACCCTTTCACACCTTGTGATCTACGGTGCAGATGATATAAAGCTCATCTGTTTCTATTGCTAGCATTCTACTCCAGTTTGGACGCCCCTGTTGACATCCCCACCTCTTCCCCTACCTTCTCCTCGTCGTCCAGTATTTCAGCCCGTACTCTTGATGTTGTTCCGGTCAAAGCGACATAAGGCGCATTCCACGTCCTAGCCTTCCAGCAGTCAAGTGTGTGTGTTTCCGCCACAAATTCTAACAAAATTAAGAAATCAATCATGACAAACCGTCTGCACAGCGACTTTCATTCAGTTACCAGCCCCTGGACAGGCTCTTCTAAAAAGAAAAAAAAAAGAGAGAGGTTAAACTAATGAATGTTTTAAGGTTCCTCTTTTTAAAATAAGATTTTATAAGCAAACACAAATATTAATAGAACTAATGACAGTACGTCATCTAAGGGAAACAATGTTTCTAATTGAGACAATATCACAAAACGTTTTGATAAAATATGTAACGGCTTTCTCTGTAGGTCTTATAATATATAAGCGACCTTCCGCAATCTTGTAGGTTTTAATCTTGTAAACAATTCTTTAAATAAAAAAATATTTTTTATTGTCTTTATTTATAGCAAATCTGAATCATCTTATGTGTATCAGCTTTTTTTCTATAATTCGCTTATGAACTTAATTAAAATTCGTATCTAGATCTAGCCAATTATTACTCCGCCATCTTGTAGGTAGTAACCCATGTCAGCGACGTGCAAATGTTCAGATCATGTGATAATGTCATGGAACTCATATTCGAAATATAATAAAGTTTTAATTAGCTCAATGTTTTGTCTGTAGCAGTCTGCCCTCCCAGGTCTGACTGTGCTACAATGTAGCAGTTTACTTTCAGTGATACAAGCCTGGGAAAAGACTCCAGAATATATCTTGAACAAAGACTAACCCATGGCTTTTACATACGCAATGTAGGTCAAACGTATGTTTGTTATAGTCTAACCCCCCGAAGATGTTATGGCTTCTTTCCACTCCCATACTTGTTCAAATACGCCCCTGTTTTCCAAATGCCCAGCTCACCCTTCCCTCACTCCCATCGAACCAACACACGAGAGTGAGTAATTAGCTGTGCTCACTTCCCATAACAGGATACCCGGACTGGACAGTCCAATTCTTTTTATTATTTATTGTCCGTGTGTCGAAAGCGTGAGTCACCCGAGAGGGACATGTGAGTCAGCACAAGTGTGGGGCCGTTGAGAATTCCACTACTCCTCAGAGTTACCGCAACAGCAGGACACACACATATGCAGACACGCGCGCGTGGACAGTCGTTAATCTGTTCGTGTGTGGCTGGCTCACCTCTGCAGGAGTTTGATGAAGACGCAGTAGGCCATATTGTGGCCAGCGTATTTTTGGGGGGGTCAATGTGATGGTAAATTATCGTGTGTCATTTCTTTAACACATTAAGTGTGCTGCACATTAAGATTTCCTATTTTAAAACGCATTTGAAAACTAGATGTATATATATTTTCTGAAGAATGTAATTATGACAGTTTGTCTGTCCGTCTGTCCTACTGCATCCGTCATTGCGTTAAGTTATAAAATAGACGCAGGAACTCTTTCAGCTTATCAAATAGGCTGAAGCTATGTTGTCATGCTTGAGCGATTTAGGTATACAAAAGGTTTTTCTGAAACCTTTTTTTTGAGCACATAAAATGTTGGATTGGATTTAATTATTTTTTTCATGTTTTAAAAATAATCATATACAATAATTTAATATAAATTTAATATTTTTGTTATTTTTGTAATAAAGACTTATAAAAAAAAAGATTAAAAAAAGTAAAGTTCACCTTTCAGACCTTGTGGTCTATAGGGCAGATGATGTAAAGGCCATCCGTTTATGTGTTCTACGGCTAACGAGGGTATCATTGGCCAGCAGAACGACCAGCCACCTTTACTAACTAATGTCAGGTACCCATTAGAGCTGAATGGACTCAAAAGTGCCCGAAGATCCTGAAATTAAATATTTCTAAGGATTGGAACCCCGAACCCAGGTTTGAAAGCTAAGTGCTTTACTGCTCAGCAACCGCGCCTTCAATCAAGATTTATACATAACCTATTCTCTATTCACTTTTTTTTTTAGCTTTAACCCTTACCCTAACTTATTATCTTTAAGATCTCGTGCGTCTGTCTTTTATTGAATATGTGCTATCTCATTCCCAAGCAATATAACACTAATCTTTAAGAGAAACTGTTACAAATACTAGATCGTTTTTTGAAGCCCTCCCTCCCATGATAACAATGTCAATAATGCCTCCCCCTTTCTCTTTTCAATTCTCGTCTCTACGCGGTATTACATCCGGTCACTCACACACAACCTTACTAGTCAAGGCGTGAAAGTCAATCATAGTCACTCACTTGGTCATCCCATTCTAAGCTTCCCTCTTTCTTCTGCTGCATCCCTACTCTTGAAGTAATCCCTCCTCTTCTCCTTCCTCTTTTCTCTGATCCTCTTTAGGATCCTATTTTGATCCCACTTCTCCCTCGATCGCTACCTCTTTTCATTCAGTACCATCTTTTTCTCGGCTTTTTTTTAAAGTTTAAGTTAAATGCCTGCTCACGTAATGACAAGGCCCTTGACAAAACCGTTTAATAACAACATTGTTTTTTTTTATTTATTGTTGCTTAGGTTTTTTAATGTCTAGAAATGATCTTCTTCTTCGCTGTCATTATCACGTTGAAGGGTTCAGATATCTAGTCCAATATCCGAGTTGAAATTCGCTGTAGTTTCCAGATTAGGCAGTTCTCCGTATAATTTTTCTTCTATAGGCGTGCTTTAAATTATGTGCCTTGATTGGGCCTCTTGATAGAGGACAAGGCTAGCATTTTCTGGTGACACTTCTCAAGGGCTGTCTCATTTCTGTTGTGCCCGGTTATGAGTCGAAAAATTATATGTTTGTCGTTTCATGAAAGCTTGTAATAGTAACATCAATTGTTCATCCACTTGAAACAATAAACCTCAACACTCACTATAATATACACAATGCCTAACCCACGACTATCAAATATCCACAATAATCAACGATCCACAGATATCAACAATCCATGACAATCAAAGACCCACACCCATCAACGATCTACACAAATGAGATAATCTTATAACTTGTATTCAACTAGAACTCAATCACAGCTAATACAAAAACAAACCAAAATTTAATAAAAAATACTTAGAAAGACACAGAGATAAAGGCACATTCCTCGTTCCATATGCTAGGACAAATTTGTACAAATGCTCTTTCTTCCCTAGCTCTATTAGACCATGGAATGGGTTGCCTGAGCTAGCCAGGAAAACCAGTGACTTGGCAGAATTTAGGTCATTGGTTAATATGCATGACTAAATGCATCACGCGGAGGACGTAATCATCTTTTTTTTGAAGTAACGTCTGTATCATATAAGATAAGATAAGATACCAATCTCTAACCAATTTTAAACGAAAACTTTTCTAGTTATCAGAAGTACAAGCACGCGTTTATCATAACATAAACACTAACCAGCTAGGACAGCCTCTACCAAATTGGGGCACGCGTACCCCCAGGGGAACAAATTGACTTTGGCGGGGGTACGCGTTTTTGCACCTTATTAACTATGCTGATTTTGTTTTTAAATACCCTTTTATTGTGTTCATTCTCTTCTCTAGCTATAAGACGAAATGTATTTCTCGTTACAAAAATTATATATAGGGGTAAACTTTATTTAAAAGTTTAGAAACACTGGGCTAGGAGACTGTTGAAACTTTACACTTGAAAACCTCAATTCTAATTAAAGCATTTTTTACCCATTTGGTTGTAACTACCAAAATAAAAACCAAGAAGTCTCCCCCCAACATAAACCCATAAACCATACGAGTAGACCGGGCACCGCAAATTGGATGGCCTTGGGACAATTCAGTTAACTTACAGTATTACCTCCCTCCCTGGCTCCCTGCCCCTTTATCTTGCTACTGGTGTCCTTCAATACTTTTGCTGAACTAAAGAAGAGTCACTGAAATCAATACATTACATATATGTTGAATATGTAAGAAAAAGGGCTTAACGCTTTCTCTCCGTAATTATTTATCACAATGTAGTGGAATCAACGTTGGTATCGTCAGTTAGGAGAGAAAGAGTTCAGGAAGGAAGATAAGACTTAATGTAGATTACAATTAAAAAAACGTTGGTATGTAAAGCTTAGACAATCTCTGTCTTTGTCTCTGTTATATAATTACTAGAATTAGCAAGTGCAGTATCCCGGATGTTAAAGGCGATCTAGTTCTTGAGTCGACGCGGCTTAAAATAAGCTACCGACGTCTTCTGGAAAAAGTAAACGAGATCAGTATGTGTGTTTCCCCACCCAATATCCTCGTTTGTGATATTGTGTTTGTTTTGAGCGGCTAGTTATGTACTGTGTGTGACTGTGTATGGACAGACTAGTTGACCTTAAGTGTTTGTACTTAGTTGAGTGAACGGCTAATAAAGTGTGTCGAGTAGGACTGGGTGGAAGGGGGTCAGTGACCAGCAGACGACTAAATGAATGTAAGAATTACCTTTACTTATCCCTTAGTCTGTTGGACCGTTGGGGCACCACGCAAGACTCGTCGACCGTCCTTTTCCATTCCTCCCTGTCTTTTGCCTTGTTTAAAACCTCTTTCAATGGCAGACCCGTCCATTCTTTTATGTTGTCCTCCCATCAATATCTCTGTCTGCCTCGTCTTCTTTTTCCTCGTACTGTTCCCTGAAGGAAGGTCTTTGCGAGCCCCGAAGATTTTGTAATATGGCCAAAGATTTTAAGCTTGCGTTTTTTTTTTTACTATAGTTAGAAGGTCATCATGGAGTCCGATCGCTGCAGTAACCCTGTAGAAATTTAGAATAAAATGTTTAAAAAAATAATGTGTTAATTGTTATTTGGTTTTCCTTAATGTCATTAAGATATCTATTTAACTCATAAGCAAATGAAAAGGTCTTTTCAACTGAATCTTTAACTCGTAGTATAGAACTAAAACTAAGTGCTTCGCAGCTATTATTTCAGACTTTGAAGAAGATTGTTTTAAGAGAAGTTCTAGTTACGTAGGCTTATATGACACTGTTGGCTTATATGACACTGTAGGCTTATATGACGCTGTTGGCTTATATGCCACTGTAGGCTTATATGACACTGTAGGCTTATACACTGTCTTTGAACTGTCGACTTAGAAACTGTCCATAATATTTGCAGCATTTTTTTTTCGTGTTTACAGAACTAGTAGGACATGTCCTAACAGAGTCGATTCGGATTGTCCTTGTCGAGCTATTTCTTCATGTCCTTGCACACATTTCTTTATTTCAGTGAAACAAAAGTGATTACCAAACACTATCGAGTGGTTTAAAATTCAATACAGGCAAAAAGGTTTAGCTCCTCCGACTTTGCACCGACAAAATTATTACTATAGTATTGAGCTTTACAATTAGGTTTTTTGAAAACAGGTTTTGAGTTCAGTTACGGAAAGTAGGTTTTGAGCTCAATGGACCTCATTCATCAATAGTAATAAAAAAAAAATAAACACATTTAGCCACGTCATAATATTGATAAAAACAATGAAAAATACGTATCATGTGACAGCCACTATGGATTACATAATTTGTATAGAAGATATATAGAATCACGTGGCTAAATGTTGTTTGTTTACAATTGGTGAATGAGGTCCATCATATATATATATATAAAATAAGGTTTTGATTTACAATTTTTGAAAACAGGCTTTGAGTTACGTAACTGAAAGTAGGTTTTAGGTTGAATTAATTAAAACAGGTTTTGGCTCCGGGTACTTCAAACATTTATAGAACTAGATGACTAAAATAGGCTTGAAATTATATGACTGAAGACCAGTTTCTCCCTGTATCATTGACATCAAGTCTGCTGCTCCTTTAAGACCCCACTAACGAGCTCATCTCAAGCCCACCCGGTGACATACTGAAGAAGTTGCTCCAAGCTTTATCCCCCACCTCATACCAAACGCCTCCCCCCCCTCTCTCCTGTTTCACATCTACTCACCCCTCCCCCACGGGACACGTGTCATCTTAATGAATATTAGAAATCGATATTCAGGGGGGGGGGGGGGGAGAGAAAGTCGGTCTTGGTTTCCTCCCCTTGGCTATATCCGGGGGGAAAAAAAAGGTAGGTAATTAACAGGAACTTGCCAAAGACATTCACCAGAACAAGTAGGCCTATATATCTATTCACCCCATTGCCACCCCTGCTCTTACCCCCACCCCCACCCAATTACTCCTTATCCCCGCCTTTTTTTTAATATAAACCATCGTGGACTAATAAGATACGATGCGCTGTGATACTTAAATTTTTTAAAATTCATCCTTTACTTAAAATTCATCCTATATCACTTTGTCTTGAATACCTGCTCAGCAATTTGCAAGATGTTAAGACTATAAATCCATCGTGCTAAAGCCAAAGATTTTTATCAAATAGAAATTATGTGTATATCTTTTTCAGTTATTATCAGTAAAGATGGTAAGTCTTCTGTCGGGGAGAAATGTCAGTAAATGTAATGACGGAATGAGTTATTTTTTTTAATGTATGCTAGATTATTACTTTTATTAATTAGAATCAATTTGACACTTCTAAGATCGAGATTTGTTTAGGGGAAACGAATTTCATTGTAGTATCCTTAACAGAGTCAACATACATTTGTAGTTTAGGATTTGTAGTTCAGGATTTTGAACAAGTCTGGGAGATGTCACTCCATTAGCTAATATCCCAATTGGATACATTGACAATTACTCTCCTAGCTTAGGTTATTATTATTAATATTATTATTATTATTATTATTTTGCAGGTGACTAAAGTGGCTGTTGAGACTTGCAACCAGGCCGACTCGTGTCAAGCATGCTTGTTTAATGGCGACCCTTACTGCGGGTGGTGTTCCCTGGAAAGAAAGTGAGTACTTGCCACTAACCACCAATGACCACAAACGGCCGTCAACAAAACTGTAGTACAATACTAAGTTATTGACATTTTTTTCAGCTGCCAATCCATAGGTCACAATCTTTTTACAAAGCTTATATCAAGTCACTTTGTCAGTCTGGTACAAATTTTGATTACATCATTTCACCTACTTTTCCATTTTCGGATCAAGATAAAATTTCTCGGTATTATTCAGTATTCCTAACAATACATAGACCAATCATAAATTTAAATTAAATAATGGTATTTAATTGCTTTTGTTTGATATCGAAACATGAAAATAAATTTTACAATATTAAAATATTTGGCTGTAATATGGAGTTCTTCCCCATTAGATTAACTTTTTTTTTAAAGTATATTTTAATATTTTGCTTTTTGTTTTTTTAAATAACTTAAGCTATGATATGGAGATATTTTTTTTCATTGGATTTTTTTTAAGGTTTTAATTTCAAGTAATGAAATTCACTAAGAGCCCCTGTTGTAACATACAGGTTCGTGGGCTATATTGGTTACGTCGATACTAATGCAAATGAATACAGTAGGTTATTATATTGATAAAGAGTGGTAAGTAGAAAGTAGGACCTTTTATTAATTTTGGGTTTCTGATTTTTAAAAATAATTTCCGTTTAAAAATATTATTCAATGTCATTTGTGAAAACAAATATCCCCCTTACATATTTTCAAACATTTACACGCCACTGAAACTTCTCAAAGGAGGCGCCATAGACTAGACTTACAGCATTTTACTAAATTCTCTCCCCCTTTTTTACTCAATGTTTACATTTCGCTTGACGTTCACTTTCGGCCAATAGACATCAGTCGTAGCCCTCGTGACTGTTTATTTTAAATAGTCAAAACCAGAGCTACTAAAAAGCCACATTAGTTAAATTACCTCCCTTCCTTCCATTTTCTTTACAAAACTTATTTTCTCTTATGGTAACTATATTCAGCATAATTTTTTGGGTATCTAGACTAACCTTTAACATAAATATTTTTTTTTTCTGTTCTCCATCCCTCGGTGAAACGGTTTAACTAATTCTTTTTGTTCCCTGTACAATCTAAAAGAAAAATAATATTTTCGGGGGAAAAAGTAATATTTTAATGTCGTTAGCCTGACCGTAGTTTGAAAACCCGCTTCCGCTAATAATAAATCTTCCGGTCGTGGGGCTGACCTAATTTTGTTCGTCTCGGAATGTATCGTTCTGTTTTGGTAATTTAACAAACACGGGTTGCTTTCATCTTTGGAATGTTTTTTTTTCTAATCGTTAAAAAATACAAAAGTTTTCTTATTAGTTGAAGATAAAAGGGATAAGCATAGGACGACCATAACATGCAAATGATAAGTAGAGATAACTCCAGGCTTCATACTATGATAATCAGAAAACACTGAAATCTAGTAAAAGGCAGGCCATTATTTCTGTCGCCACCTTCCTCTCCCTACACACACAGCCAGCTGGAGCAGATATCCATGCGTCACAGTCCAGAGCTGGCGCGAAAATTCCAGTTGTCGTCTGCTTATATATCTGCACAATTCCGATGTTTTCTTACAAAGCCAACTCACGCTGTCTGTCTGGTACAACTTTAAACACAAATCAAGATGAAATTTTACATCATTTTCGGTTCCTAGCAGAACTGGAATTAGACTTCATGTAAAAACATATAGTAAGCTCTGGCTGGTTGGGCGGTATGCGCTCTGGACTTTTATTCTGTCGTCTCGATCGTCCCGGGTTCATCCCTGCCAGCTGCCTTTCGCGTCGTCCTGCGGTAGGTTTGAACTAGGAAGTAGATTATCTTCAACTCTGAAGGAACATTCGAACTGTAAAACAATTTATTAAAGACACATTTCGGCGTCTGGTGTATTATTGCGCCATTTCGTATAACGCTTGTCTAGAAACTGATCAACCGTTACACTAACTAGCCGACGTCAAAGTCTGAACATTTCGGAAATCCCCTGTTTTGATTAAAAAAAAAAAAAAAAAAAAAAAGTGTATAAACCATCAATCCACACTCGAGATATTTATTTATTTTATCCGTTGAAACAAAATGGCTGCCAATCTCCCACATCAAACCTTGAAGAATCGTATGTGGTGGGGCCAAAACAAAACCCCGACCCCTTCCCCCTCCCCCTTTTCACCAGCTTTTCACGCTCAGAGAAAAAAAATTAAAAAAGCGTTACTTGTAAACAAGTGAGACAAACTCTCTTTTCTTTAACTTCAAGGGAGAGTACAAGAGACTCTTTTCTTAAGCAGTGGTTAATCTTTCCTTGCCAGTTTCTTACCGTCATAAATCTGGGCATTGTATTTTGCTTCTAGCTTACACACACCCACAGACACAACATTTCGAAGCATCACCTTTTTTTTTCTCCGAGCCAGCAATTCGCACATTTTGATTCAATCATTTTATCTTGCGTCGCTAAAACATACATTCATTCACTAATATCTACACCAATCATATAACTCATTGTTAATATTCAAAAGTAACGAAATTCTTCCATTGCAAAGTACATATTATGTAGTTATGGGCTTGTACTTTATATTATGCATAAGATACTAGTGTAAATTGGCCCCCATTCTAGCATTACATTCCCAAAAATGTGTCGGTGTGCGACCCTAGCGCTGCTGGATTGGTTGGCCCTCCAACTAGAGCACAGTTGATCCAACACATCTATACTCTTAAAAAAAAAAAGGAAAGTTTCTCCCTTCAGACCCTGCCATCTATGGGGCAGATGATGTTAAGGACATTTGTTTCTATGGTCAACGGTTAATGACTAGGGCGTCACGTGGCCAGCACAATGACCAACCGCCCTTACCTTCCCCATTAGCGTTGGGTGGAATCATGGGCGCCTTAAAAATCCCGTTATTGAAAATGCCAGTCTTCATCGAGATTCGAACCCAGGACCCCAGGTTCGGAAGCCAGGTGTCTATACTCTATTAGTCCATTAATTCTGCTAAGAATTCTATGGATGCAATCCTTCCTTATAGGAACGTATATTAAATCCTTGGGAATACTTTATTTTATATATTCTAAGGGAGATGCATCACTTTCAGCACTATGGAGCCGACGTTTACTGTGACGTCATCGTGACATCATAGTCGGACAGTGCCAGCCACGAACACAAAAGATAATAGGCATTGAGCACCGACCTCTCCTCTAATTGTGCTTTTAAAAGGGGAGGAAAGTGAACATCAAAAGAGTACAAGAGAAGATCAGCAGCCCCTTAAAGACGTCTCCTTACAGTTACCTGCCCCTGCCACTCGATGTATTTATTTTCAAACTGATCCCTACGATAGCCGACGGAGAACTGACTACACCCGAAGCCAGCCTCTCACACGCGCACGCGCGCACATCCATTACCCTAGACAAGCTTCCCCACATATCCAGCGCTCACTCTGTTTCCGAGCTCTGTTTATTTCTTCGCTGTACTTACCTTACAGGGGCGGAACCCAATTTTCATTGGCAGGTCATTGGTAAACTGTGTCACTGGTAGATTTCAAACAGTCTTCAGTTCATTTATACAACAAGTGTGGGTGTGTGTGCGCGCGCATGGTTTTTATGACGTCTGGCATGGAGAAAGACGACTTAAAAGACGTCCGACATAGGCGTATACATTAATTGAATGGTAGCTTTAATTTATTAGGCTTTGACTACAAGAAAATATATAGACTACCTGATTATATATATATAAGTATACTGTTGAATTTGGTTAATCGGGCCAGCCGTTTATTCGGACTAAATCGTGAAGTAACGAAATATATTTTATCTAACAGCCGATTCCAACTAATCCGACGCAATCGTTTTAGTCTCAAAAACCGACTGGTCCGATTATCCGGATTCGACTTTTATTGCAAAGCTTAAAAAACATCAGGAGGCGCGGCGGCTTAGTGGTAAAGCACTTGGTTTCCGAACCGGGGGTGCCGGGTTCGAATCGTGATGAAGACCTGAGATTTTTAATTTTGGGATCTTTAGTCACCCAGGCCGTAATGGGTACCTGACATTAGTTAGGGAAAAGTGAAGGCGGTTGGTTGCTGGGCTGACCACATGACTCCCCCGTAAACCATGGACCACAGAAACAGATGGACCTATAGATGGAAAGGTCTAAAAGGTGGACAAAATATGATTTCCTTCGTTCCCTTGGCCGATTCCTTCCAGAGTGTTTAGCAGCGAACACAATGACCAAAACGTTGCACTTTGTGTACTGATTGACTTACACTCAAGGATGCTGGACGTTTCTACTTTCATTTTGTTTTAAAATGGCTGGTCATTGCCAACTTGAAGCGACATAATAATTTCTAAGACGCATACTCAAAATTCTAGACAGATATCTCTGTAAGCAGTTTTTAGCTAGACAATTAGGGACTAAGCATGTTTGGCTACATAGTTTGATGTGAGCTGTTTTGAGCTAGGCACGTATTTGCATCTAGTCTGTATCTATTTTAAAAACTGTTACTAACGCTGTTTTCTTATTAGGTGTTCAAGAGACTCAAAAGAAAAAGAAAAACTTTTACCTTAAGAAGATATGGTAGTTCTTGGGCTAGATGACCAACGGTTGACGAGAATCACATGTGACCAGTATAATACCCCCGCCCAAACTTAGGGAGATTGTGTGTGTCTGTGTGTGCGTTAAAGAGAGAGAGGGAGAAAGGAGACATATCAGCTATAGTAAATAAAAATTTGATAAGCCAGCCAATAAGAAATGTACAGATCATTACAAGTTTGTAATGCCCTATTTCTCATATCCCACACATTTTTTTCCCTCAATCTATTTATATCCATGGTTAAATAAATTGAATCGTCCCCCCCCCCTTCTCGTCTCAATCAAAGATGCAATTTATACATTTATATCATTTTTTAAAGAAAAAAAAATCGTCTCCCCTGAAGTCTGCTGAAACCACGGGTGAAATATTTATCCTATCAACACCACCGGGCGATCATTGCGCCCTTGGCCAATTTGTTATGCATGAAACTCTAAATTACGCGGCGAAAATTCTATTTTCTATTTCGGGTCCAATTCATTTCGTTTCGCTTTCTTTTTCCGACCATTTTTATTTGGGAAGAATATTGATATTTTAGCTGTCAGTGGAAAAAAGGGAAGCGGTAAAAAATTCACCTCACATTTTGCTATCTGTCAGATTGACATGCTTTGTTTCTCTGGATAACAACGTCCACTTATATGTTACAATTTTGTTTCAATTTTTTTTACAAACTTGATATATAATCACGCTCTGTTTGTTACGGAACATGATCGTCTGCTGGAGTTATCTCTCTTTGACGCCATTTAAGTTTGAAATACGGAGCCATACTTTGTCTGTTTGCTATCAAATTTGTCTTTTATGGTTTAAATAATATATAACATTATATTCATTTGAAGAAAAAAACATTCTTCAGGAAAAAAAAAGACATCTTTATTTGGACATTTATATAAAAAAAAAATTGACTGTTTTGCGTTTCTGAGACCCGATCTTTCTTCACAAAGAAACTTTTTTTTTGTTTACTACAACCAAAAGTAAAATAATAAATTGAGCGAAAAAAATCTTAGTTTAAAAAAAAACAAAATATTCTTGAAAAAAACAACAACTCCCGAACACACTTGATCTTTATCGGGCTCCATCCATTTTGGTTAGGTTTTAAAATTTCAAGCCTGCCAGCTGACAGCTGAATGAGGTCCCCACTGGCAGTCCTGACACGTTCAGATCGATGTCAGTGACAGCATCGCGCGAGAGGAACCGCATGTGGCAGGTAGGAATTACCCCCGAAAGGGGCGATGGAGTGAGGTAGCGAGGAGGGGGCGGTCAATCAGTCTATTAGCCATGCTGCATGTTCCCTTCAGCAATGTCCTAGACTTGGGGGAAAGATCTAATAAGCGCCCTGTGGCGTTAAAAGCAAGGAGAGAATTAAAATGAAAAAAATTGCATGTGACAAAAAAATGCATGTGAAAAAAACAAATTGCTAAAATTAAAAATTAAATTAAATTAAAAAAAAAATGTTTCTTTGATAATATTTGTACAGCCAAATTATCTGTCTGTTAATTTCAGTGTGTAAATTTCTGTGAACTGTATATTAAGGAATCCATATAAATATCCTGAACAATAACATGTCTCGCCAAGAATCAGGCTATTAGTAGCCGACACGCGGTGTGAGAACAGCAGAGGTGACCATCCAATGTCCCTCGTAATATGGCGGCTCCGATCTTATGTATGTTTGGACTCGATGGAGGCGCAGTGGTTGAGCGGTAACGCACTTGGCTTCCGAACCGGGGTCTGGGGGTTCGAATCCTGGCGAAGACTGTTTTTTTTTTCTCATTTTGGGATCTTCGGGCTCTAATGGGTACTTGACATTTGTTCGGGAAAAGTAAAGGCGGTAGGTGGTTGTGCTGGAGACATGACAACCTCTTTAACATCTGCCCTATAGACCACAAGGTCTGAAAGGGGAACTTTACTAAGATAGTTCGTCTTGCAAAGGGCGTGTCAAAGGTCCCACAACGCACTACCGCTTTGAATGCTTGGGTCACTCACAGAGTATTTTCATCCCCCTCCTCCTTCTCTCTGTTTCTCCCTCTGTCTCTCCAAGTGTCACTCTCCTTCTCTCCCTATCTCCATCTCCTCTCTCTCTCTCTCTCCCTCCCTATGTCTCTCTCTCTCCTCTCTCTCTCTCTCCCTCCCTATGTCACTCTCCCTCCCTCTCCTCTCTCTCTCTCCCTCTCTTAACAACAAACATTAATACTGGCCCTAGACTACGCTACGCTACATCTAACTTCATGTATTCGAATCTGCTCAGCAGAGACCGTGAACCGAGACCCTCTATAGAATGTTGTGCATTGTAAAATGTCTTCTATTCTACGTTCTCGTTCGGTCGACTACGTAAACGTGTGTATGTCTGTGTGTATGTAGATATCACCATGGCAACACTCTGGCAATTACCTCCCCTTATTACAAGCGCACAATCACCAAGAGCCAGGCAACTCTGTGTCACTCCCTCACCATCTATATCGACCTCACTCCTGGAGGCAAACGGCCAGAGATGGCCCGGCCATAACCTCATGGGTCACTTAAGACTTTTTTTTTTTGGACAGAAACGGCAACATGTGAAAAGGGGGTAGGGGGGTAATCCAAGTAATGAATTAACACAGAAACAACTCATGTCCAGCCTGATAGGAAAAACAACGTTTTTTTTTTTTGGCATACTAATTGTAATATTTTTTTTTTCAAGATGGGGAAGATTTATGGTACGAGGTACATCCAACTTTTTTTTTTTTTAATTCAAGCAATCCAAAATAAATCTAAAAAGTATAATCACGAATTCTGAAATATTTTTTTTTTTTTTTTTGCTGGTACACTTTCTGTGTTTCTCACTATATTTACCACAAGCTACTTTATTTAGTGTTTCATGCAAAGATATTTATAATTTAAAATATCTCAAGCAGTTTTTCATCCCCATATCTGAATACCAGGAGACGCGGTGGCTGAGCTTGGCTTTTAAACCTGAGCCCGGGGTTCGAATCCTGGTGAAGACTGGGATTTTTAATTTCGGGATTTTCAGGCGCCTCTGAGTCCACTCAGCTCTAATGAATACCTGACATTATTTGGGGAAAAGTAAAGGTGGTTGGTCGTTGTGCTGGCTACTTCACACTCTCGTTAACCTTAGGTCACGAAAACAAATGACCTTTATATCATCTGCCTTATAGACCACAAGGTCTAATAGAGGAACTTTACTGTGTTTTTTCTTACTATATCTGAATACCAGAATAGAGAAGTTATAGAGTTATAAATTTTACGACCTTAATACATTCTGTTTTAAATCCCACGCTCTATCACTAATGCGACATCTTCAGTCATCGATGGCCTTACTACATCAAACAAACCAGTTGCAAAGTTACATTGATTACACCAATGGTCATCTAGTCCAGTTTCGCCATTCAGAAAATGGCTGCCTAGTCGTGTGGCGAATGTTTGGTATTCAGACTTCACCATCTTTTTTGTAGGATACTTGGATTAGGAGCAAATAATTTTCTTTAGTGATGAAATTAAAGCACAAATTAGCAAATGCTTACTACATTTTTTGCAGTGGCGTAGCTAGGGATTGGGAATCTTTAGTGGTGACATCCTGTGACACTCTAGCGGGAGAAAATGGCGTAATATTTAATGTGAAAAAATTGGACTTTCATTTGGGGTGACAGAGGAATTTACGAATTCGGACTCCTTTCCCCTTTTTCCACCAACCCTAGGTACACCACTGCACATTTAAAACAAACATGTTTCTAGAATGTTTAATTTAATTTGCGAAATTTAGTTTAATTTTAGCAATGTTAAACGGAGCTATAATAAATATCCCTTACAAGTATTGTTATTGTAGTTGGTCCCCTAGAATTTCGGCACGAGGCTCTAAAAATAGATGCTACCCTTGTATTTCTTTTTTTTCCCCCCTCTCATTTTTTGGACGGGTATAATGCTAGTAATATTAAAACCGACCCTTTCAATATGCTCTGCTATTTGCGTGTGAGTGCTGTTCAACTCTCACAGCTTCACTTTTTGTACTCATTCGTCACATCCAGTTGGCGTATAAGCGTTTCCGTTTTACGTGAGTTTTAAGGCCCGCGCATGTGCGCTCACCTTTTCTGTAACCGTGTTTTCCCGCATTGGAAAACTATTAACCACGTGCACGCGATACGGGGGTGCACTTGGTGACGGCAGACGCACGAAATCCGGAATGGTTTCAACTTTTGCTTTTCTGGACTCTTTTGTGAGCTTTTTTTTTTCTTTGTGGTTTGTTTTTGATCGGGGTGGAGGGGGGGGGGGGTGACCTCTCGCCAACGGTAGACTTGTTTTATGTAAACTGTTTTATGTATTCGATCTGTGGTGACCTCACATTCACCGTAGGCTGATTCATTATATGTGATTTATATGGGATGTCCTTCACTGTATAATACAATATGCCACTATAGTACCTATTTATTGTGATTGCTGTGTTTCAATTCTTTTACAACACAAGTGAATACACAAAGTGGTCGATGTTTTCATTCAAATTTCACTATCTTTCTCTAATGTTATTTTTTTCCAAACTTTTTTATAAAGACATAGAACTACTAGACCTAAACTTTGGTCTGTAAAATAGAAACCTCTTTCTGGAAAATAGAAACCTCTTTCTGGAAAATAGAAACCTCTTTCTGGTAAATAGAAACCTCTTTCTGTAAAATAGATGCCTCTCTCTGGAAAATAGAAACATCTTTCTTGAAAATAGAAACCTCTTTCTGGAAAATAGAAACCTCTTTCTAGAGATACTTTCGCACTGGCCTATACAATTATTTCTCAAAACAATTGTAGAAGTTTATTTGCGAGTGTGTTATGGGATGGATTGAGGAAAGAAGAAATGAAGAAGTAAAAAAAAGTAAGGGGGAGAGGGGAAAGTAACAGAAAGACAGCCAGGCCGTCCACACAATGTATTTCTTCAGAACTTTACTTCTGATATTTTCCCCACTTTTAACTCGTTCCTTATTTCACCCCACCCCGGTCAAGTTCACCCCCCCCCCCCCACCTATCCTCGGCGCCCTTGTTGACCTCGAGTGGTTGGTATCGTACATCACCGAAACAAGGTTGGGGGGGGGGGGGGACGTCCACCCCCCCCCCCTGACACCCCGCTCCCTTTTGATGTATCAACTTGTTTGGGCTGCTCACACATTTTTCACCGCTTGATTTCTTGGCCCTCAAGACCGATAACTCTATGTGCGTTTGTCACGAGACCTTACTTGTTTATCGTTCTTGTGTTAACTCTTTCACAAATAAAGAAAACATATTACCTTTAACCCTTTCGAGCCATCAGTTCTCTATGAGCAACTGTTTCATCCCAGAACCATTAACTGCAAACTTTAAAGCTTCCTTGCATCACTATACGTATTGTTCATTCTACTAAACTTGCGTTTTTATTTTTGTTTTTATAATATACTACTGAATATTAGAATATGCATCCTCTGTTTGGGATCCTCAACTCGAGAAAACATTAAGAATGAACAAATACAAAATAGAGCAATGAGATTTATAACAAACGAATATTCCAATTAGTAAAATCACTAAACTTAGACACTTCAGGACAGAAGAATAAAAATACATAAAACACTAAACCATAATTTACAAATAGAGAAACAAACTTAATAAAATATTCAGAAAGACACAAAGATAGAGGCATATTTCATATTCCATTCGCGATAACAAATTTGTACAAGTGCTCCTTCTTCCCTAGTGCCATTAGAGAATGGAATATGTTGCCTGAATCAGCCAGGAAAACCAACGACTTAGCAGAGTTTAAGTCATTGATTAACATGTAGGCCTATGACTAGATTGACACATGAAATGCATAGGACGTAATTATTTATTTATGGATGTATATATTTTGTTTGAAGTAACTTATGTAATATATAAGATAAGATACTGAACACTATTAAAGTGCAGGGAAATATTACTTTCAAAATTATGTGTTTAATAGAACCAATGGTTTATCAGGAAATAATCATAAAGTACTTTACCCATTTTATAACACATAAAATGTAGGCCGTTTGTAATTGGAGCAGCAGGGCCAACATGTACACTCATGGATTTTTGCCCAATTATCTGCAAAAGACTGTCTTGGGAACATTAAGACATTATACTATTTCAAGAAATATAGGAATAATTATGTTAATCACAGTTGCTTACCCTTTCAGTTTTGACATATCAATATTTACATTTTAAAATCCAAATATGTTGTTTTTTAACAGCTTATCTTATTAACAGCTTATAAGATAATTAACATTGAATTATTTAAGACTTTCTCATGCGTGATAGTTGTGTGGATGCCCCTTTTTTGTGTGTGTGTGTTTTTTTTGCTTGTTTAAATGATCTCGCAACGCAAGGTATCTATTAGACTCATAGACTTACATTAAAGGAATATGTTTAGTAGACCTTTACTCGACAGAAACAGGGATGGATTCGAAGGTCACGCCAATTTTCTGGAATTTCCAAATGGTGTTTACAGCTATTTCAGAATTCCCAAATATCTCTGGCCCTCGCTATGTCGTGTACACAACACGTGGCGCGTCGACCGCTTACTTTTTTTTTTTTACGATCTGGACTATAGACATGCGAACAATTTTGCGTGTGAAAGCAACCCTCAGTTGATAGGAGTTGTTTTAAATGTGGGAACCAGTATCTGGAATAATATCCGCTAAGAGGGCGATGGTCCACGTGCCCAGAAAGCTATTGTCAGCAAGCTCGTGAGCAAAGAGAGTCCGAGAAGTCCTCACTTTTAAGTACTCTCCAAGACTTACAGATAAGGTTTCGGTTTCATGGTGTTTTTGTTGTGAGAGTTTTATTGACTATTTGGGTGAGAATGGCTATTGCGTTCTCCTTTTCTCTTCTGCGTTTTTTTTTTTTCTCTACTTGGTAAACTACTGAAGCACTTAGCCAGACAGTGAGAGATACCAGGGGAAAAAAAAACAAGAAGGGAGAGAAGCTAGAGATCACAGAAGAAGTTATGTCGAGTGCTCTCCCGTGATAGGTACATCCCCCCAGCCCCCTGTTCTTAGTGGAATGTCTTCATGGAAACACTAAGGGCCTTTGTTAAAGAAAGGAGCAGAGGGTTGTGTGTGTGTGTGTGGTCTGTAGGTGTGTGGGATGTGTGTGCGTTATTTGTAAACGAAAACAGCACGGCAAATTAAACACACAAAACCTACTTAGACCAGAGGGGTGCAAGGCTGAAAAGCTGATCATTGTAATCCTTGACTATGTCATTTTTTAAATTAAAAAGTTAGTAGTTGTTTTTTTTTTTTTTTTTTTTTTTTTAGACATTTAGCTTAAAAAAAAAACAGCATAAAATTTTTTTTACAAGATGACTATGACTACTGCCTGCTCGAGAGGTTAGCGCTTCCGATTTCGTTTCGTTGGTCCTGAGTTCGAAACCTGCACGCCATCCTCCCCCCCCCCCCCCTCTCTGCTGTTTTGCAATAGATTTGGGTTGAGACGTAATACGCCCGAAACAAATAAAATCAACAAAAGGACTATTACAAAAATACGATTTTGTTATGTCAATAGCTTTTTTTTTTTTCAGCGGCTTAAAATCGCATATGATTTAAGTTGCCCGCTTCACTCATCCCCTCTCTCTTGTTCATATTTCTGATCACAGACACAACGTAGGACCCCCTCCCCCCCTCTCCCTTTTCTGAACCTCACAGAACAATAAAAGAAAAAAAAATTGAAACAAAACTGGACTGCACTTATATAGGCTTACTTCCAATTAGTTTTATTGCTTCAAAAACCTGACACATGCACCTCACCTAATCCGCCTGTTTCAAATCAGACCAACGAGCGGCTTCCGTGAAATCTCCACGCGCGCATGTTTTCTCGGAATGCAAATGACCCAGTTACCGCCTTGGATATTTAAATTCCTGCTCCAATAGCAAAACGATTATGTCGTTCTCATTTTTTATAGAACTCTTATTCTTAAGAACTGTACCGGGGAGCTTTAAAAAAAACAACTCGCTTCTATTAACCCAAGCAAACATATTAGTGACATTTTAATCCGGGCATTGTTCACCTTCAGCCGTTGCGCATGTCACTTGCATTGTTTACTATATCATTGCCCGGATGCATTGCCAGTTTTTTCCGAGTTTTCTTTTTAGCTGTTGAGCGGTTTCTCGAGATGTTTACATTCAATGTACGCTGATGACAAAAGATATTATTCTTTTCTTACGGAAGATTGTAAACCACTGAACCAGTTTTAATCTTCTGTTCAGCCACTTGTAAGAACCGAAGCAATTGTCTTGCTTTTAAACTACAAACAAACAAGACTTATAGAATTAATGTTTTTAAATCGCATTTTCCGATAGGCCGCAAAAATCTCAGATGTCAGAAACATTAAAGGCCAAATTGTCCTCAAACCACGAATAAAAAAAAAAAAAAAAGTATGGATTTAAACTCTCTACTTCTAAACCAAGCGTTCTTTCTACTCGGCCTTCCCCGATTTTTTTTTTTGTATGTCTCCCATTTGATCACCCCCCCCCCCCCCAAAAAAAAACAAAAAAAACTTAACATATGTTATGCGTTTTTCTTTGTAATTCGCCAACCTTAAAGTCATCTACTGTACTCCACTAGACTGCGGCCTCCTTGTGGCGCTCTACCATTTTACTTACACTTCTGCTAAGCATTATTCTCCTTTGAGTTATCGCCCTTTTACCCGTGTTCCAGACTCACTTTTTTTGCGTAGTCAAAGAATTACCTAATACAAAAAAAAAAAAAGTAAAAAGTCTTTGTTGGGGATGGAAGTCTCGTCCTTTCTCGCGAGAGGTTTTTGTACCCCCCACTCCCTTATTTTTCTTTTTTACCTCTGCGATTAGACGACTTCTGCCGACCACCTGCTGAAATTCTTGTCTGATTAGTGACTCCCCCACTTTAAATCTAGATCTAGTGCTTCCCCAACCCCTTTCCTAGACTTTAAAGCAATGTCCCCCCCCCCCTAAATATTTGTTAACCCCCCCCCCCCTTCATTTTTCCTTCTTCTTCTTCTTGTGGTCGCTATTAGGCGAAGATTTTGCACAAAAATATGTCTTCAAGTTAGTCAAACGATTAAAACCAATAAACAGCAGAACTCTAAAGCCAAATAATGGCGCCAAAATTTATGTTATGAATTTCTTTGGTTGCCTTTTGCTTCTTCAAGCAAGCCGTTGCTTTTCTTGTTTACAAACTGAAATAGCGATAACAACCGCCATTGACTGATTGACATTGCTTTACAAATTGTCATTACAAAAGCTATTAGAAATCCATTTTAAAAAAAGCCATTATTACAATAATAAAAGAAGCTATTGGAATAGTAATTAAAATACATCTTATCTTATCTTATATAATACAGACGTTACTTCAAAAAAGAAGATGATTACGTTCTACGTGTCATGCATTTAGTCATGCATATTAACCAATGACTTAAATTCTGCCAAGTCACTGGTTTTCCTGGCTAGCTCAGGCAACCCATTCCATGCTCTAATAGCACTAGGGAAGAAGGAGTATTTGTACAAATTTGTCCTAGCATATTTTTTTCTTTCTGCTTTGGTTTCTTTAAATTTTCTATATAGGTTTTCCTTCTGTTTACAAAGCTCCTTTAGTCTATTATTAAACCAGCATTTATTTATTTTGTTTGATGTGTATTTAGTTGGTATATGATTTTCTATAATGCTTTTAAGATGGTTTTTGATGAAATTCCAGAGTCATCGACTGGTTGGTTAATGTCTTTTTCTAATAAGAATGTTTGTTGAAAGTTTAATGCAGCTTGGTGTAGTTGTGTTAGGTTACATTTATTCCAGAGTAAGATTTTTCTTTTGGGTTTTGTATAGGCTACTGCTTTTATCTGACTGTGTATTTTTATGATCTCATGGTCTGATAGACCAGGGATAATATCATAATCAACTACTAATCCAGGTCTGTTGGTTAAGAAGAGATCTAATGTGTTGTTTAATCTAGTTGGCTTTTTAATGATTTGATCTAAACTTAGGTTGTGCAAAGTTTCTATGAAAAGCTCATTTATGTCCTTAAGGTTTTGGTGTTTATCTTTGGTTAGTGTTTTCCAATTTATATCAGGTAGGTTGAAATCACCCATAATCCAAAAAACTTCATTTTTATTTGTCTCTTTAAGTGTAGTAATCTGATTACATAGTTCCTGCATGTATTCTAAACTAGAATTTGGTGGTCTGTAAATGCTGCCTATTATTAGGGATGTTGAGGTGGTATTAATTTTACAAAATGTAGATTCTATATTTTTTGAGTTAGGTAAGGTAATTTCTTCTGCTATAAGAGTGTTTTTTATTGCTAAAAGAACTCCTCCATGATTATCAGCCCTATCTTTTCTAAAAATTTCATAATTACTATTGAAAATTTCTGCATTATAAATTTCAGGATGTATATTCGAAAGAAAGCCAAATCAGAGAGCTAACAAGCAAAATACAATAAATTACTTTAAAAAAACAAAAAACAAAGCGTGCATACTGGAAAAAACTGCACATTTACACCCATAGCTCTTAATACCTACAATAAAAATGAATTAATTACCATTAGTTGTTAATTTTTTTTGATTGATTCTTGTGTTGTCAGGGACAATAATAATTTTGCAAATTTTTAACTTGAACCCGAGACTCGGAAGTTGGAGAAATAACGTGTGCGAAATTTGTACGAGGCAGACATACAGACAGACGGAGTGAATTGATATACGCTTTGTAATCATTTGTTGACGAGTGAACCTGAAATGCTTATATATATATATATATATATATATATATATATATATATATATATATTTATAGTTCGCCCGTTGAAATTGACCTACTATAATCATATGATGAGCACTTTTGTCATTGAGAAGCTCAGTGTATGTTTTCGGGTTTCATGTCTTATGTTACTTTCAGCTTTTGAGGTTACCTGGCAAAACGTTCGGGTCAGTCAGGGCAGGCATACCCTTATCGCATTAATTACAGACATTCCTTCCGGGAAAAAAAAAGATTATTGAGTCCTAAACGTATCCAAGAGTTAGTCTTGTCGTTTCTGTTAATTATAGATTTAAATTCTACTAAGCCCCCCTCCCATCTTTTTCCTCTGAATGAATCAGACGATAGGCCATGATAAAGAGGCACGTGGAAAGTCAGATTTCTTGTAAGTCTAAGCGCATGCGCAGACCACATGACACACTGGTCTAAAGTAGGTCATTTTTACTTAGCTTGAAATTCCATTTTGGCGATGACATTAGAGCGACTATATATCGTATCAAGCTGACTCGAAATCTTTATCTCATCTATAATTAATTACTATTTTTTCATGTCTTGAACACCTTGTAAATAAATTTAAGAAAAAAACAAAACAAACTAATAAAGTAATAAGTATGTGTAAAAAAAAAGAAGCAATATAGCATTGTGCTGGATGTTCAGTTGCTTTGTAAACACCTTTAAATCTTTATTATTCACACTTGACTTAGCGATAGTATACAATAGACAATAAAATCAATGCAAAAATGGCACTCTCTGACATTGAAAGCCGTTTATTGCTTTTGAGTGTAATGACTGTTAATTGTACAAGTCTTTCTGGAATGTCCAATGTAAAGGAACTGATTTATACAGGACGACTCAGTTTGTGTTTAGGCATACTCAGCCTTCGAGTTTATGGGAGAGGGGTTAACAATCATACTTTTGAACCCGGTGAGTGTATACGTTGTTACTCCACTGAATAAGTTTCTCGATTTTATTTTTATTTCTGCTTCAAAATTTCACCCGTTGTCTCCCCCTTCAGGTGTGTGTTGAAAGGTAGCTGTCCGAACTCAGATGACCCCAGCCAGTCCAGGTGGCTTCACGGTGAAACCAACCAGTGCATCAGCATTACCATGATCTCGCCGACCACAGTGTCCGTCAACACAGTCAAAGAGGTCAGTATAAAGCAAGTTAGGAGGGCACTAACTGGTCATCTCGCATTCATTTGGGGCCAGCAGTTGGTCAATTTACATTACACGAGATTCAATTGCAGAGTTTTTACATTATTAGTAAATTATTTTATTGTTAATTTTTACAAGTTAAAAAAAAGTACAGATCTCTCTGGTAGGGGAAAGTTTTTTAAAAAAATTATTGTTTTAACTTTAGCATTTAGATAACAAAAATACAATCCTATAGTTTCACATATGGACCTCTGCCCCTGCATTTCAAAGTTTGTTTTTTATTTAAAGGTTTGTTTTGAAAATGGTAAAATAAATTTGAATACTCGGACATATGCATAAACGCCAACGTTAACATACACACACGAAAATAAACTCTTTATTGGACACGTTCTTAGACAACTGAGTTAAACATCACAAAATTACAAATACATCACAAATGAGGTTGATTGGACTGTAAAGTAGGCCCTGGATTAATTATCTTCGGCAGGCTTATCTCCTCGGAAAAATCTGGCACCACAAACAAATCAAGCCGGGTGAAATGTCTAAGGAAGCAGAAGACATCCATCCTGGCATTTCCTCGGCGTATGATTGAGAAATACCAAGTTGGCGTTTGATTGAAAATTGAACACATTGTTCTTTGCTTCACCTTTTGCGAGAGAAAACCAAAATCGTTATGACGTGTAAGCAAGCTTGGTAACTCCCTCCCCCCTCCTTTTATTATTTTTTTTTTCGAGCAGAAATAGAGAGCGAGAAAATGCCAAATAGATTTGTCTAGACAGGAGAAAGTAATTCGAGGCTTTCCTTACAACGCGGCCTATCACATTGTGTAAGTAAAATGAGACCGACAGACCAGGCCAAAATAACACAAGTACCGAACTAGTTTCTAGTCTACGTTGTCCAATCTGTCGAGCCAGGGTGAACAATATAGAATCGTGTATTTATCTTCCACATCTTTTGTGCATTGTTATGTTGGCTTCGTAAATATACAAACCAGACACCAGAAAAAGTTAATTTATTTTGGAACCTTTTCTTTTCTTCTTAAATTCGATTCTAGTTGGGGACTGCACCAAATTCCTGCACAAAAATACGCACCACGTTTTTTTTTTATCTTATTGTTTATATTAAACAAACTTAGATGTAGTTGACAGAGTGAGTACAGACCCTGCTGGCTTCTAATTGTTTGAAGACGGGCATCCAGCCGGGACCAATTGGACTGGATCCAATAGGCTTTTGAAAAGAAAAAAAAAGATCTATAAATGTATAAATTATCATCATATCATGCTTGCCCTAAATGTGGCAAAATATGTAGGTCACAGCTGGGGCTGCACAGCCACGGGAAATACTGCACTCCTCACTAATCTTTGGACTCAAGACAAGCCTTATTGTTATTATGTCAAATATAAATACATTATAGTTTAGTCATAGATCTAGTTTCACATGTATACACGATCTTCAAATTTAGTAAATACAAAAACAAAATTTAATAAAATACTCAGAAAGACACAAAGATAAAGGCACATTCCTCGTTCCATATATTATAGTAGGACAAATTTGTACAAATGCTCCTTTTCCCCTAGACACTAGTGCTATTAGTATTAAAGCATGGAATAGGTTGCCTGAGCTATCTAGGAAAACCAGTGACTTGACAGAATTTAGGTCTTTTGTTAATTTATATGATGAGGTATACAAAAAAAGCATACAAAATATTTTAATATAGATCTTGATTCAGTGTTTTGTTTTCCTTTTTTTAAATATTGAAATATGTCAAGATGCGTTAAATTTGGTGAATCTTTCCATGTGGGCCTACTGTTTGGAGTTGGGGCAGAGAAATAAAAATAAAAATGATCGTTTGCGTTTTTAAAATACTTAATTGGAAAAGAATTAAGAGCAGTGGCCAAATCAAGCAGTCTGTATAATTTTTTTGATTTCCTTTGTTCCCATACTTTTTCTAAATTTAAAAGCATTTTATTCAGAAACAAGAAACAGTGTTTCCCAGTCAATACATGCTGTGCATCAGTTTAAATATACATTCCAGGGTCAAACACACCAAAGAAGAAGAAATAAAAAGGAGCTGAATGTTTCAAATTAAAAACCAAATTAACAATTTCATCTTTATATTTTCAGCTTCACCTGACCATCCCCCAGTTACCGCAGACATCATCCTACACGTGTGTTTTTCTTGAGCTGGACTGGAGCTCTTCAGTGTCTTTTTGGTATTTTGGGGCAATTTGCAAGACACCTGACTTCAACAAGCTGGGTATCTACCTGGGTCCAGATGGGTTCAGAACTGTCACCCTTGCCCTCAACTCCAGTGAAACTGGGAAACTCTTTGTCACCAGGAGTTTCACTTTCTACAACTGCTCTAATTTTCACAGGTCAGTGATAAAAAAAAAATTATATTGTTCTATTATAATGTGTCAGAAAGACACAAAGATAAGGCAAATTTTTTTATTCCATATGCTAGAACAAGTTTGTATGAGTGCTCCTTCTTACGTAGTGCCATTAGAGAATGGAATGGGTTACCTGAATCAGCCTGGAAAACCAACGACTTAGCAGATTTTAAGTCATTGAGTAACATGCATGACTAGATTGACACATAAAATGTGTATTACGTAATTATCATCTTTTTTGAAGTAACGTCTGTAAAATATATATTTATAAAAAAAGATATTATAAATGCCAGATTAGTCTGCCTGATCTATTATTTGAATTAACAAACTTTCATAATTCTTAATTTGGAATGTTTTGTTTTAGCTGTTCAAGTTGCACAAATTCTAGTTTTGAATGTGATTGGTGTGTCTATGACAATGGCTGCTTTGATGACACACGAGCTTGCAAATCTGACATTGTCAGGGGAAAAAGCGTATGTTATAGATCTAATAGTTATATATTATTACTTTCTAGACTATACATTCTTTTGAATGAAAACTACCAATTTCTTTGTAGGCTTTACTTTATAGCAACATACAAGAGAGAAAAAACTCAAACTCTAAGTAAAGAAAATAAACAGAGCACATTCAGTCTATCAAAGAAATAATTGAAATTCAAAATATATTTTTACATCAAAAAATTTAAAAAAATGTGTATGTGTCTTTTTTTTATTAGAGTGCTAAGCCTGGTCGCCATGGGGTACAGCACTGTCCTCAGATTGATACCAAAGTTACAGGTGAAATATTTTTACCTGTTGGTGTCAAGAAAACAATCTTGCTCAAAGGATACAACATTCCAGAGTTAATGGTAATTGTATTTTTTGTGTTCGTCTGTTGTTAATAGTCCTGGTGAAAGCTTGTTTACGTGTTTGAACCAAAAGTACAAATTGCTAAATGATAAATGATAACTCTAAATACAAAAGTAATTTAAACCTGTCAGTAACATTTATGTTTTCAAAGAATAATCTTGTCTTGTCTAAATAAATATCCTGTAAAGTCTAAATGAACGTCTTGACAAGTCTCAAATGAACACCTTGTTAAGTAAGCCTAAATGAGTGTTTTGTAAAGTCTGAATAAACATGTCATTTAATGTAACTTTCATAAATAATATTGAGAACCTATTTCTTTTCTGTATTTTACTATATTGTACAGATAATGTTCTGTTTCAGTGACTTTTTGTTTCTTTATAGGAACATTCAGTCTTTCATGAAATTAGGTCATTCTTATCTGAAGTCTTCTTCCTTTAAGATTCTTTTAATTTAACTCATTTACACTTGTGACTAGCTTACAGTATTTAAAGCTGTCACATTAGTATTCTCCACCTCACATGACCTAAAAAATCAATATTTGAGTCCCTTATCCTCCAGCTTAACTGCATTTCTGTATTTCTCCTAGTTGCCCATTAATGTCACAATATGTTTGAGATCGATATCTAGTAACAATTTTGTTAAACTGATGGAATAATTATAAGAATAAATTTAGCTTTGTAGTATTCCAAATAAATTATTGAAGTTGAAATGTTATGAATATTCTTTTAACAGCCAAAACATAAAGGATTTGAGTGTGTGGTTAACTTGGGAGCGCAGAGAATCTCATCCCCTGCTAGAAGACATGACGATAAAACTTTAACTTGTGATATACCAGCAGTGAGTTTAAATCTTTTATTAAAAAATATAACCTCAAAATAATGAACATGCTCTTTGGGCAGTCTCAGAGTACATTGCTTTCAATGAATTTTACTTTTATACAATTTAACATTATGATTGATCCTTTATTTTAAAAGCATATATAAAACTACTTTTAGTATTGTTCAATGGAACTGTTTAAAGAATATACTCATGGACTTTCAAACTTTACAGCTGGACTACAGTGAAAATGTTGGCATGCTTCAAACAAATCTGTCAGTTTACTGGGGGAATAATTTTTTACTGGAGAGTACTACTAGATTTTTTGGTAAGTTTGAGAATAAAAGTTTTTCATTATGCAGTTTGAACCAAAAGTTTTTACAATACTTACAAATAATATAAGAATAAGACGGTTTGTGGCTGAAAAAAATCTACATAATAAAATAATGTAATAATATTCATAATAATGTCATGTTATCTGTATATATTTATAAAACTCACTCCCTATTGATCTCAGACAGACAACGTGCTACACCACTTTTAAGAAGAACATTAAGACCTATTTTTTTAGATTAATTGTCATTTTAGCTGTCTTGTTTATGTTTGTAATGTTATTACAGCCCCTTGAGCCTACATTTTGTTTGTTAACAGGGCTTTATAACTTAAATTGTTATTATTATTATTATAATATTTCATTTATTATTTTTCTGCAATTCCTCAGCCACCATGTATAAGTGTGATGTTCTCGCATCTAGCGAGTGCAGCCTGTGTGTCAACCTGAACTACACCAAGCCTTTCTTGGAGTGCTACTGGTGTCAGGGTTCATGTCAGCACTCAGCCTTATGCAAGCAACACGCCTCAGTCACTTGTCCAGCTCCTCGGATAGACTTTGTGAGTCATAAGAAATGAGTCTGGTTTTGTTAATTACAAAAAAAATTTAGTTCCTGTCTATATATACATAGTAAATTCTTCTGCCAAAATAAATGACTTGATATTGTTTTTTTTCTTTCAGGTCTGGCCCATAACAGGTCCTACTAAAGGGGGAACCAATGTGACTATCACCGGCAGTAATCTCGGGACCAAATTTGAAGACATTGAGAAGGCCGTCACAGTAGCCAATGTTGTTTGTGCTCCTCACAGGGAGCAATACTCTCCATCCAAAAGGTAAGTTTACATATTAGTATTATGTTCTCGGCATGGCAATGAACCAACCTTCTTTTCTTGGGATCTTCAGAAGTAGTTCTTGCCTTTTAGTTCTAGTTTCTTTTGTTCACTAACCTGTCTTTCCATCAATTCTTATTGAGTCTCTTATTGACATGGCACTTCATTCTTAACAGTAAATTTTAGTGTGATACTTTTTGAAAACATAGCACTTAAAAAGTAAGACATGAATTTAAAGAAATTAGAAAGGAGTGATCAGTTCTCTATTTCTTTTTTTTTTTTTTCAGGATTGTATGCCAGACTAGATGGAGAGGTCAACCTGCGGAAGGTCCAGTCAAAGTTACCATTGACCAACAGAGTAGTCAATATCATACACATTTCAAATATCAGGTAACCCAAACATTAGAAATCATGATTTCACAATGTTATAAGCAATTATAATTTTCATAGAAATATTTCTGTCTCAAAAACAGTTTTGTTTTTTTTCTTAACCAATACAATGAAAAATACTCTTTCATTTGGCTTCTACCTTCTTCATATTGATATTTTACTAATTCCATATTATGAAATATTAATGATTTTTCTTGTATAATTCATTGAGTCCATAGGCTGCCTTAGATCTTTAGCTTGACCAAATGTTTCATTTATATTTAAAGATGATGCACAGGGCAGTTAATATGGCTCAACAGAAAGTTATACAAGGAAGATAACTGATGTTATTAATGCATACTTAAAGTGCAAACACTTTTTTGATTTTGATATTATATATTAAATAGGCAATATAAATATTTTTTTTTATGCCCATAGATTCCAAGGCTGGATGATATAGAGCCAAAGGTGGGGCCTAAATCTGGTGGTTCTAGAGTCACAATAAAAGGAAAAGATCTGGACACTGGAGGCCTTCATGAAGTGGCATTCAATGATATTCCCTGCACAGTGATCCAGTAAGTAATGTGTACACCTCAGAATTGAGTCTAAATAACAGATATATATATATTTTTTTTTCAAGCAAAATTAAAATTAAAATGAGTATAAATGCATAACATCAAATGACTATGAAAAAAAATGGTGTTACGCTAATCTTAAAGTAATATTCATCTAACAAGCGTAACCCTATTAGTAAATAAACAAATTTAGAGACATCCTAGACAAAGAGTATAAAAGAGAATATAAAAATAAACCAAAAAATGTTATGAAAAGAAACACATTTGTTATTCCTCACACATTGGAGAAGCTCATTATATGTATCAAAACTCTTCCATGTAATGGAAAGCCTTAATAAGACATTATTTAATGGTCATCATAAGATTATCCTATACGTAACATCAAGGTGGAAATAATCTTGTATTATTTCTGTTTGTTTTCCAGAGATAGAGTGACCAATTCCAGCATAGAATGCATCACTAAAAAAGTTGGCCATGCGCAGCACAAACAATCCATAAAAGTGTTCTTTGACAAACAAGAGTACCAGTTGGCCAACAAGATATTCTTCTACAAGGAAGATCCAACCATTACCAGAATCTCTCCTTTAGAGAGTATATTAGAGTGAGTGATTCTTTTCATTATTGGACAAACTGGGTTTTAAGTTAGAAGATTAATTTGTTGGTTGACCTGAGGGTGGATCCTTGAGGCAACTTAGTTTACTCTCGAACATCTTCATCCTTCTGCTGTCCCTGGGAAGTTCGAAAGAATGATTATAAGTTCAATAATGTTTAATGATACAGAATAATTTTTTTTTGGTTTGATTATGCGGCTTTTTAAAAAAAAATTGCTGTTTGAAGAGTTGAAGTGTACATTCTAACATAATGTAATTGTATATTATCTTCAGGGGAGGGCGCACATTAACTGTAACTGGAACAGATTTGACTGTCATTCAGCAACCCAAGATGTTTGCATACGTGCCGAATCTGTCAGGAGGCTTAGACAAGACAAACTGCACAGTAAGTAAATAGTCACTTGCGAAGTCTATAGGTAGTGCTCCTTTCAGTTTATATGAATTAAGTGTATGTTCAAAATTACTTGTAGCTTCATAAGGTCAAAATACATGTGCATTTGATGAAAGATTTAAAATATGTTCATTATATCTCAAAACAGATGTGTCAAGTTATGAATGATAATGTCATGAGGTGCCCTACTCCTTCCCTGGTGGATGCACTCAAGAATATCATTCGTTCCAAAAGAAGCAGTGACCTGACGGACCGCACCTCCAACACCATTAAAGCCGTCTACCTTGGTTTTATCATGGATGACGTCATGACTGTCAGAAATCTTTCCTCTGTGCCGAATCTGAATTTCAAGCTCCTTTATTTCTCCAACCCTCGGATTTATAATTTTACAGAGCCGAATGGTGTGAAAATACTTAAAGGAGATTCACTTATTATAGAGGTTAGTAAAATGAAACCATAAGTATAAATTTATTATCTAGTCCAGTGAAATGACTCAATAATGATAAATTTATTTCTTAGGTCAGTGAAATAATGCCGTAGGAATAAATGTATTATCTAAGTCTGTGAAATGATGTGAAAGGGATAAACTTTGTATCTAATCATTGAAGAATGTAATTTCAAGGGATGTTACTTTTAAAAAAAAAAATTTAGTAGCTATTTCCTTCATTACCATTGAAAAGATCAAGATTTTTAAGCTTTATTTTTTATGTCTTAGTGAGGAAGTAGCAATAAATCTCATTGTTTATTGCTGGATTTGTTGTACATGTTTGCTTTATAATTTTTAATGCAGGGCTCAGACCTGAACATAGCAGCAGACAAGTCAGAAGTTTCAGTGATGCTAGGGAACTATCCTTGCAATGTGACCACATTTTCACAGTCTCAGATTGTCTGCAAACTTCCTAGCAGTCAGGCCCAAAATGGTGCTGCTATTAACCTGGAGAAAGACGGGAAATCTCTCCCTTATGTAAAAGTAAGTTTAGATTTCTTCAAAATGAAAATTATTATGTGATAGCCGAAACCTCTTGCAGGCCTGCAGAGGATGGCGGGTGGCAGGATTTAAACCTGAGACTATCATGACAACAGTTCTAAGCACATTCTTTACTGTTATGCATTTATTATATTAAGTTTTACTGTCCAGAGCTAGCCCCACGATGAGGCAGCCATCCTTACAGCCATCACCTCTCAATTTCTTCATTGCATCGGCATCAGTTATTCTCACTTAAAGACCCTGTTTCTCCATTGCCTCACATCTAGGACATCATTATTTATCTTTAAACAATGTTATTCGATCCAGTACTATTGTTTAACGCTTCCTGCATAAATCAGTTCGTATCAGCAATAAAATGTATAATCATCACTTTTTTTTCTTCTAAAGGTGAAAATCAGCAACTTGGAGTTTGTAGTCGGACGTGTGGAGTACGATGTGCCAGAACACTTCACTTTTCCAACAGAGGCGATCGCTGGCATTGCGGCAAGTGGCGGCTTTCTTCTGCTGGTGATAGTTGGTATACTGATTATCTACAGGAGACAGAGCACCAAGGCAGAGAGGATTTACAGAAAGCTGCAAATACAGCTGGATAACTTGGAGAGCAATGTCAGAAATGAATGCAAACAAGGTACAAACTTGATCAACTCAAAGTAGCTGCCTTATTTTTTTGTATAGCAATCTAAACTCATGTGTCTATTAAATGGTATGCCCTTGTGAACTGATTGAACAATTAAATCTCTTTATTTAATTAATTGTATATATATATATTTTTTCTTGTAGCCTTTGCAGAGCTTCAAACAGATATGACTGACCTCACTGGCGATCTAGTGTCCAGCGGCATTCCTTTCTGGGACTTCCACAGTTACACATTCAAAGTTCTCTTCCCTGGGATGACAGACCATATAATTCTCCACCCACCAATTGTAAGTGCAGTAATGGCTTTATTTTGAGTGGATATAATTTAAATATAACTATTTTGCTTCTTTGAGAGGCGGCAGTATTTGATATTACATTTTCTTATGTCATCGTAAAGCAAAAAATAGTTTAAAATGGTTGACATTATCACAGAAGTACTACATGTTTTAGAGGTGGCAATGATTTGTTTGAAATGTTTTTGTTTTATAATCTAACATTATTGTAGTGTAGGAGAGTGACTAAAGGCTTTATGTTTAATGTTACAGCAGAAAAATGGAAGGTTCCAATTCTCTGACCATGGACTCCAGTTGTTTCACCAGCTCCTGGGGAAGAAACTATTTATGGTAACTTTCATCAGAACACTGGAGGAACAGCGAGCATTTAGCATTAGAGATAGGTCAGTAAATACTTAACACTGGTACCTTAGAGATAAGTCAGTGAATACTTAACACTGATATCTTTCATTCCCTGGTTAAACTATTAGCTTTAGGAAAGATTTTATTGATTAATTAATAAGTACTTAATAATAATAATTTTATTTATAAAGCGCTGTTAACAAACAAAATGTAGGCTCAAGGTGCTGTAATAACATTACAAACATTACTTGAACTAGATTTAATGGATAAAAAAATTAGAACTTGAGCTAGATTTAATTGACAGACTAAGTACTTTGGCTGAAACAAGCCACTCATTACTGAAAGATTAAATATGATCACTAACAATAAATAAGCATTATATGTTATTGGAAACATTAGTTGTATTTTTGTTGACTTACAGTTTTGATGCCAAGCATTTTTTTGACAGTATCATTCATTTCATATACTCAAAAACTGACCTAATTTTTTTTTCAGAGCCAATGTGGCCTCACTATTGATGATAGTTTATTTGAACAATATGGAATACGCCACAGAGTAAGTTTGTAAATGAATGTTGAATGGTGTAAGGTTGCAGAATGCGAATGTCGTGTAATGCTGGGTTCTCGCTTCCTGAAGTACTCTTGACACGTGACAGGACAAATACTATAAACTTACCTAAGTCCGTTTCAGCAGACATGAAGTTTATTTTACAACACAATAATAATAGTACTGCACTCCATGTTAGTGCTACAAGTCAAGAAATAATAAGCAATCCTATCTGCATAACAGTGGTATCAAATGTATTCAATATATGTTAGTTACAAATCACGTCCGCATCTTAGCGGGTAACACTAAGAACAATTACTACTAGGTACACTGAAACTCCAACTATAGCTATCCATTGAAATACGAATAATACTTAATATTCAATAAACACATAATGAAATCAGCTCTCAAATGTTATTAAGCAACAATCACCAGTCCATCGACTTTCATGCTATATACATATATATACACCAGTCCAGGAAGCAACGTCCAACCTTCCTGGATCGGGAGCAAAACCTTACTGACTTGACTTGACTTGACTGAACTCAAAGTCAACTTTATTCATTCTACTTCCTGTTTTCTACATCAGGAATTCCATGTGTCTTTTAAGCTCTTAACATGACGTGAACTTTAGATCATGCAAAGTCAACTGAGACTGTGACAAAGTTGTACAAGGTTTTAGTTGACGCCTTTGGTGTTTCATGTTTACTAGAGGTCTACTAAATGTTAACTTCAGTCTGCTTGAGATTGACTTGATCATGATGGACTTAACTTGTATGCTTTGTTTGTTACAGTATTCTCAAGTGCCTCCTTGTAGATCTAGTTCATAAATCTGTTGAAGGCAGGCATCCCAAGCTCATGTTGAGAAGGTTGGTATTCTACAGCAAACATTAATACTTGTACCAGCTACCTTCTTAAATAACTGTAGGTAAATGATATAGTGATAGAAATATTAGCTATCAGTGTAATAATTGTATCTATCAACTTTATTTCTCTAACTTCAGATCTGAATCAGTTGTGGAAAAGCTCTTAACAAACTGGCTCTCCATCTGTTTGTATAAATATCTAAGGGTAAGTTGGTTTAAAAAAATATGCTCTTATATTGTATATTAAGTGCTTTTAAAATAAAAAAAAAAAGTGTTTTCTTAAGAGTTATAAATGCACCCAGTTAAATAGTCATTATTTCATTGTGCTTAGCGTTTGATCAAGTCTTATAAAAATGCCTGCTATTGTTTAGGACTATGCTGGAGCCTCGCTATTCATGCTGTATAAAGCGATAAAGCTCCAGGCTGAGAAAGGCCCAGTGGATGCAGTCACTGGGGATGCCAGGTACTCACTTTCAGAGGATACACTATTGAGAGAAAAAATTGAGCCGAGGATTCTAGTAAGTAGTCAAGAAATCACTACCCATTATAATCAAATCTATTCATCACTATAAAGCAGTGTTTCCCAAACTTTATCTTTAACAGAACACTTCACACATTCTGAGCATTTAGCGGAACACTTTGCTTTTTTTTTAATGGAGATTAATTCACATGTTGGACTTATGGTTAATTTTTCTAGCACTTTGTAGAACACCTCTTCAGGCCTCGGGGAACACAATTTGGAAAACACTGCCATAATGTATACATGGCTGCTGTACTTATTATTATAAAAGGCAAAAGGCAAACATTAATTAATACCTAAAGCCTGACCACTAACCCTGATTGTAAGATTAATAAAGCAATTAAAAATACAAATTTGAAAACTGACCACTTTCTATTAATTGCTTAATTGCTAAGTAAATGTGTATGTTTCTAAGTGAATGTGTATGTTTCTAAGTGAATGTGTATGTCCTCTATTTCAGACATTAAATGTGGAGAATGGAGGAGAAATTGTTCAAGTTCGTATTCCAGATTGCGACACAATATCTCAGACAAAAGAGAAAATCTTAGATCACTTGTACAAAAATATTCCATTTTCTCAGAGACCACATGTCAGGGATCTGGAACTTGGTACGTTGAATGATATACAGTTGTTTTTTTACATCATTGTTTCAATTGAAAGAATAATTTGATGTATTGTTTTTTCTTGAATCATTTATAATTCTGTACAATTTTTTTTTAGAGTGGCGCAATGGTCCTACTGGTCCTTTAATGCTGACAGACATTGATATAGCATCGCATAATAAAGATGGCTGGAGGCGGCTGAACACGTTATCTTTTTATCGTGTTCATGACGGAGCGTACATGTCACTTTTACACAAGCAGCAGTTAGTGAAATGTATGAATGGTGAGTAGCTTACAAGTCTTTACTCAAGTTTCACTCATGTCACTGCACAATAGTTGGCACCAATTTAAAGCTAAATTCAACTTAATAGGATTTGTATCTCACTGTGCAAGTCCCGAAAATCCTGATGGTGTTTGAAGTGATAAGTGAAGTGAAGGCTTTGGGGTTAATTGCTTGGCTACCAATATTAAATATAGTGGACATTTTTAAGTATCGGTTTTGGGTCTGAATCCTGGTGAAGACTGGGATTTTTATTTCGGGATCCTTGGGCGCCTCTGAGTCTACCCAGCTCAAATGGGTACCTGACAATAGTTGGGGAAAAGTAAAGCGGTTGGTCGTTGTGCTGGCCACATGACACCCCCATTAACCGTAGGCCACAGAATCAGATGACCTTTACATCATCTGCCCTATAGACCACAAGGTCTGAAAGGGAAACTTTACTTTACTGTGGGGTTAATTGCATGGCTACCAATATTAAATATTGTGGACATTTTCAAGTATCGGTTTTGGTTTATGCTTGGTCTCACCCTTAGCTAATTGGTCATTATCAAAGATCTTTATATGTATTTATTTATTTAGGATAGTCTGTTGCTGACTCTACGACAGTTATAAAACTACTTTCTCTTCTTGCAACAGGCTCTCTTGATAACTCAGTGCTTTCCATTGGTTCTGTGTCTCCAATACTCAAGAAAGATCAGGAGTCTGGTTTTAAGGAGTGGCATCTGGTAGGTGTACTGAGCCGAGATAGACAAACAAGAGCGTAGCATATTTAGTTCCACAATTTGCTGGTTGATTTTTAAATATAATGAAGAAGTGTTTTAAAAATAAAATGTTAGAAATGATAAAGCTGTATTTTAAAATTACATTTTTATTGGCCCCATTTAATAGTAAGCAATAAATGTGGCTGGCTGCCTGGTCGTGTGGTATGCACGCTGGAATATCGTTTGGACTTGTTGATGAACTGGGTTCATACACTGCCCGCTGATATCCCCCATCGTCCTTTGGGAGGTTTTGACTAGGAAGTAAATTATCTTCAACTCTGAAAGAACATCTGAAACACGTAAAACATTTTACAATGTAAAGAAACATAGTTTTAAAAATATAGCTCTATTCAGAGTTGTATTCAGAAACCTAACAGTTCCTTCTGAAATTATTACATATCGGGTGAGAGATTGTGAAGAGTGGAATGGCAATATCGGAAATCTAAATGAATAACTCTATTATGCTGTGCAGTACATGTATTTATGTAATCTGTTCTCTAGGTGAAACATGAAGACACATTGATCAAAGATGGTGGTGTCAAAATGATTTCAGAGATCTTCCTTACCAGACTGCTGTCTACAAAAGTATGTACCAGTATTTAATGTTGTTTTTTTTAATTGTTATGCTTGACTATTTTTTTATGTTGTAAAGATATCATGTGACTAGTAGGTGGTGTTGAGCTATTAAAATATGGTCTAGCTAAGACAGTTTCCACTTGAGTTTTTTAGTTTCATAAAAAAAAAGAGCTCTCATTGAACACAATGAATGAAAGCAACAAGATCAGCTGACCATTATCTTTCAAAGAACTTAAAAGCGAACTTAATCCACTATGTGAGAAATATTGGTCTAACTCTATACTTATAAGTCTTTCAATGGTTAAAGAACCTTCAGTGCTGATGGTAAAATTATGTTAGAAGCAGCCGCAGATGTCAGTTTCAATGTCATGTTTGTTACAAGCAAAAAAATTGTCTGACGAAATGTATTACTTATGATGAAACAAGACAAAAATTAACAAATCAATGATAATTGTAATGTTAAGTTCGTATTTGCATCTATACTATTATTGTTACAGTAGTTACGCTGAGGAGGTCAATTGTACTCAAACTAAATTTCCATTTGATTTAATAGTAAAAATGATCTTATCTCATGTTTTTTAAAAATTTTTTTTGATTTTATAGGGCACTTTACAAAAGTATATAGATGACTTCTTTAAGAATATGTTATGTGCCGGGCCTTATGTCCCCCCAGTTATCAAATATTTGTTTGATTTTCTGGACCATGAGGCCGATGCTCATGGCATCACTGACTACGAGGTGGTGCACACATGGAAGTGCAATAGGTAGGTTTCGACTGTCAGTGTGTTATAACCTAAATCATGTACTTTAATGGCTTTAATCAAGAGAGTTGAATGTTTATTGACCCTTTGACTTATACAAATTATTTGTATATCTTTAGTAATGCCATGTTGATTAGTCTCAGTACTCATCAAGTGAATGATATTTAACAACTTTGAATAGGATTGAGTGGACACAGATTTGTTTATTTCTTTATAACCTCTCTTGCTTCCTTCTATGAGCTGTGATATGTTCAACTTGATCTGGGAACAATAAACATTGTCAATGTGAAACATTTTGAAATATCAGATAGTAAATTAATTTAAGTGTTTTTTTGAAATGGCATATACTCTTTTACTTTAAAAAAAACCCCAGACATATTGGTTCATTTACATGTGCAACTTTTATTTTTTGTCAGTTTGCCTTTGAGATTCTGGGTGAATATCATCAAGAATCCAGATTTTGTTTTTGACATTAACAAGCCTAGAATAGTTGATTCATGCCTTAGTGTGGTGGCCCAGACCTTCATGGATAGCTGTTCCACGTCAGAGCATCGACTTGGAAAAGTGAGTCATTTAAACTAGCATTTTTCTCAAATTTCTTGTTTAAGTACAGCCATATAATATAATTTTGTTTACATTAAATTGGAAAGACGCTGTAGATTTAAAAGTTTTATAATACTCTGTTATGAAATTGTAAATGTTTACTTTGCAGGATTCTCCGTCCAATAAACTGCTGTTCGCCAAAGATATAGTTCATTATCGCAAGTTGGTAGAGAAATACTTCACAGATATTAGAGAGCAGTCACCACTTAGTGATCAAGAAATGAATGCCTTCCTAGCAGATATCTCTAGGGTAAGAGCTAGTGTCACATGTACTTTAACACTTTAACTAACACTTTCTTTTGCAATGGACAGTCTCCTACAGCTTGTTTGTAGAATCAAGCACTCAGAAAATACTCAGAAAGACACAAAGATAAAGGCACATTCCTCGTCCCATATGCTAGGACAAATTTGTACAAATACTCCTTCTTCCCTAGTGCTATAAGAGCATGGAATGGGTTGCCTGAGCTAGCCAGGAAAACCAGTGACTTGGCAGAATTTAAGTCATTGGTTAATATGCATGACCGAATGCATGACACGTAGGACGTAATCATCTTCTTTTTTGAAGTAATGTCTGTATTATATTAGATAAGATGAAAGAGTTTTCAATAAGACTGTTCTTGTAATAAATAATGGGTTCGGTAGCTGAGTGGTAAAGCATGGCTTTAAACTAATGTGCAAAAGTTTGAATAGGGATGCTACATGTACATAACATATAGAGTTGGACTGCTATAATAAAGGGAACAATTTATTATATTAATTATTGCGCCACTAAACAGATTTCACTTGTTGTTTCAGACTAGTCCCAAACTCTTCTACATATCCAGTGCACTAGGAGAGTTGTACAAATATGTCTCCAAGTACAAGAATGAGGTAAGTGTACACACAGTTCTTGTACAGTATTGTATGCTTAATCCTGAATTTTAATTTAGAGAGCTATTGATTGAATGGAGCTTAGTTGATTGTGTGAATTGTGAACAAGCTAGCATTTCCAATACATGTCAATTTGTGTATCATGTAGTCAAAAGGGATAAATGCTACTTTTGTTTTCATTCATTCTAAACTCATTTTGTGAGGCTGTTTCCCTTCGGTATCTTGGGGTCATCACATTTTGGCTTTCAAAAACCAGTGTTTGTTTGTGCTTGCCTATTTAATAGCAGTGTAATTCCCCCAGTCCCTGACAGGTGCCGAAAGGTTTCTTTCTCTTTTTGGAAGAAGCTACGTTTGACTTCCCCAATGACTGACCCTATTCTTTAAAAATGGTTCAATGAATATTAAAATTCCCAACTGCCGTAACTAGCATATTAAGAAAACAATTTGAAATAAACAAATTAAGTGGTTCAGTAAAGGAACCTGACTACCTCTCTGACCTTCTTTCCCCTAACCACAAATGAGAGAAGTTGGAAGTATCAGAGTTTACTCTTGGAAAATTTTACACTATGTTTTAGTTAATTTGCAACAAGTCTGAACATGGTAGAACTGTTCATTCTTTGAAGTCCTCCATCTCTCCAGTTGTTCACCTAGGAATGTGCTCCGTAGGATTCCTCCTTTGTTTATTAAAGATAATGTTGATCAATTTTGTCCTTGAGATTAATCACTTAATGAATTTTTTTGTTCTTACTTTCAGTTGATGGAAGCCTTAGACCAAGATAACCAGGCCAACGCCCAGCAGTTGTCTTGTAAATTGGGTCACATTGTTTCCTGCATGGAAGGCCCCTCTGGAAACATGGCCTACGTATGATAACAGCTCTTTCGGGCTCAGCCTTCCACCTTCAGATCATATTTATTCAGAAATATCAGCACCTTACACACAATAGTGTAAATACTTGTTAGACGTTGGCTGATATTTACAGATATTGGATAATGTTGCTGGATAATTCATGTGATGGATAATTGGACTAATTCTCACTTTTGGATAATATAGAATCGAATGATTCTAACTATTGGATAATAAGACTGGCAATTTTAATTAGTGATATTATTAGCTGCATTCAAGTGTGCTAGATCCATTCTTCAAGCGTGTCAGATCCGTTCTTCCACTTCAAGATTCTGTCCCTGACACAGCACTGATATTTATCTTTTTTTTTAAGACTTGTACATTGTGTTTTCACATTACACTGGACCAGAGATTTTTTTTTATTCAAATGATTTATAATATAAGCTATATTTCAAAAGCAAGCCCTTTGAGCTGTGAATTGCCTTCCCTTGTGGGTCATGGAAGAGGTTTTGTGGAGAACTCTGGAACCCAAGTACTGGACACTGGAAAAACCCAACTACTTGACATAACTGTGATAAAGCATTATGTTTTATGTGATTTATTTCCTGCGCTGATTCGATGATGATGATGTCATGACAATGTTTGTCAGTATTAATATCCTTTGTTGGTTTAGATGTTTGTTTGAAATGTACCCTTAAAGAATGTTCTCAGTGGAAGTTTCGGTGTGAATTTCTATTGAAATAGGGTAGTGCAAGTATGTCATAACTTTAGCCCTTGGCTGGTGTGGTTTTAAAAAGCTGTTTTAAGTTATAAACTTTTAGTGATAGGGATACCCATAAATGTTTTTAAATATCATTTAGCCAAAAAGCTTTAAAAAAAGACATTGTAAACTATATTTTTATTGTGTAAAGATAGTCCCACATGTAGTTATAATTATTTGCAATTAAACAGGAATCTTTCATTTATATTTTTTGTCAGGAGATCTATCCTTGACATTGCATTAATAGTAGACTTTGTTTCATGCACAATCAAGACTGATTAATGGATATCATTTCTTTATGAAAATGTATCTATACTATATTCCAAAGCCATAATTAATACATTTGTCTACTGTACTATAAAACTGAAAAGTTAAGTATGTATTGCCCTCAGAACTTGATTTGTTTTTATACCCGATGAAGTAGGGAAAAGTATACAATCTAGTTACGAGTACATCATGTATCAGTTAACAATCAACTAATCAAATTGTTTGTAATGTTAAATGGAAAGTATGCATTGAACAGGACAAAATCTTGTTTCTGCTAGATTTCCATAAGTTTTTCTTTGATTGTAGTTGGTTATGCTTGAAGTATGAACACAATGATAAGCATTTCACTGAGATGTATTTAAAGGGAAACAAAATGGTATTTTGTTCTTTGTGTCCTTAGAAACATCAAATCCACCCCTTAGATATCATCAAGTCACTTTAGAAAGTTAGGTTTGTGACCTTCATGATGTAGATTAAAGATCCTATTGAAAAGGGAGAGTGAACCCAGACTAGTATTTCCAATATTGATATCCTGGTAGACTTTCTGAAGGTCAAAGTTATCAGTTCACTTAGAAGAGTAGTTCACTGATTTGTTTTTCTTACTTAGACTGTTCCTAACATTCAACTAAAAGATGCAGAATTGAAAGTACAACTGGGATAAAGTCAAAGTACATAAGAAATGTCTTCTTAATATAAAAGGATAAAAATAACGGAAAAAAAAAATCTTTTTGAGTGCTTCCATTTTTTTTTTAATTTTTTAAATACCTGACAGTAATATTTTTTTTTTTAAAGTTTATTAAGGTTGTTTCTGAATTTGTTTACAAAGACAAAAATGCATTTCTTGATTGCAGCATGAGTGAGAAACTCCATTTTTTTAATAGAAATTTCTGTCTTCTAAGTGTTTAGCGTGTACTGGAACTCCCAACACTCAAAGCACCAAGTCTCTTTACCCACTGCTGACACCATTTTATTTCTTGCTGTTCTTTTTTCCTTGCATGGTCTCAAGTTTGGGCTAGTGTAATTTCATCACCATTGTGTTACAGTTACAGCCTGATGTTACATTCCAACATTCAAAACTCCAGAGAAAAACATTTTTCTATGCAAACAGGCTGGGGTCATTGTGTGTCAAGGACATTGAAACTAACCAATCAAGGACTAGGACAGATTTCTCTTTAAAAATTCAATGCTTGGATAGAATTAAACTTTAGTTGTCGAAGATGGTTGAGCTTTGTGTGTGTGCTCTATTTGTGTATTTCCCAGTTAGCATGTTGTAGTTTGTTAGAAAAGAACCTTGTTCTATGAAGCTGATATCTAGTTTTCCTTGTGAGTCTTTGATTTGTTTCAACATGTCTCCTGATGTTAGGTTCACATGGTTATGTGTCCAGCTACCTTGTATATTTCTGATTTATAGTATTCCTTGTGAGTCTTGTTGTTTTCATATGTTAGATAAGTTCACATGGTTTTATGTGCGCAGTTACCTTTTGTATATTTTATAACTCTGCCTATAGCATTTATAAACATATTACTAACATACTGTTATGGCCTGTATCTCTTTTTTTTTTATTATTTGTATGTATCAAGTTTTATTTTATGGTGGACAACAAAGGAATATAGGTGTACTAGTACATTAGTCAAAAAAAAAATTTAATGATGAATGAGTTGATTTATTCAACAATTGATGTGAATGACGCATCAAGTGATTGGTTTGTATGTGAGTTGATTTGTAAGTTTATAGAAAAAGAATTAGTGAGTGAATGCTGTCCCAGGACGTGAATGCTGTGACAGTGTATAAGAAACTTGTACATAGCAGAACTAACAAGAGATAATTTATTGGCAATGTACATAGTTGAATGCAAGCTTTGAACCAAAACACTTCATTATTTTTTCTAGTTCTTACATTTAACCCTTGTATCCCTGTACTGCGTCTGGTACATTTTTGTATCTCTTTGATTGACCGACTCATTGTGATCTACTAAATGAACAAGGGCTATTTCCAAATATTAGTCATTGACTTTTCCAAATTATTTGATACTGCCACTCCCTCACATTGTTCAAAGAAATCTTCTCTCAAATTCTATTTGATTCTTTCTCCAGGAGAACAATAAAACATTTATTTCAATTTTCTGTTTGAAACATAAAACCCATGTACAATAATAATGTGATTTAACAAATACTGCTTAGCACAGTCTATCTGAAGTGAATAAGGGCTAAACAAAAAAAGGTCTGTATTGATTAGTGGTTATATTTTAGCCATTGGTTTGCATTGCTATTGGCGTGGTTTATTACAGTGCTAATATTTTATTTCAAAATATTTTAAGAATGTTTCAGAGTGTGTTTAGGAGAGTTAGGGTTAAATATTCTTTCCTTCATTTGTTGCATGGAATATTGTAAGTCTAAATATGGGTACAAAGGAAATGATAAATCCACATACATTATCTCTTCACTAGTGGTTCACTCCACCAACTCAGGATCTCCTCCTTCACATAATGTGTATATAAAGTGGGGGAATGTGTTCCAAATAACAAACTTAATTTCAAGAAACATCTCTCCACTGTTCTCCCCTTTAAGTATGATCTACTGGTATTTCAACACTAGTAAAGATAAAATAATATAGATGACTTAATTTGCATGTGCACAAGAGTTTTGAGTAGAGACCAGCTCACTAGTTTCTTCTTAGTGATATTTTCAATCAACAGATTTAGTCTAAAGTCAGTACTTTGAACATTTCTGTTACTATTTTTTTGGTCTAGTACAATAAGAATACAATGTCCTAATAAGGCACCCTTAAGGTCATAAATTAGAAAAGCATTTTTTTCATTTCTAAACTTACTGCAAAATTTATAATAATCCTATCCATCAAAGTTTAAGTATTATAAATTATTGAAGATTTTCATATATGTAGATATCTATAAATAGCAAGCTTTTCGGTGTAACCGGTGTAAAGAATAAAGCGTTGATAAGTCATTTTATTTTTAACGCTAAAATGATACATTTTTAGCCCTGCAGAACAAACAAAATTTGAGTTGGCAGTATTGAACTTCAATCTAGCATCCTTGACCTTGTTTAGTTGATTGTGAAACTCTCCAATGTAGGAAGAATTATTTGAAATAAATAAATAGCTATGAACACTTTTGATTGGAATGTTGGTTTATTAATGATGTAGAAATCAATCCTGGAAGCATAATTGCTGACCAGACGAGTGAACAGGATTATGGGGCATTTGGTTTGAAAAGATTTAAACATTTTATATATTTATATAAGTTAGTGGAATTATAACAAAATAGTGTCACAATATCACAGATAGTATAGAACAATCAATTGGCAATCAGTTTTTTTCCATTGGTTAAAGTCTCTGCATGGTACATTCAGTTTCGTAAGCACACAACGAAAATATGCTTCGAGTGTACAATTCAAGTCAAAATTCTCCTGGTAAAAACAGCAAAACAATGTTTTTAACAATAAAATTGTAAAGTCCATTCACATTTCACAACACCAGCAATCCAAGTACATCTAAATACAAGAACAATGGTGTTAAATAACACATATGAAAGGTCCTTATATAAATCAAGTATCAATGTGTGAGTAGAATGGTTAAATCTGGTTGACAGAAAAATGTATTTTTACTGTTACCTTCTGAATACTGCAATAAAAAAAATTAAAGGTATTCTCTTTAAGACTGTTTTACTAATAATTCAACTATGTTAAAAAACTAATGACATTATTCTTATTATTCCACTCCAATGTTGTTGAATTTGTAATTGGCTTTGATATTATTCACACATTTTTTTATATTCATTTCTGTATTTTTTTGAGTGCATAAAACATGCAAAAAAATAAATAAATGATTCAGCCAAATTTATATCAGATTTGGCATCATTCATCCTTATAAGATAACTGGTTGACTAATACAGTTCACATAAGGCACAGTTATCTTTTCCTTGTTTCTGTTTGTTGACATATTGTCCTTATGATTCTCATAACTTACATGTGTCTTTGAATTATTTAAACAATTGACAAAAGAATAAACAAATGGAAATAAAGCCTTCTTGAGTGTACTGATTTAATGTATATCTCACTTTGGGGCGTAGGGGATGAAGGGTTAAGTGCTTGGCTTCAGGGGGGTCCAAATTGGAATCTTAGTGAAGACTGGGATTTTTTTTTATTTCAGGACTCCTAGGGCACCTCAGAGTCCACCAAACTCTAAAAGGGTACTTGACATTAGTTGGGGGAAGGAAGAAATTGGTCACTGCGCTGGCCCCATGACACCCTCATTAACCCTAGAATCAGATGACCTCTACTTTTACTTCTTTAAGGAGATGCATGTTAGTGGTATAGGTTCAGCTTGTACAGAAGGTCACCTGCATCCATAGTTGTAGGTAGGAATAATCAAGATTGGGCAGAGGAGCTGAATAAAAGCTTCCATCTCATTGATTTGGTTGTGAAATAATAGGCAGTCTTTCCATTTTAAATTGCAGCTACAGGGAAATGAAAATTGTAAAATTCCTTTCAAACTGCATGTCTATTTTAAAACCTACTGATCATTGTCAAAACCTGCAGGTAGGTGACTGATGTTCTTAACAACGAATCAGCCATTGGGTGGATATGATTGCTACCTTACATTCATGAAAGAAAAGTCAACAGAGACCACACTCTCACACCAATCAATTATCATGAAGTAAATAGGAATATGAATAAAATATGATTAGATTCAAGAATTTATCAAATTGGAATTGGAGCATCTCTTTTAATGAGATTGCCCATTTAGGAAAATGTTCTCATTTTTATTGCACACTTATAAAGAGAAATTTCATTTTAAAACAATTCTTTTCAACTTTGATCTGAACAAAGCCATGAAGCTTTTTGGAAGTTTCAATGTTCATATAGAAAGCTGAACAACTAACAATCCTGCAATCAGTATCAAATCAATATCAATTAAAAATATTAATCACATCTAAGACATTCTATCTGGGACATGTTCCAATGATTGCTTGATGACTTTACAAAATATAAACATTTGTATCTAAAAATAAAGGTATAAATATAAAGACACTGTACATTACACAGCATTAGGCTGACTCAATGGAGTCGCAATAACAACCAAAGACTTGCTTGACATGGTCACATGACATTCAAGACAGATGCCAGTTCATTGGTTAATAATGACTAAACTGAAGTCTTCAAACTTTCTACTATCTGGCTAGTAACACACACCTTCAAACTCTTGCAGTTTATTTGCAATGACAGACTGCACTTGAAGAATCAAAAGATCAATGCTTTAAAATGATCATTTGTTCTTGTGAAATTATCATTTCTTCAAAGTCAATAAACAGAGTACTAGCCTAATTCAATTATAGAGTGATCAAACATGCCCCACCCTCCACAAGATTCATTGTCAAAGACACAAAAGGATGTCTCTACTTGCCAGTATCTTCCTCTCTGTTTTAATATAACAGGGTAAACTACCCTTACAAGTTTCACAAGTCTGTTGTGCTTGATAAAAATTCACTCAGAAATTACTCCAATAAAAATTCTGGTAATGCAACACAGTTTGTACACAAACTGATATACCAGCTCAGACTGAAGTGCTGAAGTGTTTTTTGACAATGATTCTCAAGATGTCACTTCAACGTAATTGTCCCAAAGTTGTGGCTGTGTCACGAACATATTGCACATTTTTTTTTACCATTTTTAGTTTGACTGGTATCAAGATCCCTAATTTCCCGCAGGTCGATGTGTTCAAAATCACTTGGTGTGTAGGTATTTGGTGAGTTGCCCAGGACTACATCAACCAAATACCTGCAAAGCAAAAAAAAAAAATATTAATCACATGTGTACATGTAATTTCAACAATGAAAGTTCCAGAGATGATATTTTTTCAAATAAACATTTGTATTGTAAAATTGAATTCATATTCCTAAAGTAAAACTAAATTTACATTCCAAAAGAAACACAAAATCCACATTTCTAATATAAAACCAAATCCACATTTCTAATGTAAAACCAAATCCACATTTTGAATGTAAAACCACATCAGACAACACAAATGTGTCTATAACAGTAAAAAAAAAGTAAAGTACCATCCTGAACCAAGTGATCAATAGGGGAGATGGTATCCATGTCATCTGTTTCTTTGGCCAACAGTTAATGAATTTGTCATGTGGCCAGCACAACAATCAACTGCCAGCAATTTACCCAAATAATGTAAGGTACCCATCAGAGTTGAGTGGACACAAGGATATCCTAAAAATCCCATTTGCTTAGTCGTCAGTAAAAACAGGGAAGAAAAAGTCTCAGATTATCTGCGCTACAGTAAACGTGTTCAGAACTGAGGGCATTATTTCTAGTTGTCTGGACATTTTTTATAGAAAGGTATCAGGTAGATCAGTTATGTCCCTTGACTGCATAAAGCCCAACAAGTCAAAGTTAAGTGGAATTTTACTAATTGCATCAGATAAAGAGCTTTAGAGAAATTAGCAGAGATAGGAAAATGGACACATTAACTAAAATATATGAAGATTTCAAGAGTCGATTAACTAAACTATAATCTTTTTTTTAAATATTTATTTTATGATCTTAATATAGGCAAATATTTTATGTTCTTCCAATTAAATAATTACTGGACAGTAATATATTCATCTGGAGGTGTAGAGGCTGAGTGGTAAAGTGCTTGGATTCTGAACCGGGAGGTCCCGAGTATGAATCTGGGTGAAGACTGAATTTTTAATTTCAGGATCTTTGGGGGCCTTTGAGTCCACCCAGCTTTAATTGGTACCTGACATTAGTTGGGGAAAAGTAAAGGCAGTTGGTCATTTGTGCTGGCCACATGACACCCTCATTAACCGTAGGCCACAGAAACAGATGACCTTTTCATCATCTGCCCTATAGATCACAAGGTCTGAAAGGGGAACTTAATTTTACTTTTTAAATAAAATATTTCTATAAAATAAAAATGAAAATATACTGACAATATTTTTAGAAGCTGTAATGTTAAAGACTAACTTCCATACCGACAAGAAAAGAATGTAAAGTTTTACTTACATGACAGATTCCTCGACCATCAGCCCTGTCTTGACTGAGGTCTCTGTGAACTGGAAGAAGTTCAGTTCTGTGACTAGACGTTCAATATCTGAGGGTGGAACTTTTCTTTCTGACTCCAGATCAACCTGAGGAGGATATGTACCCTATAGTTGACAGACACAATGAACTTACTTCTACTGATATAGACATTTATAGGAGGGTCAGTTCAAAATGTAATTTTTAAAAAGCAATGAAGTAAATTTAGTTTACTTCTAATATTATTTTTAAAATTGTGTGTGTGTGCATGCATGTGTGTGTGTGGGGGGGGGGGGGGCGGGGGTTAATGCATTTACCAGCTTTAAGGTATTTCATATTTGATTTATTTCAATTTGTAGTTGTATTAAAATGTTTTGAAAAAAAAATTTTAAAATCCTTAAGCGAAATTTAAAGTCTCAATTAAATATCAAGCATTTCTTTTTCTCAAACCAAATAAATTAATTCTAAAGTCAAGTAAAGTTGATCTTTCAGACCTTGCGACCTATAGGGTATATTATGTAAGGTCATCTGTTTATGTGGTCCACGGGTAATACGGGTGTCATGTGGCCAGCACAATGACCGACCGCCTTTGCTTTCCTCAACTAATGTCAGGTACCCATTAGAGCTGGGTGGACTCAGAGGCACCCTAAGAATCCCAAAATTAAAAATCTGTCTTCAGCAGGATTCAAACACTGTACCTCCTGGTTCAGAAACCAAGCACTTTAACACTCAACCACTGTGTTACCAATTAAATTAATGAATTAAATAATTTCAAATGTGAAGCTGAGTTGCTTGAATGACTTGGCTACTTAAGTAAGAGCTTTATTTACAATCCTAATTTTTGCTGAGTTATGTTTGCTGAGCGCCTAAAAGCACCATGGAAACTAGACATCCACGCAACCAAAGGTCCTCAAAAGAGGCTAAACCAGAGCCTACCGAGCATGTTAAAGCATGAAAGATGCATCATACAAAAAAATGTTTTAAAATAATAATGTTTTTTAAAAATGTTTTATCATTCAGAGAAAAAAATGTTATTTTCAATATTATTCCTTAATCTGAATGTGAACTAATTACAGAAAATTCAAATAATTTAACCCCTCTCTTCATAATAAGCTTGTCTACCTTATTAGCAACCAGTAAACATGGGACAGAGAGGTTATTGTCCAAGCTGGCCTTCCATTTCCTAACATCATTGAAGGACTCTGGGTTTGTAAGGTCAAATATAATCAGGCATCCTCTGGTGTATTTGTAATAGGCCCTGGTCAGCAGTGGGAACCTGTCTTGACCTGACAGTAAATGAAACAAAAATAAAGTCAATGGTCACTTTTAGATGTATTTTTTTTAGCACAGTTTTTCACATTTTTACAAATGTTTTTAAAACGTTTAACAGGTTTCGGATGTTCCTTCAGAGTTGAAGGTAATTTACTTCTTAGTCCAAACCTCCCAGGATCATCAACAAGTCTGAACAACAGTCCATATATATAAAAATAGGGCTTCTGCAATCTCCTGATTTTCCAGAGGCTTCTGGAAATCTCCTGTAATTGCAAAATATCTACAAAAAAGTCCTGGAAATCTGCTAAAATTATTAAAATGTCCTGAAAACTCATAAAAATTTCATGAAAAAAAAAAAAAAAAAATTATTTTGGGGTGCCAATCCTACGTGCGTTAAAAAAAATGGCATTGTCAGCTCTAATTTAATAAAAATTTATTGTGAAGACAAATGTATACCCAGACTGAGCCCACCACAATCCGTTTCGCATAGGGCCCACAATTATTAGGGCCGGCCCTGCATCCAAGCTATCTCTACATATTAAAATTTAAATGAAATCTTACCATTTACATAAACAATGAGTCTTTTGTGTGGCTAAAAATAAACTAAGGGTAGATAATCAGAAACATTTCAAGAGACAGAATGTTCCTACAGTACCTGCAATATCCCAAAACTGTAACTGAAGGTTCACTGGTTTCTGATTGAGTTCAGTCACTTTCTTGGTCACAGAGTCAACTGAAGAAATAGAAAAACTATCATGAGTGATGGATGGTGTGCTGTCCATTTTGGTTCAGGTTTTAAATAGTTTGAAACCACATTTCTTGTGACATAGGCAACACATAGGTATTATTGTTTTATGAGCCAACTATTTGTTAAACTTTTCTGGAAACCCAATTAATATAAACACTATACTTATATATATATTAAATTAACATAAACAGCCTCTAAATATAGATAAAAATGTACGATTCTATTTTAAAAAAAGAACCAAACTTGTATGTAATTATTTTATATTCTTGTAAGTATTTCAGTAAATTATACAAGATAAAGAGAATACTTACAACCAATAGTACATTTATATTTGTCAGAGAATACATCGTAAACATACTTTTGGACAAATGATGTTTTTCCCACGCCTGCATCTCCAATCACCAAGATCTATCAATATAAACAATGGCATCAATGACATGAATAAGGCAATATACTTTGTGTAGCATTTATATCTATAAAAGTCTATTCAGTAATTTTATTCTTTCTCCATAAGCAAATTGTTATGAATTAATAGAGATTAAAGCTTATATTTTCCACTTAACTAAGTACAAAAACAAAATCTTTTCAAAATTAGTTCTAAAAATTCATCTTTTTTTTATTTTCTCATTCTTATAATTAAGGCAACAGTTCTGGGTTGATTCTCGTAGAACAATAATTAGATTTTTACCCCAGATATGTTTACTTTGAAAACATCTCAACATTCCCAGTTTAGACAGATTAGTGTTTTGCTTGTTGAAAGATACCTAAATTAAGCATTTATTATAGAAATAAGTGATTTTGTTTCTAAATTATGCTTAAACCATAAAAAGTGAACACCTGCCATTCACATGGCAGAGGCTGAAATCTGTTTCTACAGCCAAAAGTTATGAAAGTTCCATAAGATCATATGGCCAGCACAATAAACAACCACCTTTACTTGAACCACCTTTAGTTTAACTGCCTTTACTTTTCCAAAACCATTAGATCTGGGTTTGACTGAGATGCAATCTAAGAATCCTAATCTTCACTAGGACTCTAGCCTGAGAAACCTCGAGTTGGAAGTCAAGTACTTTACCACTCGGCCACCATGCCCCCCAGAAAAGAAATGGCGTTCTTGTATGGGGGGTAGCAACTTTAATCCTTTTCTTCCGGCTTTTCTTTTGTAATGTGAACATCAACGTTACATAAGTCTCTTGAACCCAGAACTGTCTTTATTAAATACTTGATTGAGCAAAAAAAAACAACATAAAAATACACATCTACACAAATAGAAAAAAATTTCAAAGACAATGGCGACTATTTTTTTAAACATCCACCAATAGGCATAAATTGAGATCAATGGCAAGGTCTACTGCAGTAGCAGTATATAGATAATGTTTGTTTGTAAAATGTTTTACGTTTCGGATGTTCCTTCAGAGTTGAAGATAGTTTACTTCCTAGTCCAAACCTCCTGCAGGACGACAGGGAATGGGAGCGGGAAGGATTTGGACCCTTGACCGTCGATAAATCGGAACGACAGTCCAGCGCGCAAACCGCACAACCAGGCAGCCATAGATTATGCCTTCCATTTCATTGTTAGCATTTTAAAGGTAAACTTTATTGTACATTTTGCCATCTTAAATTTATGAACTGACCTTTATAACGTCGTCCTGTAACTGGTCAACACATACATTGAGTCTTTTGTACATTCTTCTTTTATCTGGAATCACACAGAAAAAAAAAAAATCACTTCTATGATTTCCTAATATACAATAACAGTGTTAATCAATAATCATATACTACAAAACAAAAATAACGCTTTTAAAACCAAGCCGTGATAAATATGTTTGCACAGAAGTTGTTTTTAAATTAAAACCTCTATTTCAGGCTCAGGCAAAATTTCTTTGTTCCGATAGACTTTCTTGCTTAAACTTTGATCAGACACTACTAACATTGAACTCCTCCAATCGTAATGGGAAATGAAAATGTAAGCATTAATAGAATAACATGTACTCTTAAATCCTACAGGTGTACTAATTGTTCCAGAATGAACACAGGACACATCATGACCATAGATCCCAGTAAGTGAAGTCATGCAAGACCTAGGGACACACACACACAAATGTCACTTTACACACAATTCCTGAATCATCAGTGTCATTAAGATGATGACATTGATATGAATGACATTAACCTGTCTATGAGACAGACTTTTTTTTCATGTTACCTCCCCCTTTAATTTAAAAAAAAAAAAAAAATAAATAACAAAATAACAAACAAAAATTTATAATGTAAAAAAAAATAAATAAGATAACAAAAAAAAAATGAAAGGAAGTGAACTTTAACTTGACTCATGACCTAATTTTATGAACCAGAAAAATAAAAAAGGATTAGAACAAAAAAGATTAGCAGTGAAGAAATCTAAGCCCATATCATGTAGTGTACGGTAGTTACCTCTCTGAATGGAACTGTTTAGAATTCATTAATCTGACAGGTTTTAATGGCGAGATATACAGTTACAAATGTTGAAACTATAGGACAGAGATTAGACAAGTCTGTGTTTGGTGTACTCCTAGGACACAGAGATAATGAAAAGATAAAACAATAAGAAAAAATGCATAATCTCTTCTGGCAAATGAGACTCCTTGTATCTATGAATGATTTCATTAAGTGGTAGTTAAATAAGACAACAAGATTTAGAAGTCAATTTAAACTAAATATATAGATCATAGATCATGTTACTAATTTTAATGTTAAAGGACCCCTTTTTACCAATTAACAGTAGCTTGTAAACCCTAAAGTTAGATTTAAAATATATGATTTAAATTTAAAGAATTTAAACAGAAGCAAAACAAAATGGATGGCTGTTTGGTAGTCACAGTGTAATCTACGTTTTGAGTTGTCGGAGTTCTGTCTGGTTCTGAGATCAAACTCAGTGACTGTTATCTGCAGCTCTCCTGTGGGAGGAGGTAATAATCTCCATTTGCAAAGTAACATGTCATTTTATTATCTGGTCAGTGTTTATGCACCCAATGCATGAATTTAAATTCATACTAAAATAAATTTTTTAATACAGAAAAGGAAAATAAAATTACTGGGGGTAACACGACCTAATTAAAACAAAGCGATGTTCCCATGGTAATGCAAACCTAAGTTTCTCTGCATTACAGTTAAGATCAGCGGTTCTCAACCTTTTATGCTCGGCGACCCCTTTTTACAATCCCCCCACTCTGCGGCGACCCTCCTCCCCCCAGACACACAGATACAGCACTAGAAGAGTAGACAATAACAATCCATAGTTTCGATGGTCTTAGACGACCCCTGGAAAATCGTCAATCGCCCCCCAAGAGGATCGCGACCCACAGGTTGAGAACCCCTAGTTTAGATGAACCAGAGAAAAAAAAAAGGTAGCATAAAGTCCTGGGGCTCACAACCCTACTTTAATGTTTAGCTAAAAACTTATTACCACTTTTTACTAAATTTGAAATAATTTTTTTTTCAGTGAAATTATTACTTAGCAAGTGATAGACGAGAGCAACTGGTTGCATGCAGCTTCAGAACGGGACAAGCTGGAAGTCCCTTACATAGGCCGCACAATACACGTTTGAGACCAAAAGAGAATCTGCTGCCAAGGTCAGACAGAGATGTTGAAAAGAAAATGTAAATCGATCACAGGTGGACAATAATTATGTATGTGTGGGCTAGATGTGGCAAAATATGTATGTCACACTTGGGGGCTGCATAGCAATGGGAAACACTGCATTCCTTATTAATCTTCGGACTTGAAGACAAGCCTTATTATTATTATTCTTTTGCAATAGCTATAATTATCATGAACTAGTTTATTTTTCCAGAACCTCGTTTGTTATATTTACTGAACTATCACGTGAAATCAGTAATCCTTTGAATGTAACAAAGAAATATGAAACTCTGACTCTTGAATGAGACAATTAAAATATATATGTCAGGCAAAGTAAATCAGATTAGCAGAATACATTTCTACATTTGAGACTTCATGGTCCAGTAACTTCGACAGGTACAGATAACACACTGAGAAAATGTGACAAAATCAACAGAGCAATGAAAAGGTCAAATAAAAAAAAAAAAAAAGATTCTGTAACAAGTAAATTAAATTTAAAAAAAAATTTATTCCTGCTTTATGAAGGTGATAGTAAAGTAAAAGTTTTCTCTTTCAGACCTTGAGGTATAAGGGCAGATGATGTAAAGGTTATCTGTTTCTGTGACCTACTGTTTAGGAGGGTGTCATGTGGCCAGCACTACGGTTAATCAGCTTAACGTTTCTTCAACTAATGTCAGGTAACCATTAGAGGCACTTAAAGATCCCGAAATAAAAAAAATCCCAGTCTTAACCAGGATTCAAACCCTGGACCCCCAGTTCAGAAGCCAAGCCCTTTACCACTAAACCACCGCGCCTCCTTATAAGGCAAAGCAATAATTTCTCATCTATATATATAATTCTTGTTGTTGCCCAACCATGCGGGACACCACGAAAAAGTCATGGAAAGATAACTCTTTTATTTCTGTAAGTTAGACTAGAGTTAACCCACATAACTTTCGCGGCGACAGAGAGCACAGCTCAGAAAAAAAGAGGGGCCGGGTGGGGGGGCGTGGAGAGATAACAAGTAATCTTTCTCTTTACATTCTATATTTGACTACATTTATGTGTGTATTTTTTACACACGCCAATATCTGGTAGGCATCATTAAAATAGTTGCATGTTTTTTCTATAGCTTTGTTTTAATTTTGCCCCTTCGTATTGCCCTTCTTTTCCTAACCATGGCCACCACTTCACATATATTTCATGTAGTCAAAAGGTCTTTCAATGTAGTTAAAATTCCTGCATCAGGTAACTTTTATTTCTATCAGTCGCATATTTTTCGAAAATGCCATAGATGAAACTGTTGCTCTCAAACTTCGGAGGGTGGCTGTAAGCTTTGTTTGCGAACATTGGGATTACTATGGCGATGCCATGTCCGTTGTTCTTACTCTCGGAAGCACAGTTATACACTCTGCTCGATAAAATGCAGCCTACATGAATACTTTCAGCATTTATGGTTGCAAGCAGTTGTTTGCCAAAACCCACCCCATTTGGACAACTGTCTTTCAGGAAGTATTAACCCATCACTAAACAACCCCATATGCTATGCCGCTGGTCAACTAGTTCTATTAATTTCTTGTAATGCTTCATTATTGCAAGGAGTCTTTCCAGTGAGCTCTGCACAATCAAGTTCTTGTATTAACAGTCCAGCAAATGATTTCTACATTAGACGGTGCTCAAAATGTTCCCGTACATGTATTTTTTTAAATTTAACTTTTTGATTTCCAAATCAAGATAAAAATGTATGTCAGAGAAATCATGATGCAGAGGTTAAAAAAAAACTAAATGGGGGTTCCAAAGAATGAAAGAGAGAGAGAAGGAAAGAGGGAGCGGGCTGTGTAACAAGATACACAAATTCATGGGATAAAAAGTACATAATAATAATAATAATCTTTATTGTCCTTATGGAAATTTGTCTTACAATTTGTGCATTACACCAAACAAAAAACATTATATATAACTATAATGGGGGCAGGGGCAGTTGCAGTGAGTCCCACACTTTCATAGGCCTAGTGCTTATTCTAGGTATAAATTATTGAATTAAACCATACTAATTTTTATAAAGAACAGGATTTCCTAGGCCTCCTGATTTTCCAGGACATTCAGGCAAATTACTGTAGTTGCAAAATATACAAAAAAGTCCTAAAAATCTAAAATTATTGAAATTTCCTAAAATTCGACAAAATTGCCATTTCAGAGTAACAATCCTACGTGCAATAAAAAATGCATTACCAGCTTTCATATAAATAAAATTGAATACAAAGACGAATGTACTTTCTAATACAAAATCTTAATTAGGACATTATGTTTAAGACTGGGGCCTGCACAATCAGTTTCGCATTGAGCCCTGCAATTGTTAGGGCAAGCCCTGTTAGGGGGATTTTTAAAATGTGGCCTTTTATTGCCTTTATAATAAATTAAAAAACAAAAAAAGAGTGTTCTGGCCATAATAAACAAAAAAATAAATCCTGTGAACAAATCAACGGGCATAGCAGATGTGTACTGTTTGATTATGGAGGACGTAATCATCTTTTAAAGTAACTTCTGTATTATATTTATATAAGACAGGGGTTCTCAACCTGTGGGTCGCGACCCCCTTGGGGGTCAATTGACAATTTGCCAGGGGTTGCCTAAGACCACAGAAAATATGGATTTTTTTTGTCTATTCTTCTTTTGCTGTGTGTGTGGGGAGAGGGGGGATCGCGGCCGACTGGGGGATTCTTAAAAGGGGTCGCCGAGCTTAAAAGGTTGAGAACCGCTGATATAAGATAAGATTTATCTTATCTTATATAATACAGACGTTACTTAAAAAAAGAAGATGATTACGTCCTACGCGTCATGCATATTAACCAATGACTTAAATTCTGCCAAGTTACAGGTTTTCCTGGCTAGCTCAGGCAACCCATTCCATGCTCTAATAGCACTAGGAAAGAAGGAGTATTTGTACAAATTTGTCCTAGCATATGGGATGAGGAATGTGCCTTTATCTTTGCGTCTTTCAGAGTATTTTATTAAATTTTGTTTTTGTATTTGAAGATTATGGTTCAGTGTTTTATGTATAATTGCTACTTTACTTTTGAGTCTTCTATCCTGAAGGCTTTCTAAATTTAAAGATTTTACTATAGGTGTTACTCTAGTCAAATGTGAGTATTCATTTGTTATGAATCTCACTGCTCTATTTTGTGTCTGTTCCAGTTTCTTAATGTTTTCTTGAGTTGAGAGTCCCAAATGGAGGATGCATATTCTATTATTGGCCTAACCAAGGTTAAATAACATTTTAGTTTTATGTTCTTATTTGATTTATAGAAATTTCTTTTAATAAATCCTAATGCTGTGTTTGATTTTTTTATAGTTTCATCAATATGTGGATTCCATTTTCATTTATTATAACACCTAGGTATTTTGCGTTTTTAGTCTGTGTTACTGGTTTGCCATGAATAAGATAAGTGGAATTAATTTGTTTTAGTTTTTTTGTTATTCTTAACAACTGACATTTTTCTGGGTGGAAAGACATGCTCCAATTTGATTCCCATTTCTGTAATTCATCTAATTCTCTTTGTAAAATATCTGTGTCTTGTGTTGTTTTTATTGTTCTATATATTATGCAATCGTCTGCAAATAATCTGACTTTTGTTCCTGAAGTAATGCAAATTGGAAAATTATTTATGTAAATTAAAAATAGTAGTGGACCCAAGACTGTTCCTTGAGGTACACCTGAGTTTACTGTTATCGGTGTTGATTTAGAGCCATTTATTATTACAGTTTGTTCTCTCCCTATCAGAAAATCTTTAATCCACTGATGCAGTGGACCATTAATGCCAAAATATTTTAATTTTTTAAGCAAACTATGGTATTGAACTTTGTCAAAAGCCTTAGAAAAATCTAGTAAGATAGCATCTATTTGTGTTATATAGCTATAGTAGTATAGATAGGTATTATATAATAAGATCTATAGACTTTTTTCAAGATATAGATCTAGTATTAAGAATATTATTATAAAACTTTTATATTTATGGTTATCTAATAAAATCAGTAAATATTAATATAGTTTACATAGATCTACTATTAAAATTAAATAAAAAAAATATACTTATAGACCAGATCTAGATACTTATAGCCATAGACATAGACTGATAGAGTATCATAGAGTGATAGACTTGTCACTTGATAGACTCATACTCATAATAGTCATAGACTAGCTAGACATACTTATCTTCACAAAGTGACACTCACTATTGACAGTCAATAGTCGACATACACATACTATACAACTATTATACTATACACAAAAATACATAGATCTAGCTTCTAGCGATAATCAGAAATAATGTCATAATCATAATGATAAGTGACAATAAGTCATAATGAAATGATATAATATTATACCGTAACTGGCATAACTAACCTCCTGTTCCAGGTCCAGGGTGACTGACTGGTGACTCTACTCTGACTCTACTCCTATTCTTAATTCTACATGATATTAACACTACAACAGAACAAGTGGTAGAACATGTTATACAATGATAATACTGTACTATAGATCTAGAAGTCTAATAATAATATAATCTAGTTCAAGATCTGTAAATTACAAATAATCTAAAAAGAGTGCACCAGAGCAGAAGCCAAAAACAAAACGGAAGTTGTTTTCTATGAGACAAAGAATACGGAAAATCCCGATAACTATATTCTAGACCAGGGGTCGGCAACTTTCGGCTAGCGAGTCACATGCGGCTCTTTGGAGGTTAAGCTGCGGCTCTTTAGTTCCATACGCAAATATTATTTTTTTTATCGGAAAAAAAACATAAAAAAAATCGTTCTGATTCGATTAGTGAGTATTAGGCACCGATTCTATATCTCGACCACATGTACTCACTTTTCAGCGCACCCCGGCTCCAAGTCAACATATTTGTAGGTGGAAGATATTCAACTTTCTTCTCCCTTATCACGTGATAGGCCTATATATGAGTCTTACGAAATAAAAGACACGGCACAAGTTGACCTTTTTTGTCACATATTTGTCTTCCGAAGGTCGAAAAGAAGAACTTCTAGCATTGCTACCGCTCTCATGACAAACTAGAGGAGAAGATACAGATAATGTCGTGCGAAAATACATTGAAGACAATATAAACAATATAAATAAAATCTTTTCAACCAAATTCTTACGTTTCACTGCATAATACAGCAAGAAGCGCTTTGTGTCCAAGTATTTCCGGCCGCAATAGTCGAGGTCATGAATTTGCTAATCAAGATTTTTAACAGCATCTTGTCAAAAGCATTCTTCCATCGTCAGTTTAAAGAATTCGGTATTCCGACCTCCTTCCTTACTATAAAGTGCGATAGCTTTCCAAGGCTAAGGTATTGAAACATTTTGCTTTGTGCTTGAATAAATACATTTCTAAGTGAAAAGGGCATTTAGGCCTATCACCCTGAATTAGAGAACAACAAATTGTTGCAAGCATTTTACTTAGTGGATATAAAATGAAATGAAATTAGCTGAATCTAAACATATTTTTGAGGTATCTACAGTATGGTAGTGCCCGGGACGATTTTGACACCCAGTCTGCCCTTGATCTAGACATATAGATTCTATAGATTCTAGATCGATTTAGAACTGGTAGACTTTATATATCTAGGTCTAGATCTATTCTTGAGTACTCAAGATAAATGTGTCCTCTTTGTTTGGGTTGAGGTCTGAGTAGCAGTAAGAAGTTTTAGAGATCGAGATCCCCGAATTTAACTTTAAGATCAAGATCAATATAGATCTAACTTCACGTCGAAGGTCCCTGGCTGTTCAGGAGAACTGCATAAAATATATCCGAGCGGAAGATGACGTGGGCCCACACTGTCTCTCTCCACTTTTAGTAAATCTTTGAATGAATGTTAAATTTAAAAAATTCAATGGGACATTTTTAGCCCCCCCCCCTCAAGAATCCTGATTAAGCGAATGTATAGATCTACTACACTTTAAAATTTTCAATGATAGTTATTCAGATGTGCACAATTTTCATGAACATTAATTTACTATGGCCTCCTTCAGTAGCGAAGCGACTATGGATCATCTCACGGAAAATGACATGAATGCCTGGGCATTAGTTGTGGTCTGAACGATGTCACCCACACATCGGTTCACATACTTGTCGAAGCTGATGTATCAAATGGAACGGCAGTGCCGATACAGTTTGGGGTCAGCGGCGTCGCAGGTTCTGCCAGGGTGTTGGACTGTGTGCTGGAAAACTGCCTCAGGGTCGCCAGCTCCTGATTTTCCCTCAGGGTTGACTCCCGAAGTCTTTCCCATGATTGGGTATAGCTGAAAGGCAACATAGCTTGAATTCAGATTTTTTCTTTTTTCCTAGGTGAGTAGCCAGCCATGGCTAACGAGCTCCTCCTGCCCGAAGCTTACTGGTTTAGGCGCCAGTTACTCGCTTTTGCCACTGTTCCGTGGACTCAATATCTGAGAACATAAATTTATTAAACTCTTATCTTATCCTTTATAATATAGACGTTACTTCAAACAAGAAGATGATTAGCTCTTGAATCAATAATCCCTTACATGATTACCCTTTCAAAGAGCTATAAATAGATATAGACCTAGTTTAAAAAACAAAACAAAACAACTTTGCAAATATTTGAGCTGTAGGTATAAATTTTGTATCCTTGGTCACAAAATCACGAGTTCCATAAGAAAAAAACAACAAATAGACGTAATCATCTTATTTTTCGATGTAACGTATGTAGGCTATTTCATAAGATAAGAAGATAACATTCTATAGAATTTCGTTAAAAAGAATGAGGAATGCAGTATTTCCCGTGACAACACAGCCCCAGCTATGATCTATATGTTTTGCCACATTCAGTGCAAACATAACCATTGTCCGCCGGTGGTCGATTAAGATTTTCTTTTCGCCGTCTACATCTGTCCTCGGCAGCGGATTTTTGTTAAATGTAAAAAAGGTTGAAAGATGTATTTTTACCTATGTTAAGGCCCTCAAAAATCTACAAGATCTACGGGGCTCGCAAAGACCATCCTTCAGAAAACAGTACCAGGAAAAAAAAGAAGAGGAAGACAGAGAAAGCGATGGGAAGACAACATAAAAGAATGGACGGGCCTACCATTGAAAGAGGTTTGAAACAAGGCAAAAGACAGCCCAAGTTCGGCCACCTGACGACATGAACATCTTAACGTCTAGCTTTGGAGCAATAACACATTCTCCAATGAGACTCAACTCAGATGTTTAGTAAACATGGGCGTAGCCAGGATTTTTTTCTTCACCCCACCCCTTGCCAGCCAGGGAATATGGGGGAGCGCTATGAGCGCCGCCAACCAAAATTTCCGATTAAAAAAAACAACAAAAACATATTTTTGAGGTATCTAGAGTGCATTATCCTGCTCTCAAAACTTTTGGTTCAAAACAAAACTGCACTTTATTAACGAGCCCAGCGACTGGTAGAACTGTGTAACCCCTTATGAGATTTGGTGACTCTAGTTTGCTTTAGATTTTATTTGTAAAAGGGACGTTTTATCGACAAAACCATCTGCCGTAGTGGGGGGGGGGGGGGGGTGAAAAATCTGCGTAAGTTTTTATTTTAACAAAGTCAAAACCCCTTTAGCTACGCTCATAGAATTTGGTGACTGTAGTTTAGAATAATATTTAAAGTTGTTTTTTTTTAAACCTCAAAGCTATCTGTAGGGGGGAGGCGTTAACTCAAAACCATCTGGAGGGAGTTTTAAACTTCAAGCCCTCTGCCCATAGTCCATGGTTAGAAAGACATTCAGATTAGACAGCAGCGGACGAAATTGTAACTAATTATCACAATTTTAAACTGCTAGACTAGATACCAACAATATTAATAATAACAGTTAATGAACAAAGACTTTGTGATGAAATAAGTAGACATTAAAGATTATCATTTTATTACGTCCCATCCCTTTAAGTTCTTTCTCACAAAAACATTCACAACAAACAATGACGCAATATGAACATAATATCACAGGAACCCCCCGATCTACTTCATAACTTAACAAAATCATTTTTTAGATCTGCACGTAGGCTACCAGTTAAACCCGTAAGAAGCTAGATTTAGATCAGACGTCTGTTAAATAACACTTGGCCTTAAGCGAACAGGCTTAACAAGTCTACAGAATGTCTCTGTGGCATTTTACGTCTGGAGAGAGGATCTTTTCCCTTTGCAACTTCTTGTGTGACTAAAAAGGCCAATCCTTGATACACAGCTGCGATCGCAGGTTGGTTGGGCATATATAATCCCCAGGCGCCGTTGTATTTTCACCCTTCTTTCTACAGAATGTACGGTAGAGATAAAGATCCAGAACTGTAACGATAGAGCTGAGTTATAGAAACAAATGGGTAACACATCACGATGATCTATGTAAAGGTAGTCTCCATAACTTCTAATTACTGTAACATTATGCTTTCCCACTAGTGTTTATATATAAATTTTGTTTCTATTTTGTATACATGTTAACTAAATGGATTAAAATAAATTAAGTTAAAAATTACATCAGTGTCACATTATCACCTTCTCCCTGTTTTTTTTCCTGTTTATTTTTTGTAATTATATAAACAAGTCAGATGAAATTTTTATTTTGCTTTAAAAAAAAAGTTAAAAGTAAATAAGCTAGTTAAAAAAAAGTAAAACAAATTGAGAAGGAATCTCTAAAATTATTATTTTATTTTCAAGCCAGAAATACGAAAGTAACACAAATAATCACACAATACAGAGTCGGTAACACGTCGCATAACGCATGGCGTCAACAATTATTCTTTTTTAGTTCCGCAGACACAAACATTCACAGTTATAAATAAAGTTTACATCTCTAGTCCAGTACGAAATCATTTTGACTAATTGATATTTTTAATACATTTTTCTTGATAATAACAGCAAATTTATATGTCTCATTGTAATACCTCTAACAAACAATATCTCGATTAATAGAAACATTACAGACCATTAAAATAGTGTTTAAACTTTGTGACCATATTCAACATGCATGTATAGAACCAATTGAATCATTGAAGAAAAGTATAATAGAGTATACTATTTGTGTGCAATGAATAAAAATGTTATTGACGCCAATTCAATAGTAAACAATTTAAAACATAAAATGCTGATGAAAAAAAAAAAAGAAAGTGTATAAGTTGTCCAACGGTCTTGAGTTCAAAGACTGGGATTTTTAGGACGCTTCATCTAAATAGGTTTCAACAACATAAGTTGTTTAAATAAAGGGGCTGATCATTGAGCTGGTCACATGGGACCCCAATTAACCGTCTTCTAATCTTATGGGATGATTAGATTATAAATAAATAAATATATTTTTTTACAGTATAGCATTAGAAATAACGATTAACAAATAGAACAAATAGTTTATACGATAGCCTACAAGATAAACATTAATAGCCAATTATATATATATATATATATATAAAAGCAGAAAGTAAGCGTATGTATGTATGGGTGTATGTCCCACAAAGAAATAAAAACATTTGACAAATCTTGATAAAACTTGGCATAAATGTTCCTTGGGTACTAATTAGAATCGTAACGTATGTATTATAGCCCTAAAACAAACTTAACAAACAAAACAAAGTTGCCCAACTCTATGAAAGTATTAGCATTTCATGGATCTTGGCCATGTTTAGGCCTACATAAGAGAAGATCGAAAGGATTTGAAGTAACGTCTGTATTATATAAGATAAGATAAGATCTAGATCTTATTTTAGAACTACACTATATATATATATAGGAGGCGCGGTGGCTGAGCGGTAAAGCGCTTGGCTTCCGGACCGGGGTTCGAATCCTGGTGAAGACTGGGATTTTTTATTTCGGGATCTTCGGGTGCCTCTGAGTCCACCCAGCTCTAACGGGTACCTGACATTAGTTAGGGAAAAGTAAAGGCGATTGGGTCGTTGTGCTGGCCACATGACACCCTTGTTAACCGTAGGTCACAGAAACAGATAACCTTTACATCATCTGCCCTATAGATGGCAAGGTCTGAAAGGGGAACTTTACTTTACTTTTACACTAAAAAAAATATTTATTTAATAAATTAACAATACAATAATACAAATTAAACTATATTGAACAAACTATATAGACCTAAATACGCAAAAGATTTAATGTTAGCATTGTTGATTTAATAAACTTTGATCACAAAGATACGCACCGTTTTTCTGTGTAAAGCTTTGACCAAATTCTTACTACATTAATTAGAGGTAGGAGACGCACCAAATAGGACAATTATTGAACGCGCCATTAAATGTGACATGACTAAAATACATGCATTGGTAGTAGAGGAATATAACAGAAATTGTCCAGAACTTCTGCTAAAACCATCTTGAAAAGAAGACCCTGACGTGTTTTATTATACAAGCTAGTGACATCTTCTTTGTTGTCGTAACATCCATCTTATAGAGTATTTTTGTTTTATATTTTAAACTTCGTCTTATAGAACTAGTTATAGATCTACATTGATCTAGAACAGCGGTTCTCAACCTTTTAAGTTCTGCGACCCCTTTTTACAATCCTCCACTCTGCCGCGACCCCTCCCCCCCACCCACACACAGCAATAGAAGAGTAGACAATAACAATCCATATTTTCGATGGTCTTAGGCGACCCCTGGCAAATGGTCAATCGGCCCCCAAGGGGGTCGTGACCCACAGATTGAGAACCCCTGATCTAGAAATATCTGACATCATTGATAGTCTCTTTTTATATTGTGCTTGATTTGTATTATAAACTTGAATACAGTCAGCTATCAGTAATAGGCCTTAGCCTTAACAGTGATACGCAAACACAATACTAAACTTGTATAACTTTTGTTGATTTTATTTCTTTCACCTTCTTAAATATTACAGAGCTTCCAAAAGAAGAATTGACGAATAAAATTTTTCTTCTATCATTGGCCGTCCCTGTTTATAAAATTACTTATCAATATTTTGTTTGAAAGTTATTGAAATTATAAATTTCAGTTGACATGTTATGACACAAGTGGTTATGATACTAATAGTTTAAGGAAAAATCAATACAAATTTAAAATAAAATTTGTCTAAGCTTCTAGACGTTTTAAATAATAAGGTAAATTAATAATGAAATTAGCCTCTAGGAAATCTAATTACTCACAAAGACTTTCCTTCAGGAAACACTAAAAGGAAGAAGAAGATGAAGACAAAGAAGGCGATGGAAGCTAGACAGTGTAACGTGTAAAGTCATACGAATTCTAGTCTAGATCTAGATTCTCTGTCAAGATTCTAGATCTAGACTTAGTTCAATATCTATCTACATCTAGTTGTAGATCTAGACTTAATCTTAATTATAGATCTAGGCTTAATCTTAGTTATAGATCTAAATTTACTTCTAGAATCAAGATCTAGATCTATAACTAGTTCTAGATCTATATAGATCTAGATCAAGTTTGTATGACAATAGCAATGGAGATATACATTTTTATTTAGTAGGGAAAGGTCTTGGTCTTGTCCAAGTCTGTCAAGTCATTTCTAGCTAGCTAGCTCACTACCTAAAGTAGGTCAATTTGTTTTTCGTGTTGCCAACTTATCTAATTTTGTTAGAAGAATACATCTTTTTTACTTTCTCTTTATTACATGTAAGATGTTATTAATTTTGAATGTATGGATAAGGTTAATAATTATTTATTATCTTCGAAAAATTTTAGTGTACGCTAAATGAATATATGGAGATACTGTGGCTGAGGGGTAAAACACTTGGAACCGGATGTCCCGTGTTCGAATCCTGATGAAGACTCTAGGTGGACCACTTCATAGGTCAGAGATTTTGAGTTATTTTGATGTCATAACTGAAATGACTTGAATCTATAATCTTGTTATAAAGATGATTCTTCGTTACCATCGACGTTACTGAGCTTGTCTTCTTTTAGTTTGCTGGATCCTTGCTGACAGTCAGTAACTTCAGCTAGAAAAAAAAATGTATTTTATGTAAGAAAGATAATATTCTACGCAAAGAAAACAAATATCTAACGACATCAAAATTTATTATGCAATTTAATGTTAGAATTCCGTGACACAATCATCGTCGAGTCACATCATCTTCAAGTCCAATCACTTCTAGTCCAATCTTCTCCGAGTCCAATCCCCTTCAAGTCCAATCATCGTCCAAGTCCAATCATCTTCGAGTTAAATCATCAAGACAATCCTCGAACCAAATTATAGGTCCTTTTCTGTTTGTTTATGAATAATTAGCAGATATTTCGAGAGACTTATAGCACCAAGGCGAACCACCTAATTAAAGGTACTCGGCTTTGGTCAAGCATGGAGAGGGATTGGCGAAGCCATGCAAGTATCTAGCCCTCGTTACACCAAATAAGATAATGGCTAGGTGCCCCAATGGTCCAACAGACTATGAGATAGGTAAAGGTAGATAAAATAGCACGGCTCTGGTTAGCAAGTATATCGCAAAGCGAAAAGCCTAAATAGCCGACTGCAGTAGTCTCAGTCGATAACATAACCCTAAAGTCATAAATTAACGGAAGTCGAAGGAACACTAAAACAGTCACTGTCACACTGAATAATTTGAAATGTCTGCCACTTTTTTTTTTCATGACACTAAACAACTTTGGTACCAATAACAACAGTTCCATACACATGTTGAGTAACTGAAACTGTGTTACTTATATGGCTTTCTTATCTTCCTTTCACTATATGGCTTTCTTATCTTCCTTTCACTATATGGCTTTCTTATCTTCCTTTTAGTATTTTACCCTAGATAGCATAATGACTCTAAAAAACATATTTTTAATTCAGAACGAAAATAGCTGTTCCAGAATAGCCTTGCCAAAACAGCTAACAACAACACAGCCGGGATTGCGTTTATGAAAAAGAAAAACTTGAATGAGTGGAAAAAACGAAGACTTTCCCACACAAAAAAAGTATATACATTAACTGTCGAATTTCTTGGAAAATCGTATGAGCCGTTTTTGTGAACCTTATCCACACAGCCCCCCCATGAATTTGTAAGCTGAATAGAAGATATGTAAAACATACACGTCAAGTAGGCAAGACAAAACGGTACCAAGTAAAAATTAGATAAGATCATTTAAGAAACAAACCTGAGACATTGATGTCTTGGTCATTTCTTGGTGGTTCTTCTAATTCACCAAGACCTTTCCTTTTATTACTGAAACATTAACAGAAAAGTGTAATCAATAAATAATGTTTGGTACATATAGTTTTCAGCAGGTATTTTCAATTAATCATTTTATTTGACGTTTTGTTTGTATAGGTTACGTTTTGTTTGTATAGGTTACGTAAACAAATTATTATTATTTGTATTTAACTTTACATGTAAATATAAATATTAAAGTATTTAAAAAAAAAAGACAATACCTCCAACATGAAAACTCCAAATATAATAAAATAGTTTTAAAAAATAATTGTAAAATATTTGATTCCTTTCTGGTATCAAACACAGTGACAACGTCACCTGATTGATTGTTTTGAAGCTGGAAGTCAGCATACACTGAATAGGCCAGCGGGATTATTTATTGAAATTTGTAATATATAGACATCTAGAACATATATCTTAAGTTCTGATTTACATTTGTTAAGATCTAGTCTAGATCTACTTCTATATAGATGTAATGTAAATTAGATTTACGTAAAAAATATAAGCAACGCTTAGAAACTTCAATAAAATTGAAGCAACTTTAAATTTACTGTCATCGCATTTTTATTCTGTAGCTTGTCTGGACCAGTTGGGACAGGGGGAAGGGACAGAAAGGGTATCTATGTAAATGTTATCGTGATTGCTTTTGAAATGCATTTTAAATTTAAAAAAAACATAAGAAGTTTGTACGACATGAATTCGAACTTGAGGGCACAAGACTTCCCATGCTAACTAACCACTGTGCTTGGGAAGTGCTTATGAAAATTTAAGGATTGAAAGCTATCTATAGTTAGTTTTAAACCCTAAAGCCACCCCATACTTTTCTACACCAAGAACAAAGGGGACTAAATTAGCTTATGCCACCACATCTGTCAAGTGCAATTTCTTTCCCTTTCGCTCTTCCAAACATAAAAATGAGTTACCGAAAATTGATTGACTGAATCTTTTTTTAAAAAATGATTACTGCGTAGTAAGGTACAATATAATTGTGCAAAAATTTTCAGCTTGATCCGAGATTGGGTGTGGGAGAAAAACATGTATCAAATTTTTATAAGACAGACAAACGGACAGAGTGAGTTAATATAATCTTTGTAAAAAATATAACCATGGAACCAAAGTTTATTATTTTCTCAAAGATATTTCATAGACTTTGAAAATTCTTGGAAAGTCGATAGAGCCGTTTTCGATAGCGTATCTACCCTTTATTTTGTGTTTTTGGCTTTCTTTTTATTTTTCCAAAAAAGATTTTGCAGGCTTAGAAGAAAAAAGTAAACAAAAGACTTCAACAAGCTAAATACTCTTCTATTCCACAGTATTGTGGCTAAAATACTGACCACACTTTCCCAATACGTGCTATCGTTTGTTGTAGATCTTCATTTGTCTCTGTGGAATGGTAACAGATTTAATTTTTTAAATAGTTGAAGTTCAAAATCTCTTACATAATGTCAAATCGACCTTTTCTTGGAAGTAAAATCTACATCATTAGTTTTAAACGATATAGTCTAAACATATTAATTTCTTGCTTACACTCTGAGATTAAATACTGTTACTCATTCTTTAAGGAAAATATCTATCTATCTGTCTGTCTGTCTGTCTGCCCGCCCACTCACCTATTTATCTATCTAATTTTTCTAATCTATTTAATATATCTATCTAATCTATTTTATCTATCTATCTAATCTATCTATCTAATCTATCTATCTATCTATTATTATAGCTTTTATATAGCGCTACTTTCATGCTTATAGCATGCTCAGAGCTCCAATCTCATTTGTGGACCAGTGGGAGGGGGGGGGGGGGGGGTAATAAAGTAGTTGGTTTTCCGTGCGCTCACGCTCAGTAAACACAACTCTGCCCGAGTCGGGTGTCGAACCTCGAGCCCCCTTTTAGTTAGCCAAGCCAAGCCAAGCCAAGTTCGAGCGCACTTTGCCTCTTGGCACACTCTTGGCCACGCCTCCCACATCCATCCATCCATCCATCCATCTATCTATCTATCTATCCATCTATCTATCTATCTATCCATCTATCTATCTATCTATCCATCTATCTATCTATCTATCTATCTATCTATCTATCTATCTATCTATCTATCTATCTATCTATCTATCTATCTATCTATCTATCTATCTATCTATCTATCTATCTATCTATCTATCTATCTATCTATCTATCTATATATATCTATATATATATATATATCTATATCAATCTATCTATATATCTCTCTATATATATCTATATATATATATCTAATGGAAATTCAATTTGACTACATATATATACATAAAAGCATTAAAAAATATCACACACATTTCGTATTTTTGATACGAATTTTTATTGTGCATTGCGTCAACTCTACATCCTTTTAGATGATGCATACAAAAAAAAAAACAATCCTAATAGCATTATTACGATAGATCTAGTCTTTTTATGAGAGAGAGAGAGAGAGAGAGAGAGAGAGAGAGAGAGAGAGAGAGAAAGAGCAATGAATGGTTTCGTGTAACACTTTAAAAAAAAAAAGTATCCTAATGGTATAAAAAAATGATAAATCTAAATCTATTGTCATTTCACTACAGAGGTCGAATAAATGATTACCATTAATAAAACCAAAATGATATTTCTTTTTATTTAGAGAGAACAAAATACCAAGATAAATGTAGAAAGGGAAACGGGAATGTGGCATTCAATAAGGGCCATCGGAAATGTTTTTTTACAAGGCCTGCAACTGATGATATGAAGAAATGTCGTGTTTAATACCTTACATTACCTGCATAAGATTAAAAGTTGAACCCCTGCCCTCCAAAAACAACAACAACAACAGTATAAAGAAGTAAAAAAAGAAAGGGAGGGTGGGGTCCACTGTTGAAATATAGAATAGATTGAATTGATAAGCCAAAGACAAGTCATAGAGTGTAGGAAAGACTAATTTTTTTTTGTTTTTGGCCGCCGGAAAGCGGGGGGGGGGGGGGGGGGGGGGATATAAGTGAAAATGCTACTACAATTACTGGGTCCCAAATTATAAGAGCGTGTATGTGTCGGCGGCACATTACGTCAAGTCAAAAGTCTATGTGGGAGAAATTACGATGGGGGTTTTAGAGAGTGAAAGAGAGAGAGAGAGAGACAAAGAGAGAGAGAGAGAGAAGGAAAGATTGAGCGGACTGTAAAATTTCATTGTAACATAATAATTTACTGGATAAAAAAGAATGTTAGATTTATCTTTCAAATGTAGTCCGTTGATTACAATTAAAAAAAAAAAGAGGGGGGGGGGGTCGTGGAGATAATAAACAAAATAATAATAATAGGGATCAAATCAATGGGGCGAAGCCGGTGTTTACTGCTAGAACATTATAAAAGAAAAAAAAGAGAAAGAGTCTTAGAGAAATGTGGGGGTACGGTGTAGTGTAACCTATAAAAGAAACACACAATAATAAAATAAAATAGGGATTTTGAGATCAATAGACAGAGTAGGGCATGCATAAAATAATGAATAATAAGCGTACTTAATAATACAAGGAGGCGCAATGGTTGAGTGGTAAAGCACTTGGCTTTCGAACCGGAAGTCGAAGTTTCAAGTCCTGATGAACACTGGGATTTTATATTTGTATAATGGTTACTTTACATTAGTTGGGGAAAAGTAAAAACGGTTGGTCGTTTTGCTGGCAAAATGAAATTATCTGTTCATACATATTCTGAAAGGGGTATTTTTAAAATAATACACATAACCTTTTGCTAAGGGTTATTGATTGCAGAAATAAGATTTAACAAGAAGTCATGGAAAGATCAGTTACCACGCGTAACTTTGGCGGTAAAAAAAAGAGGGGGGAAAAAGTCTACTATGTATTCACGCGTCAGTGAATAGCAGGGCCGGACTTAACCGTTGTGACTTACTTAGACTTGGGCGGCAAGCTGTCTCCACATCATGGTAAGCATCTCCATCATTTGTTATCATGCTGCCAAGGTACGTGAACTTGTCCAGCTCTTCAAGCTTTGACTCGCCAAGTCTGACGGGGCCACCCTTTGCCTTATATCAATCTCGTAAAATTTTAATTTTATCCAAGTTTATGCGGAGGCCAATTTTGGTCGCCTCTATCTAGGCTCTCCGTCATTTCATGTAGGCTTTTATTTGTAGTCCCGAGTAGTGCAACGTCTTCGGCAAAGTCCAAGTCCGTCTTTCGGTTTGGTTCACGCCATGGAACCATTGTGAGCCCTATTCGAAACGGAATTCGCGGAGTCAAGTTTGGGTAAGGAAACTGATAATAAGTGAAAATTAAGAGTCTTTATTAGAAATCAATTCGTCTTTGTATTTTACTCATTCTTTACTACGTACAGAAAGACTTTACCTTGCGTGTAGCAAAGTCATTTCCTACACAGATCACGTTCAATAGCAAGAATTACCAAATGTTTAAATCTATCTACGAGAATTGTTGACCTCAGGATAAGTAATTCTTTATTAGTTTGAGGCGTAAGAAGCTTCTTTCACCAAATTCCACAATTATGGGTATTGCATGATGCCGATTTTTTTTATCGCGCCTAGGATTGGCGTTTTCCATAGTGAATGACATCTCTAAATGATAATTTTCATCTTTATATTTCACGAGATTTGTATGAGTTTTTAAAAGGTTTAAATCATTTCCGGAGATTTCCAGTTTTTTTTTGTTGTATATTTTGCGATTTCAGGAGATTTCTGGAGCCCTTGGTAAATTAGGAGTCCGAAGAGAATCTGTCATAACTTATAGAATGATTTAATTTAATAATTTAAACCTAGAATTAGCGCGGTTCCTATGAATGTGCGGGGCTCACAGCGGTCGCATAAGAAGCAGGGACCTAAGGCCGGCCCTGCAAAATAGCGGCGTACGCTACGCTGTGGGGTCGACTATTTTCATATAACTTTCAAATGCATTTTTTTTTCAACACGCATCAAATCGAATATGTCTTTAAAAGGATTAAAGCTATGACATAGTGCCACTAGGAAGTCTGAAAGTTCTAATCAATGGTGGCTGGACTTTGCTTTGATTATAACATGAATTTAATTTTTAAACTCGTGTAACCGTTACGCTATTTATATCGGGTTATAAAATTTTAGCACACATACTAAATTTATGTAAACAGCTAGAGACCAACCTGGCACATCTCTTCTTTTGACTTGCACTTCATTGGCTCTTACTGGGTCATATTGAACCATAAGTTGTCTTTAAAGAAAACAATATATTTAAAATATTTTGGATAGATAAACAATTTCTACAAATGCTCCTTCTTCCCTAGTGCTATTAGAGCATGGAATGGGTTGCCTGAGCTAGCCAGGAAAACCAGTGACTTGGCAGAATTTAAGTCATTGGTTAATATGAATGGCTAGATGTATGACGCGTAGGACGTGATCATCTTATTTTTTTGAAGTAACGCCTGAATTATATAAGATAAAATGATATTTACAATAAAATTTTATTGTATTTGTATCTCTGTCTAATAGAAGTAAATATGTTTTGTTTTTACTCTTTACTGTTCATGTAAATTGGGTCAATCAATCAATATAATCATTCTATTTTAATATTCATATTTGTACAAGCTAGCAATTTTTCATTTTCAATTGGTACTCCTCGATCACTGTTGGACTAAAAATAAGACCACATTTTACACATATAAGGAAATTAATCGTTCTAGGCTTGTGCTGTATTGCTCGACAATAATCAAAACAAAAGTTCAGCACAACACTGCTTCTATCTAATTTGCATATCTACCCGTGTCACAGTTTTTGTTATTTTAACACTGACCTTAAACTGCCTGATAATTTCATGAACTTTTTCTCCATATTCTTGACTTGTGCAACAGAAGCAACTTTGGAACATAAAAAGATGAAAATCCCATACGAAGCTATATCATTGGTTGTTTTTTCTTAGAACTATCATAAATATTAATGGGATTAGCAAATAACATTTTAAGCACAATATTTTTCGGTTTGTTTATATTCAGATTTTAGCGGATCCCGTAAGGGGAAAATCCGCTTTTAGATTTGAGCAAAATGTCCGTTGTTCCATTTGTTAGTCTGTCTCACTCAGATCTCGAAAACTAAAAAAAAACAACAAAAATACTATTTCACCATGCGATGCGGCTTGTAAAGTTTAGGTGCAACGGCTAACTTTTTTTTTTTTAAAAGCAAACCGTTTAATTTATAAACTTAATTATGCAAGCGATTTTTTCATAGAAATACACCAATGCTAAACAATTAATAAATGTAAGGGAGCTAATGTTACAATATGACAACTAAAAAAGACAACTCATTGTGTATTTTCAATATCACCAAGTGAAATATATTTATAAAATGTACAAGAAATGTTTACAACAAATATAAATAGTAGTTAAAGGTGTTTTTTTTCTAAAACTAAAAGAAAACATTTATGTTTCTTTATAAAGGCTAAGAATGCACTTTGTATGTAAATATCACCCACATTTTATAAACTGGACTTTTTATGCAGTGACTTTCGTGCAGTAGCGTAACAAGCAGCCACACAGCACGGTACTAATCAGTTCCCTCACAATTTTTAAAACAATCAGATTTTATTTATTTTTTGTTTAGTGCCCCACCAGAATAAAAGACGCTTGACTTTTGTGCGTTTTGTCTGTCGGTCGGTCAGTCCATCACGTCTAGATAAAAAACAACTCTAAAAACTATAAAAAAACCCTGATTTAACTTTTAATGTTCCAACAGAAACATCTCAATAGTTGCAAGTATCTGTAATATATATATATATATATATATATATATATATATATATATATATATATATATATTGTTGCGGATGTTTTTATGAAAAACAAACCAATGCCAACGAATGTTTGCTGCTCTTCTAGCTTATTACGTCAAGAGTGTTTTTTTTTCGTTTATTTAATACATTCAAAGTTCTCTAAAAAAGAGACTTTGATATAGTTTAATCTTTTGCGTCCACACTGTAATAAAAAAAAATAAAGAGCAAATGTATGAACATAAAATTACCCAACTATAAAGCATTAAAAATGTGTAAATTCGACATAAAAATAAAAATGGCTTTAATGATTTCTAGTGTGACGATATTGCGAAATCAACTATTTTCTGGAAATTAAATGGGCGCCACTTTGATTGTGAAAAGTGCTTTATTGTTTTATGTTCAATGTTCGTATTTTAGCTGTCCGACAAAAGTGTAAAAATTAATGATAAGACAGTAAAAGGTCTGCACGTGCTTTTTATATATGAGATATACACATCAAGTCAATTTGTAAAAAGTCCTTTGCAGTGGCGTCACTAGGCTCGGTGTCATCAGGTTCGGACCGCACTGCACGCACCCCTTATGACACCACTGCTCCTTTGTGATATACAAATTATGTAAAATAACATTTAACTTTTAAACAAAATACTTTACCTTTCGTGTTGTCATGTGAAAATTTGTTAACATATCTGTTGAAAAAAAAAATCAAATCACTGACAAACAAATTTTGACTGTTTTATTTATTTATAAATGTTAAATTTATATTTGTTAAGAAAGGAGAAACAGAAAATGAATTTACCTTTGTTTGATGATTTGATTTATAATCATTTTTGCTGCTTCTCGTTCAAATTTCTTTAGTATATTAAATTTCTCACCTTTTTTTGATTCTAAATAAACAAGGTGAATTATAAATAAAATGTATCTCTTTAACTTTCATTTAGCAAACTTTATTGTAAATAAGTAACATTGAATTATTTTTTTAAAGACATTTTGTACAAGCCATTTTTTCGCTACAATAACTATAGAATGATAGATTACAAGTAATAAATATATAAGTACTTTTGATATATTTTCATATTCAGAGCCGGATATTGCCGAATAGTAAATGTGATATTTGGCCGGAGCTTAAGCCGAATACCAAAATATCTTGTAAATAGCTTGTGTTGGTGAGCATTTTACAGAACTGCTAAACAACATAGCTTTACTCGTATTTATTTTTCCCTTTTATATACCTTATTGTTTTGAACTCTGTTACTGATTGATACATTAGAAAGTTACAATATTTATAAAAAGATAGGCCTATCACAAGCTAATATGTGTAACATGAGTGGTGTATGTACGAAGAAACCAACTGAAAAGGAGGTGTGTAGATGGTGAATGTAAAATATGTAAATGTATATTTCACTAGTTACTAATGTAAACCTCTCGAAAGTAAAGTGTAATCTGGCTTGTATAGTGAGTAGATGCATGTCTTTATTCAGACCAACAACTGATCATCAGGCTTGTAATTCAAAGTCCGTGGACCTATTCAGGTTCTGGCTTCAGGTAGTAAATTCTGATAGAAGCTGTTAGTTAATAGTTGGAATCTGAAGCACAGTAGGTCAATATTTATTGTTTAAGTTAATCTGTTTGTGGAAACGATATTTTGTAAGAGCGGGATATACCTATGCCTATTTATTGATTATCTATTCTCATTTGTTACAGACGTTACTTCAAAAAAGAAGATGATTACGTCCGACGCGTCTTGCATTCAGTCGTGCATATTAACCAATGACTTAAATTCTGCCAAGTGCTAGGGAAGAAGGAGCATTTGTACAAATTTGTCCTAGCATATGGGACGAGGAATGTGCCTTTATCTTTGTGTCTTTCAGAGTATTTTATTAAATTTTTTTTTGTATTTGAAGATTATGGTTCAGTGTTTTATGTATAATTGCTACTTTACTTTTGAGTCTTCTGTCCTGAAGGCTTTCTAAATTTAGTGATTTTACTAATGGTGTTACTCTAGTCAAATGTGAATATTCGTTTGTTATGAATCTCACTGCTCTATTTTGTGTCTGTTCCAGCTTCTTCATGTTTTCTTGAGTTGAGAGAAAACACATACATATCATAAATTCAGAGATAAATCATAAAATATTTCATACTTACTGAATGGATTTCCAAACTTTTCTTTCAGGCAGAAAGATAAAATTATAAAGGGAGGTAATAGAATTTTAGTTTTCGAATACTGCATTGTCAGCAGAAATTTTTGGTAGCTCCAGATCATCTTCCCTTTGGTTTCATTTTCAGAGATAGCATTGCTGAATGGACAAAAAAGAGTTAATTTTATAACAAATACTATTTATACCAATGGTTCTCAAACTAGTTCACTAGTTATCCCCCAAGACATGACAGCGTTCCAAAGACGATCTTCTTTGTCGAGCTAAAGGGAGGAGGCGTAACAGAGTTGCCCCCCCCCCTCTCCCCGAAAGCGCTATTAAGATTAACTAGGAGCTATGTTAATAGCTAGATGATTACAGACTCAACAACACTTTGGGTGATTAACTAAAACGATGGGTACTTTAATAGTTAACAATTGCAGTCCTGGCTGCCGCCATATTACATGAAAATCATAAACTATAAAATACAAGGAATACTACTCCAATACACATAATAGTTCTTGACCACTAGAGTTAATGTTCTTACATAATAACAAGCTACTTTGCCTTCAATGGCACGGAGGTAAGTAGCTTACAGCTGATGACCTCTGAAAGAGACAAATGGAGATCTCTCACAACGGCTCTAAAGAATGCCTTGACAAAATTTGAAATGGAGAATAATTTTGTATTATGCCTAAAAGCGCCACTATTCTAAGCATGTCTACCCCTTTAACATAATTTTTTCTCTCTCTCTTTTCTTTCCCTCTCTGGAATCCCCCATTTTCCTAACCTTCGCAGCGTAATTTCTCCGACATAGACTTTTGACTTGGTATGGAAAGATTCGCTTCATAATACGCCCATGACGCACAGATGTAAGTGTTCCAGAGTTTTGTTTTTTTGTGGTATGTTTATCTGATTGGTTTCTGATACTTCTAAATCAGGGGTTCTCAACCTGTGGGTAGCGACCCCTTTGGGGGGTCGATTGGTGATTTCTCAGGGGTCGCCTAAGACCAATGAAAATTGGATTGTTTTTGTCCATTCTTCTATTGCTGTGTGTGTGTGTGTGCTGGGGGGGGGGTTCGTGGCAGAGTGGGGTGTTGTAAAAAGGGGTCGAGAACCGCTGTTCTAAATAGTATGTGTTCTAGTATTTTACAATAAATGATAGTTAGTAATACTGATTCTAAATTTCTGGGCAACATTAGTTTCTTTTCAGTTACTTGGAACTCTTTTTTGTTAAATTGGTTTGAAACAGTAATGCTGGTGAAAGCTTGTTGTTTAGTAGTTTGTGTACAACAGCTCAAATACATTCAAGTTTTATGTTAGCTAATATTTGTGCGATCCCTTTTTCTTGTGTATCTATATTTATAGTGTTTTCGAACACATCGCTACGTCTGTGTGTGTTTGTATTGTGTTGTTATAAGCTGGCTTCTAAACTTCGGTTACTACAACTTAAACAAGAAAAACACGAAATCCTCTTTCTTTGACCCCCATACCTCCGTTTTACAACGTTTAGACTCAGTATAGAGCGATTCATTTGCTGTTAACCTGAGATGAACTCCTATTGAAAAATCAGAGCAGGAAGGACTAGTCCTCCCGTAGTGCTCTGGCAAGAAACTTAGCGGTTCGGCGTAGAGCCTCGTAGCTACCATACAAGTCGAGTGACTGCACAGACAGGTCCCCCCTTAGCTCGATGAGCTGGGGACACTCGTACAAGACGTGCGACACTGTTTCGACGCTCTCTCCACAGTGAAGGCATCGGGAGTCAAAGTTCGTGCGGAAACGGGCAAAGTATGCCCCAATAGGACAGTGTTCCGTTCTGCACTGATCAATAATTGACTGCTCTGACCTCTTCAGTCGCCACCATGGATCGTCGCGATCTGGGTGACGCATGTGCTGCCAGACACCAAGTGCTCTGTCGGATTCCTCCCAGGATTTTAACCACTTCTCATGAATGAGTGCTCGGATTTGTGCCGTTGCTTGTAAGTACGTGCTTGGTGCTTCGAGGTGTGTGGCTGCCAAAGCTGTTAATAACCAATAATTTTCACCGCTCACCACCACTACAAACGTGAACAAATTCTGGTTAAATTAAATGCATACATGCCCCAAACTGATTTTCATATGATATGCCTTTAGAGCTTTGACTTAGAAGACTGTTCGCAAAATGTTTCTGAACATGCCTACATGCGGAAATACCCGAAGATGTATTCTCTGTGCAAGATGAATATTTTCTGGTTCTCTAGGCAAATTAAAATTTATTTCTTTTTATACTTTCAAACATTTTAACGCTCCAGCAAAAGTTTTCCCCTTGTGGCCAATGAGCTAGTAATTCTTTTTCCCCAACGATATACAGCAACTTTCAAATGTCTATTTGTCCGAAATTTAAAATTCTAAATTTGATGATTGGAATGAGATTTAGATAACTTACTTGAACAAAGCTATTAGTAAATTAAACATCAGAATCTGAACAAATAAAACATAGACTGCCAGCAAAATAGGTATGGAGTATTTCCCGTCCTCGGTAGGGTGAGCCTCCCTCATAGAGCTATTGGCTGTGTTATTAGAAGTATCATCTGCAGATAAGATACAGTGAAGACGTCTATGAATATTTTTTCTTAAATTATAGGAAAACTTTTAAACCTACATAAAGTAACAAAACAACACAAGATAACATTAAATAATTTATAATTAAAAAGACGAAAGTTTACATAATCTCCGTAAAAAATGCTATCATGCATAAACTAGCGACACACACAGGCGAACCCTTTGATTTGATCACATACTTTATTTTGTTTAGTATAATCAGAACACAGCCTCCTTTTTCAAAAAGAACATTATTAAACAGGCCATATTTTAACGACCTCCCTGGCAAAATATTTAGCCGCTGTATCTTTTACATTGAATTTAATCACCCTTTCTCTTTCTTTTTCAGTGTCTGTCTCTTTTTTTCGCTTTATGGAACTCCCCCCCCCCCCCCACCGCCCCATTTTCTATTCTTTAGCATGCCCATCGTAATTTCTCCCACATAGGTATTTGACATGATTTTGAAAAGATACGCTTTATAACGCGCCCTAGATACATTCACGCCTAGATACATTCACGCGCACATACTTTAGGCCCTTGAATTTTAGTACCACTTTTACGTATCACTTCTTCCCCCATTCCACCCATAACAAACAAGTTAGCATAACACACATTAAATCTATATTAACTGTTTCTTGCCAAATGCATGTCTACGTAGCGTCATGTGAAAAGAAGCTTTACAAAACTAAAGTTAGATAACAACTATTAATAACTTTTGGAAAACGAATTTCAAATGAAGCAATTCAGTCCGTTAAAAACGAAGTCGCTAAATATATTCAGTTTAAAGATATAAGTTTTCAAATTTGAAATCCTGAAAAGGAAATTTAAGTTTTTCTTTTCTAAAGTTTTTGTAAACTTTTAAATGTGAATTAAAAAAAAAAAATGTTTTTTAAAAGTTTTTGTACCGATCAATATATTTTTCATAAAGTAGCTATTTTTCATTAGTCGTCCACAGGAAACTAGCCACTATATGTGACTATAATGTCAAAAAGTTTCCATTAAGAGCTGGTTAATGTTTACTAAGGAAAGCATGTTCAGTTGATGTTTAATTTGTTTCTAATTTTAAAACCTTAGATGTTAATATATGTAATAGTTAGTGATAAAATATCTGAGACAAAAAAAAATTAATAAAATCGACACTCATTTTATCGTTGTGTAACAGAAATCAACGAACAGTATTATTGCGCAAAAAAGAACTAAACAACAATAGTTTTTTTTATTGAGAAGAATAAGTGGAACGCTGTGTGGAGGTGGGTGACACCCTTATCTTACCGCACCGGGTGACACCCATCCTAGTGACGCTACTGGCTCCACAAACTAAAAAAATGTACACTTTAAAACTATGACATACATGTTTAATATTATTTTAGAAGGACAGTGAGATTAAAATTACATGAACTTGAACAAGAATTCTTTCTTCTAAAATAAAACTGGCTTATGGATATAAGCATTTTCATTAATAATTAAATTTTTATTAAAGCTTTCAACAAAAATACTGCCCAGGGGCCTCCAGATGCTTAAATCCAGACTGAGTAAGACAAACATAATAGTCTACCTGAGCTAAAAACTTTTTTTTTTAACTATGAAACGTGTTAACATACGAAGACGGACTCTAGTTTGAAATGAGAGTGAATAATCATATTGGTTTCGCTTATATATGAAATTGAATAAAAGATCCATGCAGTTTTAACAGGCTTTTCTTGTAATTGTATGATGGCTGTCTGTCTTCGAAAGATTACTCAAAAGATGTTTAAGCGTCTAGTACGAGTGTAAATAATTTGATCATTAATTACTAAGGTACCTGAGAATAGTTCTATTTCATCTAGAAAATATTCTCCCAACATGGCCCAGAATCCTCTGCGAAAGACTGAATAGAGGATATCTGCTTTCAGTTCCTTCTCTGGAAATAATATACTCTCTGATACAACAGAGTAGGTCACCAAGATGTTTGCCAGTATCAACAGAAAATAAATGTAGGTTTTGACCTAAGTAAAATAAAAAAAACATACACAACAAATATTATGATACATAAATTAACAGCAGCACCAGGGACCAAGTTTTTAAATGAGAGAAAGTAGTGTATTAAATGCGACGAAAGTAAGGGACTGCGCCTACCAGTGACCCTGGAATAGACAACACCGCCTAGCGATAATGCGTTAAGCGAACTTAACCTCTAGACCATCGGAATGTCCAAAAAAATATTCTTCTGGTCCAGAGTCATTCCGCCCGTATGCAAATTACCACCCCAGTGGTCAAAGGTCACATGCCCAAGCTAGCTCCTCCCCCACCTCGCCACATCCGTTCACCAACAACTTCAATAGAGCCGACACAGACAGCCGTTAGGCATGTATTAGACAAACAATGGCTCTATTTAATTGTGTATCTCTCATAAATGACAAGTGGACAACAAAAATACATTACATATAGAAGCTTGGTCCCTGGTGCTGCTGTTAATTTATGTTTAATATGTATGTATCATCATTTGTTTCAGCACTTAGCTACAGTTCTATATTTACAACAACAAACATTAGCTTGCGAAATTGTTAATGGCCTACTTTTTCCTTTTAAAATTGCACGCAATTAATAAGATCAAGGTAGATTAGACAAATGTATTTTACTAAAGTTGTCCAACAAATTGAGTGGTAATACTGAAAGTAGCAATAATACATAAACTTTGAAGCAAAACTTATTTCACAGTTCTTCATGATATGTCAACTGTCTTTCTCATAGCCTCTCCTTCCTCCTATCACCTTCACCTTTTTGTACCTGAGCCCTTTTCCTGCAATAGGTTTAGACCACTGAGGACTTAAAAATATGGTCAAACAGTTTAGGATTGCGTTTTCGACTTTGGCCAACATTTCATCCTCAATGATGTCTGGTCGTATAAACCTTGCCCGCTGTCATATCCCGTCGTCCTGCGGGAGGTTTAGATTAAGAAGATTATGTTCAACTCTGAAGGAACATCCGAAACACGTCAAACATTTTACAAATACGACTCCGATGATTTACTCTAATTGTCAATTTAACGGCCAAGATTCTCAAGCATACAAATATATCTCCATAATTAAGATTACAACAGTGTAAATGATAATAATAATATCAATAAAGGTTTGTCTTGAAGTCTTAAAGTCCGAATATTAAAATGTAAAAGGGTAGATATTCCTAGATGTGGTGATTTGCATACTTCACAGTTCTTCATGGTATATCAACAGTCTCTCTCATAGCCTCTCCTGCCTTTACCTTGACTAGATATTTTTTCAAGGACAGTCCAATTTCTTCTTTGATTTCTCTCTCCGTCACTTTCTTTGACCTTCACCTTTTTGTCCCTGTCCGCGTAGGACGTAATCATCTTCTTTTTTTAAGTAACGTCTGTATTATATAAGATAAGAATAAGAATGTGTTGAATGATTAGGTCCGAGCTTGGCGTGGTGTGATTACACACTTGGACTGTTCACTACTAATGTGTCACGAATGCGTAGACTGCTGGGTTCGTGCTTCCTGGAGTCACACTTGACACGTGACAGACACAGACATTACAGATTGACTCAAGTTCTCTTTGGCAGACAAATATAATGTTTATTTAATGACGATAATAACAATACTGCACCTTATTGGCAGTTACATCAAGACTTCCGATGTGAAACATAATTACATCCGCATAACAGCGGTATTGAATGTCCAAGATGATTAGTTACAGAACAAATCACAAGTAACGTCCGCATCACAGCGGGTAACATATTGTAAAAAGGGGTGGCCGAGCTTCAAAGGTTGAGAACCGCTGCCCTAAGTGCATTTAGGTCTTTTTGTTTTTTAAATATGTAGACTTAATTTACAGACAAAAATGGAAAAAAATTTACATACCATGTTTCTGATGACCACAAGAATCGGCCCAAAAAATTCGTCCTGGTAAAAGAACTCCAGGAATCGTACCATATAGAGCATGAAAACTAAACACAGAAGGTATCGAGCTGCCACCATGAGTCTCTCCTCTTCAGGGTTGACAAAAGCCACCCAGCGAAGAGACCAGGCCACAATGCTAATTAACATTGACAGGTGGTCCAAATTGTTAAATGGATCACAAATGTAGTGACGAAACGTCTTCCAGCTTTTGAAGCACTGAGGAAAGCACTGAGAAGAAAAAGATTTATTTTAACGTTTTCAAAATTCCAAGAACAGTTTGGATGTCTTAAAGTCTTATTCAAATTAATATTGGTGATCAATAAAGAGCAGCTTTTTTATGATTTATGTAATTATTTTCTTATCTTATCTTATATAATACAGACGTTACTTCAAAAAAGAAGATGATTACGTCCTAAGCGTCATGCATTTAGTCATGCATATTTACCAATGACTTAAATTCTGCCAAAGATCTTGCCCGCTTCTCGCGGGTATCAGTTTGTGTATCACAAACGTAGTGTAATGGATTTATGCAAAAAAGCGAAGTATTCCCATATCACTCTTAATTTTCTCATGAAAATGAAATCGAACTATTAAAGGGTTAACCAATTAGGCAGAGAGAGAATAAACTATATAAACCGTTCAAGTCTGAAAGAGATCGATTCATTATTATTTTTTTTTTTTGGTATTTGAGATTGCCAGCCATCAATAAGACAAACAAGTACAGAAATGTTTGTATTCTATAAAGGCCGATAAATTTACATAAGAAAGGAAACGTGCAAATTCTTAATAATTCGTAAAGCTTATTGAAGTTACATGAAAAAAGAGATTAAAACAGTGGCGCAGCTAGAAATTGAATAGGACCAGGGCGTCATTAATCTAGATTTTGCGTAATATTAATGTAAAAAAACACTTAATCGGGTGCCCTCCTCAATTGGAGGCCCGAGGGGATTTTCTACTTTTCCCCCCTCCATCCTGCACCCAACTGGCCTAGCTATGTCTCTTCGATTTAAAAGAAAAGCAATGATGACTTTTAAAATAGGGCGGGATGGTGTCCACTTAATATTATTAAACAAAAGTATATTTTTATTCAACTATTTCTCTGCTTTACCATTTTTTCACCTTTTGAAGGAATTCTTCATTATGCTCATTACTATTTCACTACCCTGTTCTGATTAAGCTTCAATTGTTTTGTTTTTTTTTCTGATCAGAAAATGTCGCATTTGGTATAGAATTAAAAGGGAATGCAAGTTTTTTTTAAACAACACAAAGTCAAGTTAAAACAAATATATTAATTTAATTTAATGAGGTCTAAACAACGATGGTATCGTCAGATAGGCGAGAAATAATTTACGTTTTAAATTTAGAGTAGACTAGTCCATTTGTAGTCTCAGAGTAGCTTTAGTCCTACGATTATAGATCTGGATCTAGATTCTTTTACATTTAAGGCAGAAAATAAAATTATTAGAAAACAAACAAAAAAAAAAGCGAATGCATTTCATGTTTTCTTGTTCCTTCTCTTAAAAAAAAAAAAAAAAATAGTCATAATCTATTTTATGCATACTATCTGTAATTTATTAGATCAGATGTTGACCAACCCAGAGACGAATGTAAACTATGTAAAATATCCCATCCCTGTCAACAGAATATATTACATTTGAATATGGAACACAACTGTTTAAATAAAGTACAAAAAAAACTCGTATGACTCAATGACTCTAATATATACTAGAATGGTAATAGAAAAAAACCCACAACAAGTTGACAATTTAACAACACAGACAACAAGTAAAGTTGTATGGGCCTGTAAAACTCTTTCACTACGTTCCCTCGCTCAAATCCATCTTAGAGCCATCTGTCAGTGAAGCGATTTTCTAAGACGTCTGTTACCTGAGACTTATTATTATATTATCACAGTGCCCTGAGACTACATTATGTTTGTTAACAGCTCACTATAAATTAAATTATTATTACGACAATTATTATTATTATAATGTTAGAAAAGAACGAGCATACATTCTCTGTCACAGCCAGGGTCGAGTTTCGTTAAAGGGAAACAAAATTCATCATAGTGCCTTTATCAGTTTCCACTGAGGTATTTTCTGGTCATGTGGCAGGTCTGCAGTAGTACCGCCCTCTGACAGGCAACGAGAATGTTCCTAGGAATGATAAGGTCCTTGAAGGAATCTGTGATGTCAATTGTTATTATCCCCTCGGTTAATATAACGATGGGGTAGGTTGTTATTGTATATACCTTCTATAAACACCTAATCTCCAAGCCTAGGTTCCCATAATTCCTTTTAGTTCTTCTTCTTCCTATTATTATTACACCTGGAAAGGCGTATTCATGGTCAAGCCTAGCCTCACTTGAGGTTTGACCACAAGGTATAAAATAACACATCTTCTCCATGCACACATTTTAGTTTCTACCTGGCCCAATCCTTAGAGATAGCAGGGGAGGTCAGTCCTCTCCCTATTATATCCAACATTTTAGTTTCTACCTGGCCTAATCCTTAAAGATAGCAGGGGAGGGAAGGGGTTCAGTCCTCTCCCTATTGTATCCAACATTTTAGTTTCTACCTGGCCTAATCCTTAGAGATAGCAGGGGAGGGAAAGGGTTCAGTCCTCTCCCTATTGTATCCAACATTTTAGTTTCTACCTGGCCTAATCCTTAGAGATAGCAGGGGAGGGAAGGGGTTCAGACACGGAGCTGATGGAAGGAATTATTTATGATAATTTAACTCTCTCTCCTAACTGACGATACCAACGTTGATTCCACTAGAATAATGGTAAATAATTACGGAGAGAAAGAGTTAATTCTAAACAGTTTATTGTTTTACACCCTCCATGTTAATCTTAGAAGTTATCTCCCTCTATCTTGTATAAAACACACAAAAGTGTATTCTTCATATAAAACTCTCTTCCTAGCTCATTTCAAAGTGTTTAAAAAACGATTAACAACATGCGTAGCTCACCTACCTGGTCAGATTCCTTTGCGAAGAAGATAACTTTATAGCCCATGACTACACCCTCCAGCCAATGAAACGTTGTCTGGTGGAGTGTCGAGACCAACAGGATACTGTAAGCTGTTAGAAACCACAAGTAGGAGATCTGTAAAAAAAGAAAATATAAAAAAAATACTTTAAAAAAAAACTTATATTAATTATAGTTATATCAATTAGTTTGGATCAGTCATGTCATTAAATTTATAATAAATCTAGACTAATAATAAAAAAGCATTTATAAATATTAAAAAAGGGGGAATGACTTGATTTGGAACTCGTGGGCTCAAGCCTTCTAAGGTTTCCCAAGCCAACACAATAACCACTCTACTAGTGAGCACCTTATGGTAGTATATTCTCATTCTATTTCATACTTGTGTTCACTGCGTCCTATAAAGGGGACTAATTCAGCTTATACCCCCACTTTAGTCAAGTACAACTTCTTTCCCTTGAGCGATGCCAAACATAATAATCAATTACCAATAACTTTTTTTTTTGGTTAAATGTATTTTTTTTTAAATTTATTCTTGTGTTGTCCGGTAAAAAAAATAATTTTGCAAGATTTCAGCTTGATCCGAGATTGGGTGTGGGCGAAATAACATGTACAAAGTTTTTACCAGTCAGAGTGAGCTTTGTAAAAAAAACAACTAATAAAACAGGACAGTTTTGATATTTAAATATTGAATACACATAATTAAACTAACAATCCTTTAATCCCGCCCCTTTTATTTCTTTCCCTTTTGAAGATGACAAAGTCATATGTAATAGATATTATCTTATCTTATCTTATATAGGGTGATTGTCGGTTTTCTAACATTGCCTCAACCTATATGTGTATATCAAAGAAGAATTTGTAATTGGAAGTGTTGTTAGATTACACTATGGGATTATATTTTCTCAATGGCATGACAGAATATTTTGAACGTACAGTGTTTTTTTTTTGTTACGGAGAAACCGTGTCAAACTGTTGTTTATCAGGCCAGGGCACGTCAATATGTCTATTTGTCGCTATAATATAGAATCATATTATTGTTCATTTTGATTGTAGACACCCCGATGCTGGAGAAACACTAAAATAGATAGATCTAGAAATGAGAACAATAAATTTATTTAATGTCACAATTTAAGCTCACTTTACAATCTACCAATTCTTTTTTTTTTTTGAAGTAACGTCTGTATTTTATAGGCTAAGATAAAAAGATCTCATAAATATTGCAGCATAGCCTTATTATTACAACTACTGATTTTTTAAATTTATTTTCTTAATGAATTTTCAAATATACATGTATGATATTTGTATTATGGTTTAAAGCAACAAATATACACAACATCTATGCTCTTCCTCAACAGAGAAGACTACGCTGGCTCGGTCATGTCACTCGCATGCCAGATGGAAGAATCCCTAAAGACACCCTATACGCTGACTGGAGTCAGACCCAAGGGCCGCCGAATACTAACCCACAGCAATATCAGCAAGCGAGACATGATGTATGTGGGAGGAGATAGCCCAAGACCGGACAGCATGGAGTCAGACTGGACGTGCTGGTCCGAACTTCGCCGTGTGCAAAAGAAACGAAGTTGCGTCAGCCAAGGGAAACAAAAAAAAAAGCTGCCTCCCTGTCAGCTAGCTCTAGGACAGATGCAAATAAATGCACGAACTGTGGCTTTCTCTGCCGCTCTAGAACTGGCTTGATCAGTCACTCCAGATTTCGCCCCATCTCAAGACGTAACCAAAGCCAGTAACTCATCTGGGCTCTGTCTTCCGAGACAGAGGGAGCCATACATTTATATCCCACACGCCTTGCATCGATAATGTTTGGATGGAAATAAATATTAACAGACTTTAAAATAATATACATTGAAAAAAATAAACGTACCATATCCATCAGACAACGTCCTTGGGGTGAAAATAGATAATGTTTGGTGTTTTTTATCTTCCTCTTTGTTTCTTTTTCTTTCTTCTTATATATATAATAAAAATATATAAAATATATAATATAAAAAAAATAAATAATGTTTGACTTTTTTCTTCTTCAGTAACTGTAGTAGGAGTTGTGTCTGGTAGTTTGTTATGGACGTTTGTATTACTGTCTGCATGAAAATCTGCCTGGGAAAATCCAAGAAAATGTTAATTAATATATTTATATGACTTATGTCTCGCGTCCCAAGGCGCTCGAAATATAATCAAAGTCAAAGGTCAAGCACACCGGGCAAAGTCCTCAATTGACTAAGACGAAGACAGAATAAGACTAGGATCAAGACAAAGTGACATGCGCTGAAAATTTTCATTTAAGTGAGGAGGATTCGCACAACACGTCGACCTCACTCTCTCGCCCTAAAGCCCTCCTTTTTCCAGAAGCAAGATTTGGTCAAGACGTCCGGGGACGAGTATTGGTGCAGTGGATGACCAAAGACTTTCTGTGTGTCTTGTCCTGCTCTAGAGTGCATGGTTAAAAGATAAATAATTAGTATATATTATTAACATAGGCTTAAATTGTGTTGTTTCTTTGCTAAAATAAGCTTCTCTTTTTGTGGGGGGTAGGGTCGGCCGAGTGGGGAGGGAGGCGATCGCTCCTACACCCCAGCTCAGTAGCTGGATAGAAATAGTTTGTCTTTTCAAATACAAACAAGTAAAAAACAAACTAACTTACCAAATCGATTTCACTCTTTTTTTCTTTCTGTAAAAGTTTTTCTGATTCTTTTCTCTGTTCACTACGAGAGTCTCTCTTCGTCTGCCTGTCGGAACGAACTATTCTCTGGGAAAATCCAAGCAAGTGTAAATTAATACATCTCTATTACCTATGGCTCTTATTACAAGACGTTCGAATTAAAATCAAGGCCAAAGGCCGACCTCACCGGGGAATCTCCGCAATATGTCTTTTCTGTACCACACCTGTCATCAAGGTTTTCACCATTAAAAAACGGCCTGTCGAAAGACGGTGCGTGGATTGTGACATGTCTGTTGGAACTTGGCTTCTTTTGGGCAGCAATTTTGGCCTCTAACGATCGTTTCCACCAGATCTATTGTGAGGCTGAATACTCTTTAATATCAGCTCGAATGCAAGTCTTGTTACTTTAAAATTTTTTTTTTTCTTTAATTGTGTAAAAAACATGGCGTTGTTACTGGAAATGTTTTAAGTTAAGACATAATTTTTTTTTGTCTTAATAAATAAAAATGGCTGAGACACATTTAAGAAGTCAGTTATATAGATTGGGTTTGAAACGAGGAAATCCATTACCGAATGTCAAGACTCTTTTCCTCTCTAACATACGTACGTGTACTCCAATGCTGATTACTAAATGTACCCAAGTCCTGGGCAATACCGTAACGACACATATAACGACAGAATACAGATTCAGAATGCCGATTCACAGACATATAACATGTTTATTACATAGTCTGTACTATAATACAGAATCAGTTCAGACAATTGAAATATCCAGTACCAACTAAAATATATAACAGCTTCATATTCCAAAGACTGAATAGTGACAACACAGAAAAATAATTAGAGTCTACACTTCGACTATATATCCAAATGTCCAACTGTCCTGGACTAGGAACAAAACCACACTGCTTTATTATGAGTTACATTATATTCAACAAAACATCTCACCAAGTAAAACAATCCGAAACAATAATAGCTTTTGAAGTCAACAACCTGAATTGCCCCCCTTCTCCTCTACAGTTAACAGGAGACCCAGGCTGACCAGAACTCAGTCCTGACACCGAACTGGGAGTCGAACACTTAGCGAGGTTGTGACAGAGCGTCGCATGTGGTTTTCAGGACATGTTCTCCAACAAAATGAATTACGCATACCAAGAGTTGACATGGAGGCCAATTCGAGTAAAGCGCAAACAGAGACGTCCTCGTATAACTTGGCGTCACACCTTCATGGAGGACCTCAGAACAGTGGACACTAGGTGGGAGGAGGCTTCAAGCATTGCCAGTGACAGATATTTATGGAGACAGCTTGCTGCCCAACGCGCCGAAAGGCGCGGTAGATTCTAAGTCTAAGTAAGTAAGTAATGTGGGTATAGTCTGTACTCTCTCGCCCTACACACACACACAAAGACACACATACACACACACTAGTTAACCTATTACTCACTCTCTTTTCTTTATCTCTATCCCTTTTTCTATCAATCACAAGCACACACACACGGGGTCTATGTGTATAGTGTAACCACAATCAAATTGATTTAATGTCTAATTCCCTGTATCGAAACATCAAAACAGACTTATCCTTACAATTAAAGATAGCACTCTTTTCAATTTAATCTCACTTTGCTTTAAAAAAAAAAATTAACATGCATATTTAAGTTTTAAAAAAATGTTTTTTTTTCGGAGGGTTAGGCCATTGATAGACGCACTGTCGTAAATCCGGCACTGTATTATTTATTCTTAACGTGCTCTAAGCGTACATTTCCTAATTACATTTTGTCTGCCCTAAAAATGCGAAAAAAGTGTCAGAATAATTTTTTTTCAAAAGTTTTCTACCTATCGAAATTCGGAAATATTTCTATCTCTATTGTTGAGGTCTCTTTCTTGTGGATGCCCCGGGAATGTAGCCCCACCTGCCCTTCCTTAAATCTGACCTTGCACATTAATTATGACTTACTTGTTCCGAGCTCAGATCCTCTCCAAGATATGTTTGCCAAATCTCATTGTTAGCCCTAATACAAGCTTCTTGTGCTAGAAACAGTTTGTTATTTGTTTTTAAGGCTAGCGTAATGCAGGATTGTTTACACTTGGAATCCACATTCTTCAGAAGAAACAATGTTCTATTTCTGTTTCTTCTATAGCAGGATTTCAAAATGTTAATGGCAGTACCTTCATAAATCCTGAAATGTTATAGTATAAGACTATTATTACAGCTATATTTGCATGTTGTGACGTCTTTATAAAAAATGCTAATATTACGTTACGGCTACGCCTCTTGATTTGTTATCAGGCTGAATATTATTTGTTTTTTACCAGGAGAATAAGAAAAGAAAGTTAAAAAAAAAATCCCTTAAATAGTATAAATCATATGTAAGGGAAATGACTCCGCACTTACAAATATATGTGTCGTGAATTTGTTAAAATCGATTGCCGTCCCTAATGTTTGTTTACATTTGTGAATTCACCTGATTTATGTCTACTGACCATATTCCGTGTCTTGACCTCTGCTATGTGTGTAGTTATTTTCGTCATTAAGTGAAATAAAGCTTTAGATATTAACATGGTTTTAAATTATATTACGGCAATATGACTAAATAATATACTATTTTTAAACAGTTTTCAATATCAATCAAAATAATTAACTTCCAACGTCTGATTGACCGATTAGTTATTTTTTTAAATAAAGAGACTAGGGAGACTAGGAACGAGAGTACAAGAACGGACGAGAGAGACAGAGAAAGAGAGAGAGGCAGAGAGAGAGAGAGAGAAAGAGAGAGACCAAGTGAGAGAGAGACAGAGACAGAGGGAGAGAGCGAGAGAGAGAGAAAGAGAGAGAGAGACAGAGAGAGACAAAGAGAGAGACAGAGGGAGAGAGAGAGTGAACGTTAGTATGAGAGAGAAAGAGTGTAGAGGAACAGAGAGAGAGAGAGAGAAAGAGTGAACATTAGTATGAGAGAGAGAGAGAGAGTAGAGAAACGAAGAGAGAGAGAAAGAGAGTGAGCGTTAGTATGAGAGAGACAGAGAGCGATAGGGAGAGAGAGACAGAGAGAGAGGGAGAGAGAGTCAGAGAGCAAGAAAGAGAGAGAGAGAGAGTGAGAGAGAAAGAAAGAGATAGCGTTATTTAGAGAGAGAAAGTAAAACATAATAATGAAGGTGGTCGTGAGTAGAGAGACAGAAAGCGGTAGAGAAAGAGAGCAGTATCTACAATCCAGTAGTGTGAGAGCCACTGAGCAAAAGATAGATTTATATCATAAGAAAGAATACAAGAGTTAAAAGATAGAGAAATATCAAAACTATAACAAACTTTGTACAAACTATATTACAAAGCATAAATAAAACATTGACCCTACTTTTTATACTTTTGAAATTTGGCTTTGACATTTTCAAGCATATCGATTTTCTGTTTTGTCTTTTCTTCTTTTAAAACATGACGTGCAAACAGTGACGTCCAAATCAGACGCTTCATGGAAATACAGTAAAACAAAAATATAACTTTAAAAAATATATATTAAGGGACATAATCATCTTTATAAACACAGTAATATTGCCAGACATAACTGTTAAAAATTTATATATAAAATTACTTAAGCCTACCTCCTGTTTCGTCCAGTAAAACAAAGATGCTTTGAATTGTTTGTTCTCAAGAGCGTGTATAAACAGTGTCATAAAACAGTCTGTAATTTTTTAAAATGTTTAAAATGTATCAGTATACTTACATCATAAACTGTGAACTATTTTTTTCACAATTTACACGATACTACTTTCTCTATAAAAAAAGGAACTAAATGTTACTTTAAAAATAGTACGGCAATATTACTTTATTACTCAAATGTATGCACTTAAGAAACAATGTTATCGAAAGAATCGAAACACCAAAACTAGTCAAACACAGCAAAGTCCAACCAACGGACTCGCTCATTGACTCGAAACCCCATCCGTCTTCTGTTACTGTCTTCAATAAGACTATACCTTAAGTCTCCAGTGTTGATCTTTTGCTTTAATTTTGTTTATTTTAGGTGAAATTTTAATACTAAAACATCACTTACCCTAGCACAACCAAGGTGGTTTAAAGTTTTAAAACCCCCTACCAGGGGGTTTTGAGTTGGAAACCCCTACCAGGGGGCTTTGAGGGGTTTTGAGTTTGAATCTCCCTAACAGGGGTCTTAAGTTTAAAACCCCCTACCAGGGGTTTTGAGTTCTAAACCCCCTAACAGTGGGTTTTGAGTTTGAAAACTCCTATAAGGGGGTTTTAAACTGGGGTTTTAAGTTTAAAACCCCTACCAGGGGTTTTTGAGTTTGAAACCCACTACCAAGAGGTTTTGCATTTAAATCCCCCTCTTCTATAAGACAAAAAAAATGCAAACGACAATCCCCAAATTCCAAGAGCACATCTAAGGAAAATTTTGATTTTAAACCTCTCTTCAAAATTTACGATAAACCCCTCTTCAATATAAAAAAGAAAATTACACACTCAAAATTTATGAGCGTAGCTAAAGGGGGTTTGAGTTTAAACCCCTCTTCAGCTGGGTTTGAAGCTAAAAATAAATCTTCAAAATAAAAAAAAACAACTAATTTCGCAAATCAAAATGCTATGAGCTTAGCCAAGCCAATTTTTTGAGTTTCAACCTCTCTCCTCCAGATGGCTTTTTTAAAAGTTTAAAACCCCTCAAGATAGTTTTGAGTTTAAAATCCCCTACAGATCGTTTTAATGTTATTTCTACAGTCACCAAATTCTCTCTCTATATATAATCCATGGTACTGCTTATCAATCTCCACGTCAGTGTTCTATGGTATAAGAGACTATATTTCTGTGTTTTACCTAATTTATCATTTGGCAGAAAATCAGAGTACTTAAACGGTATCGTTGCTCAGGGCAAATTTTAGGGTTATCAGTTATCTAAGTAAAAACAAAATTAAGAAAAACATAGAATACAATTTTTGTTTAAAGTTTATAAGAAGTAAAATTGTATGAATTCTTTTGCATTAGTCATGTCATTAAATATGTAAGAGCTCTAGACTAGCAACAATAGCTCAGAACGATTTGAACCATTTGTTTATGTTTAGCTTTATGTCATGCTTTAAGATCTCTTGATAAGCTATGATCCTATCACATATCTTGAAGAGTGGGGAAAATGGGGGCTGGGAGAAAAGAAAGGGATACCTCTAATTGGTTTTTTATGGAACATTTCTTCCAGAAATCATTATCCTAAACATTTGGAATGTTTCCTTATGCTGTATCTAATTATACAATACTAGCAGTGCGCACCGGCTAAACCCGTTGATTTGTTCTAATGCTGTTTTTTTTCAAGTCGTAACACCCCCTTCTTTTTTTTATTTCAATTATATAAACATTTCTATCCCATAATTTAGTGTATCTTTTACAATAAGGTTTAACGGCCGGGTTTCTTTCTTTCTGTCTCTCTTTCGCGGTCTGAAACCCCAATTTTTTTTTATTTTTTTTTAAACTTGTGCATCGGAATTTCTTCCACATTGACATGAAAAATCAAGACCTAGTACATCTTCCAATTAGGTGAATTAGTGTATTGATTAATGCATCAAACTAAAACAGATATGGACTTTATGAATAGTTACTGTTTATCAAACTTCGCCATTTGATATTGCTTGTAGTATATTTTCAAATATATGAAGTAATCGTAGTTAAACTCCTGAGCCTAGGAAAAGAGATAGTACATTGATTACATAAAAGACTTAATATTTTTACTTAAGGTCAAAAGCTGGAGCTCAAAAAAAAAAAAAAATAAAAGTAGGAATTATAACTTAAATTTTCTGATTACGCTTAAATTGTTGGGTTTGTTTACCACGATAATCAGGTATTATAGACACTAATCTTTCATTAAATTTACCAGAAAAATAAAAATAAATTCTTACTTCTTCAAGTTTCTGAAAGATACAAGAATAGGGTTTGTACAGATCCAGCAATTTTTCCAGAAAATTTGTCTTGAATTCAGTTACAAGCATGTGTAATACGTTTTTAAGACTTTCTTCGTCCCATTGTAGCATTTGAGATTGTAAAGATACTATTCTAAACAAAAACATATACCTTATAAAAATTTGATTATAGATTGGTAGAGGTCGAAATGAATGGAAATTTAGCTAAAAACGGTTATAAAAATTTCTGATAGATTATTATTTTTAAATATATAGATTTTTATATATATAAAATTTGCCCATTATACACTTTTAACTGCGATTTTTGGGGTATTTAAGTGTTATGCAACTTTATATATTCTTGTGTAATAATCTTATACCTGTAATAAAATTAATTTTGTGAATATCCTAGCATAAAAATTAGCTGTATCATAACTTAGTGGAAATATTTTGATAAAAATCTTTGGTTTTTAAGACGTTAAAAATCCGGGACATAATTTTAACGATAATTAGATTTTGGGACTTTTTAAGCTAAAAGTGAGTTTTGAAAGAATAATTTAGAGTATAAATGTTTGTTTATATCCCTGACAACCGCTATTCGGTAATAATTTTTTTGCTAAAGCAAGAAAATTAATCTACTATATAAACTAGAATGTGAGGCGTATGTATGTATGTATGTTATGAATAGAAATCAAAACCTCTTGAGCAATCTTGATAAAACTTGGGAGAAATGTCCCTTGGGTAATAACTTAGACCGTAGTTTATGTATTGTAGCCTTAAAAATATCTTAAGACCCTCAAAAAAAATAATTGACTGACTCTATTAAAGCTATAGTATTTTATGGATCTAGGCCATGTCTACAATGTTGACATTAGATTAGATCGAAAGGATTTAGATCTAGATCTAATTTTAAGAAGTACACATATAGTTTTTTACTTAAACACATAAAAATACAAAATATAATCTATTGATTTCATTATTTAATTAATAAAATTAACCTTCCAATTTGTGTTTCAAAAACATTTTTTACATGAATTCGTTCCATATATCTGCGAATTCAGAACGTCCTGACTTACTTATAATACCATTTATTTAACAAATCGGGTAAACCCGTTTTAATTGTACTTTATATCCTATTCATCTATCGCTCTTTTTGTTTTTAAAGATATGATAATACATCTAAATCCAATCCACTAGAATAGTAAACACAAACTAGGACCCGCAGACCGTGGGTAATGTCAGGCTAGTTGTTATACATATATATATTAGAAAAGAGATTTTGAAAAATCATTTGGCGTAAGTAGAATGTATAATAATTCTGAAAAATCTTTCTGTTAATTAAATTTCTGCGACGACTGGTCATTTTTTTTGTCCAAAACAAAATCCATAACATTCACTCACAATAAAAAGTATATTATGCCGGAAAATTAAATGTCAAGTAAGTCTAAAGAGTAATTTTCAACAACCGTTTGTAGTAAAAATAAAACTTTTTCCTTTTAAATTTCTGAGCACGCTACATCATGGTAGTCATCCCCATCATTTGTTACGATGCTGCCAAGGTAAGTGAACTTTTTCAACTCTTCAAGCTTTGATTATCCAAGTCTGACGGGGGCACCCTTTGCCTTATATCCCACTCACAAAATTTTAATCTTATCCAAGTTTATGTGAGGCCCATTTTGGGTGCCTCTCTATCTAGGCTTTTCGCCATTTCTTGTAAGCATTTATTTGTAGTCCCGAGTAGTGCAACGTCATCGGCATAGTCCAAGTCCGTCAATCGGAGCTGTTCATGCCATGGAATACCAAAGGCAGTCTGGTTCATTGCTCTCCTCATTATGTAGTCGATGGCTAGGAGGAAAAGGAAGGGAGATAAGATGCACTCCTGTCTCACACCTGTCTCGATGGTAAAAAAACTCTGTTGTTCCTCCTTCTGTTTTAATGCAGCAACTAGATTGACTGAATAGGTGTCGTAGGATTTGGACGATTTTTTTCTGGGATGCCGTATTCTCTATTTTCCATAGTGATTCTCGGTAGACACTATAAACGCTTTCTTAAAGTCTACGAAACTGATCGTTAGCCGTTGTTGGTACTCAAGACTTTGTTCTATGATATTTCGTAGAATGAAGCTATGCTCTTCACATGATCTGCCTCTTCGGAAACCTGCGTGTTCTTCTCTGAGCCTCTCATCTACAGACTGTTGAAGCCGTCTCAACAAAACAGTGCTGAAAACTTTGCCCGGGACAGAGAGGATAGTAATGCCCCTCCAGTTGTTGCAGTCTGCCAACTTGCCCTCTTTTGGAAACTTTACAATCACTCCCTTTTGCCAGTCCTCTGGGACTTTTGAAGTTCTCCAACAGAGATTTAAGAAATCAGTCATTCTGTTAACAATGCACTGTCCTCCATATTTTAGCATTTATGCTGACACCATGTCTAGCCCTGGTGCTTTGTTGTTCTTTAGCATTGCAATGGCCATGGTAACATCCTCTGCAGTTATTGGGTCTGTCTTGATCTTGAGATCTCAACCTTACTGAACCAAATTGAAATGTAATATAAAAGAAATACTAAATAGTTGTTGGTATTAATTCGCTTCTCATAAAAAATCCGGAACAACCTATTATTTACAGTTACTAGAATAATTGCGACGTTTTGGAAGGAAAATTAAAGCTAAAATCATATTTTCAATACCTTTTTTTTTTGCGATGTCAACGTAACGAGAACAGACAGACTGACTAACTGACAAACAAAACGAATTAATGTAAGCGAAGAAGTCACTCTAAAAAATGAAATCGGATCATTTATTACTTATACATTTTTTAGGGGCTTCTATTAGTGACATGCGGCCGCAGCCGTAACACTAATGCATAAAAGTAGATTTTTTTAAAAATGTGCGTAATATTTGCATTAGCCTTTAAAAACAAACATTTATTTTTCGTTTCTCTTCTAGTGCTTGAAAACTCTTCTAAGTGTTATAGACGGACCGACGAACTTTTTACACAAACATAAGAGCGGCTTTTCCCCTTACGGTGGCGTCTATAAAAAATATAGTAAACAAAAAAGTTTGAAAAAAATTACATATTTTTCGTTCCATTTTGTATCCACATAATTCAGTGCTAGGCCCACGTAAAAAGCATCTATTTCTATTTCTATAGGTTCAACTCCATTGCGTTGTGAACGAGCATCTTTTATTGCACGTTGAAGTTCATAGCGTTTTACTACTCCTGAATGTAGCCAAAGAAAAGAAAATATTAATGAACATTTTCAACAGTTAAGTTTTTTAATATGAACAATTGACCTCTGGCCAGATGTTTTGATGACTTTGTTTGCGAATAGGTGAAAGGCGCAAATTTGGACATGATGTCGCATGTGCCAGGGTTAAATCAGGGATGACCAGCAGGAGGCTGCGAGATCGGAGAATCAACTTTAGATGTACGACTTATAACTTAGTGTTCAATAAAGTAGGGGTTCCATACTCCTGCGTCCGAGTAAAGGATGGGTTTCCCCTGCGATCTCGTAGGCCTATAGTCTTAATTATTACCATAATAAAAAGAGTCTGTGAATGAAAGCCCCTCAAAGTTTTAAAGAAAATGGATCAACTGCTCTCGAATAAAATATTTGAGACTTATATGCAGTTAGGGCAGAAATGGGCATTGGACTGGAAAACATCAACCTCGATATAGGTTAAGACAGAAATCATGTGCAGATTAGCACTTTCCATCTATTCGCCAAAAAGGTCGTCATAACATCTTGCCAGAGGTCAGGCTTCCATCACAAACAGATCCCGCAGCCTGCCTCTTTAATGCATACTGCGATGTATGATCACTATATCTTCCACGCCTTCATGACGTACAACATTACTAGTGAATAGTTGTAAAAGTGGTTTATTTTTAATGACATCGACTGATTGCATCAGTGATTTTGAAAATTAGATTTTTCGCTTTTAGAAAAGAAAAAAGAAGCCGTTGCATGAAAACTTTGAAAGGTCTAAAATATAAGGATGTCGGATTTTCACTCTCTTTTCTAGTTTACAAGTTCTAAAAGGGACGGACGGACCACACAAAACTAATAGCGTTTATTCCCCCTTTCGGGGGCCGATAAAAATTTTCATAGTCTTACCTTCATAGATGTGTTTTCTTAACGTGTCAACTTTACAAGCATCTTTTAATGTCAAAATATTTCCTGCAGCCTTGTCACTAAACATAGAAACAATACATTGTAAGCAACTCCAATACATGCTGGTTAGGCAGACAAAATTGTTTTCGGGAGAGGGGGATTTGAAGGGGGGATTTTTTTCTACTCCCCCCCCCCCCCCCCGCCATATATATATATATGGTTTTTTTTAATACAAAATCCCTCTTGGCTACACTCAAAATCTGGTGACTGTTGTATGCTTTAGTCTTATATTGAGGAGAGGGTTTACCGTAAAAAAAAATTAGAGTGGGTTTTAAACTCAAAATCCCTCTTGGCTACGCTTGTGACATTTTTTTTTGTTTTATAAATGAAGGGGGGTTTCAACCTTAAAACCCTCTGAAGGTGGATATTTTAAAATGGAAATCCCCTATGGCGGCGTTTGGGCTAGTGATGGTTTAACATTAAAATCTCATATCTAAAACAGGGGTTCTCAGCCTGTGGTTCGCGACCATTTGTCAGGGGTCGCCTTAGACTATCCGAAATTTGGATTTTTATTATACTTTTCATCAGGATTTTTTAAATTTTTTTTTGGAGTGTCTAACAAGCGTAATTGCACCATAGTTGTTATACACTGTCATTTCTAGTAACAAAAGAAAGGGACATTACTCATTTTGATTTATAATCCACACATTATGGAACGACAGTCAAACTTCAATTTAATAAAATAAAATATGATAGCGACATATTTAGGAAGACGGATATTTTGTTAGTGGATACAGATATGGCACATTGAGTTAGTGAGTGTAACATCATTGTTTGAAGGTATTGTGATGGGTTGCTAAATCTGTATTGTAGTCAAAACTGTAGATGCTTGTCAACTTCTGATAATTACTCAGCAAGCGTTCGAGTTTTCTTGTTCGGGTGTATTTCAGTGCAGTAGACTAACAAGACAAATAAGAACCACCGTTTTGTAAACGAATAAAGAGATGAAATTCATAAGATATTTAATCCAGTAAGAAGATGGCCACAGTCAAAGTCTCTGTCAAGTAAAAACACGTCTTTACCCTAGAGGATTCTATCGCTAACTGGCTTTCTGTCTCTAACCCAAAATATCCCAAACTTCACTAGTCGCGTTCAATATACTATGGTGCGTCTCTAACTAACTAATAATATAAACTAGGTACCTAATAGTATACATGTTGTTGTTTTTTCAGTGATTACTTCTAAATAATCCAACGCGTTCTTCTATTTCACACTGATGTAACAAGGCTGTCAAGAAGCTACACCTCATATAATCATTAATTTTAATATTCGTGAAGAAGTTTTTTTTTTCTTTTCAATCAGAAAGCAAAAATTCAGAAAATAGCCGACCTGGCCTTTGTCGCCTTGAATAATTAAATGTTTCAAAGTAAGGATCAAACACATTATGCCTCGATTTGTCTGAAAAGATCTTTTCTTCCAAATGAAATTTCAAGTTTGACAAACAAAAATTGAAGGAAAATAAAAAACTTAAAACTTGCCAACTTTATCTGCTTTCTATGAGGGAAAAAGGGCGTTGAGTATGACAGACCGACTACAATGGTAGTTATGTCATTGATCATTTGCACTAGCATGCGAGTAAAATTTCACTAAACTTCCAAATCTACATGACATCCTGTTCAGGAGACAGAAAGAGTTTACTGAACTCATCAAAAGCGATGCAGCTAAAAATGTTTGCTTTTCAATGTCACAGATCTGGATCACGTTGTATGCAGCCATATCACAGTTTGAGATTGTGTTGCGCCTTCTTCGTCCATGTCTAACAGTAGGCTTATATCTTTGCGAAGCAAGTTTTTTTTTTCAGCCTGTTAGTTATCAAGTATAAATAAAGCAGAAGACTTGATGCTGAAGATGTGCAAAGACTTCCGCAAGAATACAACCTTACCACTAACGTTGGCGTATTTACACATGTGTAGCAATGTAGTTTACATAATTTAATATCATACTCCATGGTTCGTCATACTTTTCAAATTGTAACCAAGTAGAAAATAGAAAAGTTAAAAAGGCAACTTATAAAGCTAAACTTTTTTTAGCAATTTAATTATAAAACACCTTTATTTTACACTATTTACAATTACCTAATCTGTTTTCTTTTTTCGACTTCTATCAATGGAAATGGATACGTCATAGACACTACGATAGCAATTTTATACATTAGCAAATTTACATTTACCAAGGCATATAAACGAAAAAAACAAACTGCGGTTGGGAAAAAGGGGGGGGGGGGGGTTGTCGCTGCTTAAAAAGGTGGAGAACCGCTGATATAAAATAAACAAAATTAGCTGTAAAAAAAAATCAGTCACAAAATTCCTCGTCAACAACCCTCTCAGCTACGCCCATAGGCTAATAAAAAAAATAAGATCTACAATGTTTTGCAGCTAAGCTGCCTTTTTATCCATGTTTTCAAAACGTCAGAAGGATTTTGTGTTGTGTCCCATCGGTCCAAAGTACTAAGATATGTGTTAGGGTAAAGTACAAGTACTCTTTTGTCGTCATCATCGTAAACTTAACAGACCCGCCACAAAACATCCTTTAAGCACTAAGATGACGGTACGAAAATCTAAAGCTATTGCTAATGAAATGTCTACATTGCCTCGAATGTCTCTCAATTTTAACATCTGCATGTTAAAATGTATCCTGTTGATGACGTTTTGATCCAGTAGCACATCGTTGGAGACGATGGAGCCAAGACAGCAGAAATGTTTAACCATTTCCAGTGATTGGCTATTAATAGAAGGTGCCATGATGTTTTTGTGTTGTGACTAATTTGTAACCGAAACTTATGGCATGCAGAGGATATTTTGTCAACCATGATCTGAATTTCAGAAGCAAATATAGCAATCGTAGCTGCATCATAAGTGTAGAGATGTTCCATGATTAGTGCCTTTCTAACTTTGATTTATGCCTCTAGTCTGAATAAATTAAAGAGTTTTCCTGAGGATATCATATGGAAAAATAAGACTTTATTGATGTTATTAGAAGCATAGTGCAGTGGTCAGGAGAAAAATATGCCAAACATAGAAGATTCAAGCACACATGTTTGACACCGCTGTAGATCTTAAAAGATTCAGATCGGGCTTGATAAAATTTCACTGTACATTTGATTTCCTCTTGCACTTTTGTAGTTTGGGATGGCATCCTATATTTCTAAGGAGTTTTAAAATGCCACTTGAGCTGACCATGTCGAAGCTGAACAAATAATATTTTTATGGATCTGTTTCCTTTTCGGAATTTCTCCAGTAACAGTCTTAGAGAGAATATCATGTCTATAGCGGATCAACTATTGATACGTGTCTGTCTCTTTTTATGAGACTCCTTGTGCTGGAAAGTGTTCTCAATCGATATAAATACACCCTTAAGAACTCCCTTGGAGACTTTGTAATTGACATCAACATCTGTTATCTCTCCTATGGACGTGAAACAGTGAATGTAAGGGTTAGGATTAAAAAGAAAAAGACCCACCAGCGTCTCGTGTATTTAAAATTGTGAACTGTTTTTAACCGTTATAGTAACAGAAAAGAATCACTTCGTTCTAGTTTAAAATGTAATGCTAGCAAAATGTCATATGCTACCCTAGTTGTGCTTGCCAAATTAGTAATCAAATATCACATTTTGAAGGCAGAGTTCTTGTTTTTTTTTTTTTTTAAAGCTTAAGATGCTTTTGATACTATTAATTTTTACTACAATACAATTATTATTATTTTGTTAGAAACGAACAGATTATTCCTTTTTGGTACTGCCAAGATGGAGTTTCTTTAGTAACAAAATTCATTAGTATATTACTGTAAAACTTTACCATAAGTTCGTAATTTGTGAAATCAATTAAATTGTACTTGCCCTTTACGTTCCTGAAAATAGAAATAGTTTATAGATCCTCATTAAATGAAAAAAAAATATACCCCCAACAACACTCATTCTATACAAACAGGTTGTGGTGTATGGGGTTCTGTAGGAGAGGAGTAGTACCTCTGTCAACTGGGCGGTCAGGCTCACTGAGCAGCTCATTGACCTTAGTTTCCACTCAGAGCCCAGCTCTAACCTGTCGCTCCAGAAATTTTCTGCATTTGGCAGCTGCGACACCCTTGTAAACCCACTCGACTGACAGGCCAAACCAGGAGAGTGTTAGCCAGAGCCAGTATCTGGTGAAAGTATGGTCTCTGTCCACCACCAGCATGTGAAGTCTAGTTGCGGCTGCATGGCGCTCAAGTCGAATTGGACTACCAGGGCCGTCAGGCGTCACCTAGCCAACGCCGCGGAACGTTATGGAGCACTGTGGGATATGTAGAGCACACTGGTCATCCAATGAACACCTAACCAGGTCCAGCTGGCAAGGGTCGAGAGAGTGAGGCTGTTGCAGCGCTAATCTACCATACTATAATAAATTTTCAACGCGCAAACCACATACAAACAGGTGGTTCTAGGTTCATATCCTGTTGAAAATAGGATTGTTACTTTTGGGACAATTAAGCGCCTCTGAATCCACCCAGCTCTAATGGGTACCTGATATTAGTTGGGGAAAATTAAAAGCGGTTAGTTATTGTGCTGACCACTTGACAGACTCATTAGCCCCGAGGATCTGCTCTTAATCGACAGATCTGAAAGGGGAGCTTTAAATTTCACTTACACTCAAACACTACACAAGCTAGCTTATTCTCACACTTGTATTAGTAAGTAATGCATATTTAATAGTTATAATATGTTTGGTGTATTTGGTTCCAAAAACTAAAACTGCTACATAAAGCTTGTTATTTATTAAAATTACGTTTCTAATGATCTAGTGCACTTTAAGTATCCAAGTATCTTTTTATAATTTTTAATAAATTACAAAATATATTTATGTCTCTCTATTTTCTATCGAAACTTGTAGATAACAAACATATATATTACCCCGAAGATAAAGTTAACATAGTCAATATATTCTTTATCAGCGTCCTCTTCGTCATCATCATCATCGTCATTATCGTCGTCATCGTCATCATCGTCGTCACAATCATCATCATCATCGTCATCTGAACTGTTGTTGTTGTATTTTTCAGGGCTGTCAACATAGTCCTTGCCTTTGAGATGAGAATCACTAGCAATTTCATGTAAGGAGTTACAGTGAAAAGCTCGCCTTTTACTTCCATAGATGTCTAGTTCACATCTGTACAATTCTGTAAAAAAAAAAATATTCACAGTTAAAAAAACTATTTTTGTGCATAACATATTTTATATTTATGTTCCAATAATAAATGTTTAAGAATGTAGACTAATAGAAAGAGTTACAAAAAAAAAGAAAAAAAGAAACTTTTTTCAACACAAAGCTTATCTAAGTGCCACATCATTAGCTAGTAGCTATTGTCATGCATTAGTGGAGCACGACGAACATGGTATATTCATGTTCAAGATGTTTCACGTGAGAAACAAGCGTCCACTGTTAAATTGTGGGCAAGAAATCTCGTTTTGAGATTTGACCACATGGTCAGAAAGCAGTCGACGTCAAGTAATTTAAGGAAGACAGGCGTGTCGTAAGTATTTAAGTATTATCTTATCTTATCTTATATAATACAGACGTTACTTCAAAAAAGAAGATGATTACGTCCTACGCGTCATGCATTCAGTGATGCATAGTAACCCATGACTTAAATTCTGCCAAGTCATTGGTTTTCCTGGCTAGTTCAGGCAACCCATTCCATGCTCTAATAGCACTAGGGAAGAAGGAGTATTTGTACAAATTTGTCCTAGCATATGGGACGATACCTTTATTTTTGTGTCTCTCAGAGTATTTTATTAAATTTTGTTTTTGTATTTGAAGATTATGGTTCAGTGTTTTATGTATAATTGCTACTTTACTTTTGAGTCTTCTGTCCTGAAGGCTTTCTAAATTTAGTGATTTTACCAAAGGTGTTACTCTAGTCAAACGTGAATATTCGTTTGTTATGAATCTCACTGCTCTTTTTTTGTGTCTGTTCTAGTTTCTTAATGTTATCTTGAGTTGAGGGGTCCCAAACAGAGGATGCATATTCTATTATTGGCCTAACCAAGGTTAAATATCATTTTAGTTTTATGTTCTTATTTGATTTATATAAATTTCCTTTAATAAATCCTAATGCTTTGTTTGATTTTTTGATAGCTTCAACAATATAGATATATATATATCTTTATTACAATCTGACCTTTCATTCTTTCTGGAGGAGAATATTAAACTCAAAGCTCTCTGGAGAGGGTGTTAACTTATAGCCCTCTGGCTATTGGTGTGGATGAAGAAAAAATACCCGAACCCCTAAAAAAAAAATCCTGGCTCTGCCCATGAGTGCCGCAGTTACTTTTAGTGTTCTGATAACAAACTTTTATTTTTTCAATGAAAAGAGATTTATTGATACATTTTATTTCTCGGACTAAAATTAAAGTTGAAATAGCAATTCAATATATTACTTTCATTTTCGGTTAATTCCATCTTTAGCTCACTGTTGTCATCAACTACAACAAAATACTTGAAGTTTGAATAGACTCTTTCCGATTGCTTGTATTTCTGTGAGATCAACATTGAGCAACAGTTCATGCAACAAGCTATTTAAACACATATATCTTAATACAAAAATAAAACCATTTACATTCCTTGAATTTTGAAGTCTTAGCTTAATGCCATGTTTGAAATAATTTTTACACCTGTCAAGGCTTAATCTGGAGAAAGCTGTGATTTCAGAAGCATGAGGCTAGCGCGGTTTTGAGAGTTCCTATACTCAAGTTAACACACTAAAGTAGCATTAAAGTAATACGGTGATAAGTTCGATTGTCTTCAGGTTAATTTCTTCAAACTAATATCAACAAAAAAAATCACTTGTACAAAATAACTAATATAATATTATAGTTAAAAAAAAAACTAGCTGTGGCATTCATATTCCCCAACTACTGCAACGCCGTGGGGGGTGGGGGGGGGGCGATGGCTGAGTGGTTAAGCGCTCGGCTTCTGAACCTGAGGTCCTGGGCTCGAGTCTCGGTGAAGTCATTTTGAATTTCGGGTTTTTCAGGGCGTCCCCGAGTCCACCCAACTCTAGTTGGTACCTGCTCTTTAACCGTTGGCCATACAAACAGATGACCTTAAAATTATTCTGGCCCCATAGATCGTAAGGTCTGAAAGGGAAACTCTACTTTTACTGCAACGCCGTGCAGCCCGTGCTAGAAGGTATACCTGACGAAAAAATCAACAAAGCTGCAGTGTATTCAGAACAACGCTGCACGAATTGTCCTTAAAACAACAACACGAGATTCTGCTACTACTCTCTTGCACACACTCCGTTGGCTTTCATTGAAAGCGAGAATCGACTACAAGGTGGCCACATGTGTCGATCTACAATACTATTTAATACTTCACTACAATACTTTAGCGAACTGATCACTCCATATGTCTCATAGAATGCCCACATTGTAATATTAGTAGTTTAACAATAATTACACATAAAAATTATATATAAAACTGCTATTGTTCTTTGTATTAAAAAATCGTGAAGACAAAATAAAAAAAAAGTATTATTCTTTTTAAATTAAAAAAAAATATATATATAATATGGGTTACAATTATTATACAGCGATGTCACGCAACAAAACGGCAGCTTCAAAACCACCACTGCGCTAAAGTGGCTGCCTTAATATGAAACGTCCTGCTTTAATGTTTGACAATATGTTATCGAAATGCATCCCCCATTTAGTAATATGGACTACATTACCTCTTTTAAATCTTTCAATTGTGAGGCCTTTATTATCATTGTGACTTTTTGCTTCCTCGTGAGAACTTCACTTCCTATGAGATTAGCGACGTGGTCATCAAGCTCGATCAGAAGGCCGCCTGAGTTTTAGAAAGAGAAAAATATATAAACATGTTATTTTTTACCAGGCTTATATTAACCCACTTTATATCTCTTTGGTTCGTCTTGTAGAAATATAATAATAATAAGACTTGTCTTCAAGTCCAAAGATTAGTGAGGAATGCAGTATTTCCGTGGCTGCGCATAACAGGCTGTGACCTACATATTTTGCCACACTCAATGCACGCAGTAAAAATCTAGTATAAATTATTTCTCCCGAATCCCATTAATAAAATTAATGAATTTTTAAATATTTTTTTTGCAAAATTATATTTTATCAACGATAATTCACTAATCATTTTTTTAAAATTAAGACTATGACTAAGACTGCTCTATTGATCCTTATGGAAATTTGTTGTGATTACAAGGTCTCTTTTCTCATATAAAGACAACACAACAAAGTTGTAGACCTAATTGTTGAATTCGTTTTATTTTAATGGAAAACAGGCCTACTAAGCGTAGGTCAAATGAGCATTGTGTAGAGCAAGGGTGGGCAAATTACGACCCGCGAGTCACATGCGGCCCGCCGGAGTGTTTAATGCGGCTCGCGGACACCTACAGAAATCAGGTGTGCCAAAAGTTTATACATATAAAATTGCAAATGTATTAAAAAAACAATTCTAAATATCTATGTGTTTCTTTTTATTCTTATTGTCTACACTTCAATACACTCAGTCAAAAAAAAAAAAAAAAAATTTCAGGCCAGTATTTATTCAATGCTATGAAGAACGGTGTTGAGTTTTCGGGTATGCTTAAAACAAGATGGCAAGTGTAACAACTGATAGAGCTCGATCTTTAACTGAGGAAAAAACATTTTTTTTAAAGAATATCCCAGCCTTAAACTCTAAACAGAAAGTCTGCATAAATCTGAAGAAAATATCATCATATCATTGTCCTGTCCATCCCAGTGATCAAAATTAACAGAGCTAGGGGTCTTAACCACAGGCAGTTTAAAAAAGTACTCAAAAAAAGAAACAAAATATTCTGATGTATCCAATGCCTCAGCATGGGCATGGTAATGAGAAGAATATAAAATCTCAAGGAAGAAATATATATGTTCCTTGAAGAACAGTGACTGTGACTTTGTTACTATTATTTCTAATGAAGAGTGTAAGACTTCGTGTTTTTTATAGCAGCCATTCCAATGGGAAGTTTACACATGAAATGTACATGCATGTTAAATCTTTTCAAACAAGGATTTCCAATTTCTCCAGTCAAATGAAAACAAGTTCTGTCATTTTCGTTCTCAGAAAGGTGAATATTTTCTAGTGAAATTGTTAAAAGTACAAGACTAATTTAGGTTCCTTAAGTATGGAATTTATAAAAGCAAGTTTTAAGACGTCAGAACTAGTTTTCAATACCATCAGCTCTCCATTAAGAGCAGGAGCTGATTCAGCGCCAGAGAACATAACTCCATGCAAATTATGACTTGAAAGAAGTTCCAGTCAGTACTTCCGCGAGAGTATAATGGGTGCCAGAAGCTGTATTTCCAAACTTAAAAAAACTTTGCTGCTAAGCTTTCACATTATTTGGGTACACATATATATGAGAACAAGTACTTTTTGTGTGGAAACTAAACGAGTGTAATCACAGGTCGATGCTGACTGACTGTAATTTGACAGCAGTCACAAGGATAAAAACTAATGAGCTAGTTCCACAGTTCCGGAACACTACATTATGTTTAGTGTCACGCTAAATCTTATAGGAGAAACACAAGCGACAGACAAATGTCTTCTTACCTTTATAGTCAATGGCCTTGATCAAACTGACGACGAGCCTTTTTGCCCTCTTTCTGTTCACATTTGTAGGCAGCAATTTTAACTGGACAAGTAACTGGTGAGAATTGAAATTTCAATATAAACAATTACACAATTAGACACAAAGGTTTCAGGAAATAAGAAAGTAATATAGATATGACTTACTGACTTAATCCTGTGCACTCCCAAGGGAGCATAGGGCCGCAACCACACCTCTCCACCGAACTCGGTTCTGAGCAGCTTTCTTCATCTGCTCCCATGTCATTCCAGTACCATCAGCTTCACTGATGACTGGCCTCTTCCAGGTTTGCTAGGGTCTGCCTATTTTCCTCTTTCCTTGTGGGTTCCAGTCAAGTGCCTGCCTTTCAACATTGGTAGCTGGTTTTCGCACGGTGTGTCCTATCCAGCTCCATTTTCGTTTTGTGATGTTTTGGGCTATGGGCTTTTGTCTAGTTCTCTTCCACAAATCGATAGTAGTTATCTTTTCTGGCCACCTAATTCCTAATATCCGGCGTAGTCATCTGTTAACAAAGGTCTGGAGCTTTTCCATATTTGTTTTAGTGACTCTCCAAGTTTCTGAACCGTATAGAAGGGCAGACTTAACGTTTGTATTATAGATTCGTATCTTGTTGTGTAGAGATAATGCCTTAGAGCGCCGGATAGTTTGAAGAGTTGAAAAGGCAAACCTAGCTTTATTGATCCGAATTAGTATATCATCATCAGCTCCGCCGTCTTTACCAACTCTACTTCCTAGATAAGTGAAGTGGTCCGTATCAAGGATGTTCTCTCCCTGTAGCAGGATTGGGTTCTCTTGTCTGGTGTTGATCCTCATAACTTCTGTTTTGTTTTTGTTGATTAGAAGTCCAGTCTTTTTCGCTATTTCTGAGAGTCTGGTCAGTTTGGTCTGAGCATTTTGTTGTGTATGGGATAGGAGGCAGATGTCATCGGCGAAATCCCGGTCCTCTAAATATTGTGTTAATGTCCATTATATGCCTCCTTATTATCTAAGACTGTCTGTCTCATGACCCAATCGATTACCAGCAAAAATATCAAGGGCGAAAGCATACATCCCTGTCTTACTCCTGTTTTTACTTGAAAAGGGTTGGTCAGCTTACCTTTGTGTATTACTTGGCATGATGAGTCATCATATAACTGTTTAATGATATTGGTGAATTTATTTGGAATTCCGTAGTGATTTCATTTAATACAATTTAATTTGGATATTCCGATCTTCCGCGTTTCCATGTGGTGGCCATGGCAATATGGAAGCATTAAAAGTCACTGACTCTTGACCAAATGGATGAAAACTAAAAAAAACAACTAAATATTATAAAAAATACTTTTATAATTTACCTTGCATTTAGGACTCTTGTCTAGGTCTAGGTCACTCAATTTTAATGGATTCTCTGTGATATACTGATAATAATAATAATAATAATAATAATAATAAATTGATCGGTAAGGACACTCCCCCTTATTATAAATACTCTCCGCAAGAGGTTCTCGAGTCTACTGAACATCTGCTGTACTGGGATAGGCCTATTCTGACCGACAAAACGGTAGATTTCAATCGCCCGGACCTGCTGTTCATCGATAAAAAAGAAAAAACCGCTACCATTATCGATATCGCCGTACCACTGTCTCCATAATTTAAAAAAAAACTGAGATAGAAAAACAAAGAAAATATGGGATCCTAGGCTTGGAGATTAAGCGTCTATGGAAATTGTCCAAAATAACAATATATCCTATTGTTATACCAACCGAGGGGATAATAACAACTGACCTCACCGACACCTTCAAGGCCCTTAACATTCCTAGGAACATCTTCGTTGCCTGTCAGAGGGCGGTACTGCTGCAGACCTGCCACATCACCAGAAAATTCCTCAGTGGAAACTGTTAAAGGGACTACGATGAATTTTGTTTCTCTTTAGCGAAACTCGACCCTGGAAGCGCCAGAGAATGACTACTCGTTCATTTCTAACATAATAATAATAATAAAAAAGAAGTGATATATATTAAAATTATTTTAAGTAAAAGTCGTGCATCTTAATAGAAACTAGTAAGTCATTTGTTCCCCTAACTGATTCTAGCAAAACATTCGTTGCTTAAATGTGTATAATCTAAAATTTATAATTGTATGAATATCTTAAGTGGGCATTACAGCTAATGGGCTAAATATTTGAGGAAAGAAAAATGCCTGTACCAAATCTTGAGGAAATTTGACTTAATTATTAAACTTTACCTAACTACAGTACACTAGGGGTAGTATATCTAAAATCTTCTCACAGGGAAAAAGGCAATCGTATGAATATCTTAAGTGGGCATTACAGCTAATGGGCTATACGTTTGAGAGAAGAAAAATGGCTGTACCAATTCTTGAGGAAATTTGCCATAATTATTAAACTTTACCTAACTACAGTACACTAGGGGTAGTATATCTAAAATCTTCTCACAGGGAAAAAGGCAATCCATAGTGTATCATGGTTAGGCCAATAATAGAATATGCATCCTCCGTTTGGGACCCCTCAACTCAAGAAAACATTAAGAAACTGGAACAGACACAAAATAGAGCAGTGAGATTAATAACAAATGAATATTCACATTTGACTAGAGTAACACCTATAGTAAAATCACTAAATTTAGAAAGCCTTCAGGACAGAAGACTCAAAAGTAAAGTAGCAATTATACATAAAACACTGAACCATAATCTTCAAATACAAAAACAAAATTTAATAAAATACTCTGAAAGACACAAAGATAAAGGTACATTCCTCATCCCATATGCTAGGACAAATTTGTACAAATACTCCTTCTTCCCTAGTGCTATTAGAGCATGGAATGGGTTGCCTGAGCTAGCCAGGAAAACCAGTGACTTGGCAGAATTTAAGTCAGTGGTTAATATGCATGACTAAATGCATGACGCGTAGGACGTAATCATCTTATTTTTTGAAGTAACGTCTGTATTATATAAGATAAGATAAGATTAAAGGTGCCTAACAAGGGGAGTGTACCTACCAGTAAACGGATATACTATTCGTTTTGAATATAACCAAGAGAATTTCTTTCATAATTTGTAAGGTTATTGTTATAAATCTATGGCAAGCAGTCAAGGAAAGGAGGTGAAGTGATTGATTGATAGATTTTATTGACAGTTATGAAACACACAGATACTGACTCCAGCCATTAATGCAGGAGGAGTCATGTTTTTAAGTCTGTCACGTATTACGAATTGAATTCTAATTTTTAAATGGCTTGCCTAGGGGAACGTGACAATAGAAAAAGCTGTTGTGTCACTTATCTTAAGTCTGAATTTAATCAAAGACTTACAATGAATAACAAAAAAAAATGACACAAGAAATCGGAAGGCAAAATATCAACTTAATGTTTAATATAATATAACTCAAATAGTACTTTTAAATGAATCATATAAAGTAAAAAAAAACAAAACATTTACTCAATACAAAATGGGAGGGTTGACCAAAACCCTTTTACAAAAATGGCATGTAAAAATATTACAATACCAGAGTTTGAAAATATAATTACAAATACAAGCAAGGCCTTGAAAAAAAGAAAAATCTTAACTTACACGATCAATTGGTATACCACGCACGGGTCACGCAATGTCTCCGCTATTCTGTCTCACGGCTGTCTCCGTATGTCTGTCTGTCAACGTTACGCGAGCGGTCTTTATATAATCTACCGCGCGTCGATATCTAGTAATTTCTAGAACAGAAAGTCATCAACACCCAGATCTAGAACGCTCTTCAAAGAGACAGAAGAAAAGAAAAAAAACCACCCTCCTTTCAACCAGAGGTACACACATAGGTCAAGGACCGGTCACTGTCTGTGTGGCTTGACTCACCGTGAAAAATAAAAAAAAACTTATTACACAAGGGGCAGACAACCTACAGGTCAAGAAAAAAAAACAATAGTATCTAGGCATTGTTACCTAGATACGTAACACCTCCCTCCTAAAAATAAAAAGTTTACATTTCCACGAAATGGAAATCTTTTTAGAATAATTACAAAAATGATATTTACATTACAGAATGTATTTATCATGATATATATAAAAAAAATATACATCAAAATACTTTTTACAATCTAGATAAGGCATCGGTGATAACATTTTCGCTGCCTTTTATGTGTTTAAGATCTAGGTTGTACTCTTGTAAAAATAAACTCCACCTGAGAAGTCGTTGATTCTTGCCAGACATTTTGTGGATAAATGTAAGGGGATTGTGGTCAGTAAATACAACCAGTGGCCATCTGGACCCACTGATATAAAAATCAAAGTGTTGTATAGAAAGAATCAACCCAAGACATTCTTTTTCCACAGTAGAATAATTTCTTTGATGTCTATTAAATTTCTTGGAAAAGAAACAAATAGGATGCTCTACTTGGAAATTATCTTCTTGGTAAAGGACTGACCCAACACCTGTGTCACTGGCGTCAATAGCTAACCTAAAAGGTTTTCCGAAATCAGGAGCCATCAAAATGGGGGAGCTAGATAATATCTGCTTAATTTGGTTAAAGGCTTTCTGACATTCATCCGTCCAAGTAAATCGGACGTTCTTTCTCAGGAGGTTTGTTAAAGGACTGGCAATGACAGAAAAATTTTCGCAAAACTTTCTATAATATCCAGACATTCCCAAAAATCTTCGGAGTTGTTTCCGATCAGCAGGAATAGGGAAAGCTTGGATAGCTTCTACTTTGGCCATTACAGGTTTCACCTGGCCTTGTCCTACAATATGGCCTAAGTATTGGATGGAAGCCTGGCAAAAATCACTCTTACTCAGGTTTACAGTAATTTTTGCATGTAAAAGTTTAGTAAAAAGACAATGCAGTTGTTTACAATGGCTAGAAAAATCTTGGCTAAAAATTACTACATCGTCTATGTATGCGTGGCAATTCTCCATGTCAGCAAGCAGGGCATTTATCATTCTCTGGAAAGTGGCAGGAGCATTCTTCATGCCAAATGGCATCACTTTGTATTGGTACAGACCATCAGGGGTGACAAAGGCGGAGATTTCCTTTGCCCTATCAGTCAGGGGAACCTGCCAATAACCTGAAAGTAGGTCTATTTTGGTGATGTACTTAGCTTCACCAATACGATCTATGAGATCGTCTATCCTAGGGATAGGAAACGAATCGGTCTTTGTTACAGCATTTACCTTACGGTAGTCTGTACAAAAACGATAAGTCTTGTCCTGTTTAGGTATCAAGACACATGGGGAGCTCCAGCTACTGGAACTTGGTTCAATGAGGTCATTTTCAAGCATATACTTGATTTCTGACCTAAGTATGGCAAGTTTTTCAGGGTTAACCCTGTAAGGATGCTGCTTGACTGGAGTAGCCTCGCCAACATCTACATCATGCATTATAACATTAGTCTGTTTTGGTACATCAGAAAAAATGTCATTAAATTCATTAATGAGTTTCATGATAACTGGCCTTTCTGTCGAAGACAGATGAGACAGTTTTACATCCAAATTCTGTAATACAAAAGAATTAGGTATTTTGTATTGTCCAAATTTCTCCTTTACAATATCATCATCAATAGGAGAAACATGGCTATTTGAACAACTTTTGACTGTATTTAAAACACAATTACTCTTCTCTGAGTGATCTGGCCGAGATACATAAGGCTTCAGCATGTTTATGTGACATAGCTGAGTCTTTTTCCTACGGTCAGGGGTTTTGATTGTGTAATTGAGGTCACTAATTTTGGTCTCAATTTCATAGGGACCAAAATATCTGGCTTGCAAGGGTTGGCCCGGTATGGGCAAAAATACAAGCACCTTATCCCCGGGAGAAAATTCTCTAACACGGGCCTTTCTATCATACCAGCGTTTCATGCTGGATTGGGTGTTTTGTAAGTTATTTTTGGCCAGAACACAAGCATCATAAAGTCTAGTTTTAAACTTACTTACATTGTCTAAAAGTCCTTCAGTGGCTGTTGGTGACAACAAAGTCTCTTTTATACATTTTAAGGGACCGCGCACCGAATGGCCAAAGACTAAGTCAAAAGGGCTGAATCCCAACGATTCCTGGACGGATTCACGGGTTGCAAACAGCAGCATGTGGATTCCTTCGTCCCAGTCTTTTTCGTGCTCAAAGCAATAGGTTCGGATCATGTTCTTGAGAGTCTGATGGAATCGCTCAAGAGCGCCTTGCGACTCGGCATGATACGCACTCGACATGCAGTGTTTGATGCCCAACTGAGTCATGACTTGCTTGAAAAGATTGGCCGTGAAATTCGTTCCTTGGTCCGATTGGATGGACTTTGGTAGACCAAATAGAGTAAAGAACTTGATTAAGGCCTTTACAATGGTTGATGCTTTTATGTTCCTTAGAGGAATAGCCTCAGGAAAACGAGTTGAAGCACACATAATGGTCAACAGGTATTGGTTGCCAGCTTTTGTCCTTGGGAGAGGACCAACACAGTCAATAAGTACTCTGCTGAAAGGTTCTTCAAAGGCTGGAATCGGCTTCAGAGGAGCAACAGGGATCTTTTGATTGGGCTTGCCAACCATCTGACAGGCATGACAGGATCGGCAGTACTGGATGACATCTTTCTTCAAACGTGGCCAGAAGAAGTGTGACATAATCTTGTGGTATGTCTTGTGGATGCCGAGATGACCTGACATTGGTGTGTCATGAGCCAGATTCATGATGTACGCTCGGTATCTTTCTGGTAACACGATTTGATGGCATATTCTCCATTCTTCTTCGTTGGATGCGTCTGGAGGTTTCCATTTCCTGAAGAGCATATCATCTTGGATGTAGTAGCACGTTGATGCTAGCTCTGCCTCTTGTGATGTCATTGCGGTTTCTCGGAGTTTGGCGAGCTCTGGATCCTTCTTTTGGTCCTCAATCAACTGTTTTCGAGTTGATGCCGGCTTTTCAGAATTTGGCGTTGGTTCTTCTTCAAGAGAAGCAAAGAATGTGGTGCTCAAGTCCACATCATCGTGGTTACTGTTGGCTTTGATGACGTTCTCTTCTTGAGATGCTTTCAACCTCATTGCCCTTGTTACTGCACACGCTGGATATAACTCTAGGTCTTCCTCGGGTGTGGCAGATAAGTCGGGTGTTTGAGTGACGATGGGTTCGGCTATCACCTTTCCACCTGCTAAGTCATTGCCTAACAGCAACGAGATGCCTTCCAATGGTAATGTTGGTCGGACACCTACAACAACCGGTCCAGTAATGAGATTTGACTTTATGTCGATTAGATGTAGAGGCACATCTATACATCCAAGCTCTACGCCTCGTAACAGGATGCTCTTCCCAGTCGATGATGATTTTGACAAGGGCAAGATACCCTCTAAAAGTAGCGATTGTGAGGCACCTGTGTCTCTCAAAATGGTGATAGGTCGTAGACTTGTAGAATCACCGGGTAGTGATACGAATCCTTCCGAAATGAAAGGCTTAAAATCCTCTAATAAAACATCAATTTTGGTTGATGCAGACTGGACTTGGGTCGAACTCTCGCTGGAGTCATTGACATCTCTAGGAGACGCAGTGGAGAAACTCTTTCTTGAGTCAGTAGAACATCTTTTGGATGTATTTGGAGAACTCTTGATGGAGTCATTGGAACATCGGGGTGATGTATTATGGGAACTCTGGATAGAGTCATTGGAACATCGGGGTGATGTACTAGGTAAACTCTTGTTTGAGTCATTGGAACATCGGCTTGATGTATTTGAAAAACTCTTGTTTGAGTCATTGGAACATCGGCTTGATGTATTTGAAAAACTCTTGTTTGAGTCATTGGAACATCGGCTTGATGTATTTGAAAAACTCTTGTTTGAGTCATTGGAACATCGGCTTGATGTATTTGAAAAACTCTTGTTTGAGTCATTGGAACATCGTGGAGACATTTTCGGAGAGTCTTGTACAGTCAATACATTTGAAACAGGTGGTGTCGAGGTATTCTTGATATGACTTGATGATGAGGGAGTAAACCTCGCCGACCACTGTACTGTGCAAGCGCTGACTTTTGAAGGAGCTTTTTCGTTTCTCTTCCTCAATTTCCAGCAATCGTCAATTTTATGGCCTTCTCGTTTGCAGTAGGAACAAGTAGCTTTACTTGTATTAGGTTTTCTGTCATTTGTACTGCTGTTCTTGATGGAGTTGTTAGCAGTGGACTCAGGCTGTTTGACTTGTTTTGGCTTGACATCCGTCGTATACTTGGCAAATTGATGTGATATTATATAATCGTCTGCCAACACTGCAGCCTTGTGCACATCTTCCTCGCCACGATCAGCTATATGCGTACGGACGTCCAGCCGCACACAACTCTTGAACTCTTCCATCAGCATTAGGTTCTTGAATTTTGCAAAGTCGGTGCCGATTTCCCTGGAAGTGAGCCATTTCTCAAAGCGTCGCTCCTTTTCCCGCAGGAATTCTACATGGGTTTGGCCATCCGATTTGTGACAATCCCTGAACTGCTTTCGGTAAGCTTCCGGAACAAGTTCATATGCCTTAAGAATTAAGGCCTTAACAACATTATAATCTTTTTGTTGTTCAATGGTCAAAGAACAAAATACCTCTGCAGCTCTACCAGTCAAAACTGTTTGCAGCAAAGTGGGCCACAAAGTTTCAGGTACATTAAAATTTTTCACAGCAAGTTCAAATTGTGGAAAATAATTGTCAATTGTGGCTTCATTAAAGCGTGGAATTATTTTCAAAAATTTTGTTGCTTCAGCAGTATGACTGGCAGGGGAAGAATCTGGTCTTACATTAGCAGCTAACTCTAATTTTTTTAACTCTATTTGTAATTTCATTTCCATTTCTTTCTGCTCTCTAGCCGCTGCAAGCTCTAATTCTTTTTGTTTAATTTCTCTCTGCTCTCTAGCCGCTGCAAGCTCTAATTCTTTTTGTTTAATTTCTCTCTGCTCTCTAGCCACTGCAAGCTCTAATTCTTTTTGTTTAATTTCTTTCTGCTCTCTAGCCGCTGCAAGCTCTAATTCTTTTTGTTTAATTTCCTTCTGGGCTTCTATTTCCATCTGTTTTAATTTTATCTGAAGTTCTAAATCTGATTTACCCTCATCGGGTCTAAGGGTTTCTAAAAGGTCTTCAGAAAACACTTCCTCGTCTACATAATGGATTACAATGTTATCTCTGATTTCTTGTTTAAGGGCATTTGATTTTATTTTTAACCCTAACTGTTTAGAAATAAGGACCAGTTCCTTCCTAGTACAAGCATCAAGCTCTTCCACAGAGGGATTTGCAAGAAAAACCTGAATATCCATGACTAACTAACAACTATTACAAGCAAAAAAAAATGTATACAATGTAAATATACAGTACAAAATCAGTACAACAAAAAACCTTAAGAGAGTTTGGTCAATACTATTGATACTTTACTTCCGACTCTTTGACACAAAAAAAAAATTTTTTTGTTAAAGTCAACTTCGCCTTTACAAAATTACTCAAGTAAGACGAAAATAGGTTCAGAAAAATATCCGGGACGAAAGCCCTCAAACTTCTTTTGTCACGTATTACGAATTGAATTCTAATTTTTAAATGGCTTGCCTAGGGGAACGTGACAATAGAAAAAGCTGTTGTGTCACTTATCTTAAGTCTGAATTTAATCAAAGACTTACAATGAATAACAAAAAAAAATGACACAAGAAATCGGAAGGCAAAATATCAACTTAATGTTTAATATAATATAACTCAAATAGTACTTTTAAATGAATCATATAAAGTAAAAAAAAACAAAACATTTACTCAATACAAAATGGGAGGGTTGACCAAAACCCTTTTACAAAAATGGCATGTAAAAATATTACAATACCAGAGTTTGAAAATATAATTACAAATACAAGCAAGGCCTTGAAAAAAAGAAAAATCTTAACTTACACGATCAATTGGTATACCACGCACGGGTCACGCAATGTCTCCGCTATTCTGTCTCACGGCTGTCTCCGTATGTCTGTCTGTCAACGTTACGCGAGCGGTCTTTATATAATCTACCGCGCGTCGATATCTAGTAATTTCTAGAACAGAAAGTCATCAACACCCAGATCTAGAACGCTCTTCAAAGAGACAGAAGAAAAGAAAAAAAACCACCCTCCTTTCAACCAGAGGTACACACATAGGTCAAGGACCGGTCACTGTCTGTGTGGCTTGACTCACCGTGAAAAATAAAAAAAAACTTATTACACAAGGGGCAGACAACCTACAGGTCAAGAAAAAAAAACAATAGTATCTAGGCATTGTTACCTAGATACGTAACAAGTCCCAGTCCTTTCCTACGCTAATCTTAATACCAACCACCTACACACTTCCCAGGGTCGGCTCCAAGTCGTTAGACTAGTTCGCTGATAGCACAAAGGACGGCTCTTAGTTCCTGATTGTTGATGTTCTTACATTTTGGTAATCACTTCAGCTGGATCTAAATAGTCCTTCTTCCAGTATCAACATGTCCTCTATCACTATTGTTAAATTAAACGGAAGCAGGGTCATAGCTGCGTGCTTATTCATTAAATAACTTGAACACGATGTGGCTTTGATGAGTTTGGCAAGGATTTTGTAAATGTGTTTATCGAATTATCAAATCAGTAGAGATGCCTTTGATATATAATGAAACAAACACAACGAACAAGATTGCAAAGTCGACCCTAGGTGAATCACTCAAGCTGCTAAAAATGCAGGTTTCAATAATATAAGATAGAATAACTATCAACAAATACAATGTTATCTTTGTCTAAAAAAGAGATTTATAGCCTAAAGTGGTGCCAATACTGTTACAAGGATACGATTTCCCATAATACGGAGATTTATACGTTTATTTTTATATGCGTTGTTAATATTCATATGAATTCAATGAACTGATAGTGTTGGAGATATGGTTAAATGTAAACCTGACCAAACTGATGTTAGTGAATCTCTATCTCATTAACGTATTTATTTTTAAGGGCCATTTCCCTTTGCTTTAGTGCTCGCGAGGGCGATAGTGCACACACTAAATAGATTATTTCTGTTTTAAAATAAAAGTAAGCATATTGCTAAAAATATAAATAAATAAAGAAAATATATTGAACGTAATTTAGTATTACACATTTGTTTTTTTTACAAGAAAACAAAACTTTTACAAGTATTTTATAAATATAAGTTGGTTAAATGTAATTCCTACTAATATAGTCTTCAATGTTTTCAACTATTAATAGTAAATAGTTGCAAAGTGGTGTTTTTGTATAAAAAATGTAATATTTATTTTAAAAAATACAATTTTGTTGTCAGAAAATAAAAAAAAGTAGCCGTTTTAAAAGTCAACTATGCAAACATTTAAAAAAACAACAACACCATTTTTACAACTATTTACTATTAATATTAACAAACATAAGAGGCTATCTAGTAGGGAGATGGCTATTTACCATATTTTTAACACCTTTATGCAAATGGTTTTACTTTCTTGTCAAAACATTTCTTTGTATTTGAATTCATTTGCTAGGTTAAATATGTTATTGTCTCATTAACAACCACATTTACTAAAAAAAATATTTACTTTTATTTTTAGATAGAAAAAATGTCTTTAGTATTCATATAAGTAAAACATAATTTTAAACAACAATTAAAAGTATGGCTGCCTGGTCGTGCGGTTTGAGTACAATGTAACATATCCTCAGGTTGAAACCCATCCGCCGTCGTCCTGTGGAAGGTTTGGACTAGGAAGCAAATTATCTTTAACTCTGAAGGAACATCCGAAACATAAAAAAACATTTTACAAACAATCATTAGTTTTTCATATGATCGCGTGAAATGCAATGCGCTATTGTCAAGGAACACTATACAAAAGGAAGTGGTAACTTTTTAGCGGCCCCCGAAAAGGGAAAAGACGCTTATTAGTTTTGTGTGAAATGTCTGCCCGTCTGTTCGTCCGTCCGTCCTTCCCGTTTAGATCTCGTAAACTAGAAAAAATAGTGAAAATCTGACATCACAATATTTTAGATTAGACCATTCAAAGTTCTTATGCAAGAAGTTTTTTAAAGAGAAAAAGCTATTTAGTATGAATTATAAGTCAGACCTAATTTAAAACGAATAGTAATCTTGTAAACTGCACATTTTTTATATTTTATTGTGCATATTACATCGCTGTGTAAATATTATTTTTTTCTTTTTACGATTCGCAAAAGAGATTGAGCCTTTTCATAACAGTTACATCAATTATAATACTTCAGTTAGGCCAGGGGTCGGCAACCTTTCGAGTCGAAAGAGCCAAAAATTACAATTTACCAAATTTTAAAGTTTTTAAAGAGCCACATTTTTTTTTCTCTTGCCGACAATAAATAGTACTCCCACAATTAATTTTGTAATTAAAGATACAACGAATATATTAATTCATATATACATGTTTTTCACTCCAAATTAGATAAACTATTTATGGTTTTATTAAATAAATTATTTTTCTTTCGGTAACAGCAAAAGCAGTTCAACATTTACTTACAACGTTAACTTGTACTTCAATACTTGAGAAAATCCAGTTGGAGCGATAGTTTTGCGTTGTTTGAGAAAGTTTGGAGACATTAGGCTCATCACTTCTTTTTAGTTTCAAACACGACTCTAAATGTTCATTTGTTAGATGACTTCTTACTGTACTTCTATTTATATATGAATATAACACTTGCTCGCACGAATATGTCGATCCGAAGATAGTCAGTACTTCAAATGCCAACTTCACCTCACTGTAGCATTCTGGTAGACTATTCTGTGCGTCGAATATAGGCGAAGTGCCTCAACTCGAGACATTTCTTTTAAAGTTGTCACTTTTGTTGCGTAACGTACATACATTTCTGGCCCTCCAACTTTTTCAACTTGCTTCTTGACTCTGCACATTTTCCACTCCATAAAGCTTTACTTTTTAAATCGATCAATTGAATTTCTAGAGATCCATTATCATTTTCAAATGGCTCAATGTGGATTTCGTTACGATTTGTGTTGAGAAGATTTTATAGGAATGTTCGAATGGTTTTGTTGAACTCCTCAAATCTGTCAAGAAATTCATCTTTGATTTCTTTTTATAACTGTGCTGAAGTAATTTGTGTCAACAGTTGCACTGATTTTTATCGCGAAACTGCTTTAGACATTTAAAAAGAAGTAAGTGCATATCTTCTGCCAAAAAAAAAATAAAAAAATTTTTTTCTTCGAAATAAACTAATTCTTCTACCAAAACAGGATTGGTTATACTTTCCTTGCAGTTTTAAATTCAGCTCATTTCCGTTCGCTGTTATATCCACCATAAAGTACAATTTTTGCGACCATTTGTCGTTCTCATATTCAGGGTGATTAATGCTTTTTTCATTTAGGAATGTATTTATTTTATTCAATCGCACTTTATTGTAAAGAAGGAGGTCGGAATACTGTGTCTCCATCTCGTTGAAGAGTTCTTTAAACTGAAGATGGTAGAGCCTTTTGATAAGATGATGTTTACAATCTTGATTATCAAAATTATAACCTCAACTATTTCGGCCATAAATATTTGGACACAAAGCGCTTCTTGGTGTATGTGAAATGTAAGAATTTGGTAGTTTATTTGGTTCCGAAGGATCGTTGTTGCTCCTTTATTTTTCCTGTCATACTTCTGGCTCCATCAGTTTCTGTTTAAACAATTTGATTTAATTCCATCTTATTGTCTTCATGGCATTTTTGCACCGCATTCGCTCTGTCTTCTCCTCTACTTTGTCATGAGAGTAGCAATCCTGGAAGAGCTTCTTTTGGACCTTGGGAAGACATATACCTGACGAAATGGGCAACTTGGGCCGTGCAAGTGATAAGGCAGAAGAAAGTTGAATATCTTCCACCTGCAAATATGTTACATTTGAAGATTTTTTAGCTATTTTATCTTGTACTGTTTTAGCGGATAGTGGCTTATCTTTGACATTTTTTTCAAGGTTTCTGTTTGTTTGTTTTTTAAATCACGAAACAGCAGTCGTTGACATACTCACCATCTGAAAATGGTTTGCCTTTTTGTGCAATTTCTATTGGTAACGCAAAGCTTGCCACATTAGCCTTACTTGTAGATTGCTTCTAACTTTGAGAAGATCATTGTCTTCTAACTCATTTACTTGAAACAACAAACTATACGTAACAGCCAAAGCACGTAGTGAAGATGCCGTTTCGTCTTGCGTCGAAAGCGAATTAAAAACTACATAGAAACACCCGACGACGGCGTCATTTGAGAGCTTCCTACGACTGACGACACTAACGACGAGTGTAATGTTGTATAAGGCTGAGAGATAGAATCGGTGTCTATTCTTCGTTAAATGATTCTGAACTATTCTGAAGAATGTTTCGATAAAATAAATAATATTTGCGTATGGAACTAAAGAGCCGCAGCTTCACATCTAAAGAGCCGCACGTGGCTCGCGATCCGCAGGTTGCCGACTCGGAGTTAGGCCAGGGGAGGCGCGGTAGCTGAGCGGAAAAGTGCTTGGCTTCCGAACCGGGGGTACCGGGTTAGAATCCTGTGAAGACTGGGATTTTCAACTTCGGAATCTTAGGGCGCCTCTGAGTCCACCCAGCTCTAATGGGTACCTGACATTAGTTTGGGAAAAGTAAAAGGCGGTTGATCGTTGTGCTGGCTACACGACACCCTTGTTAACCGTAGGCCACAAAAACAGATGAACTTTACATCATCTACCCTATAGACCACAAGGTCTGAAAGGGGAACTAGTTAGGCCAGGTTCACATCAAACTTTGCATTCACTTCCACCTATACTTTGATCTGCTGGACCGTTGGGGCACTACATAAGATCTGTCAACCTTCTTTCTCCATTCTTGTCTCTCATTTGTCTTTGATATAATTTCATTGGGATGTTCTTTCTGAAAATATTGAAGCCTGCCTGGGTGGACCGCTTCGGGGGCCGATTTTAAGTTTGTGTTTCCACACAAACTCTCTTTGTAACCTTGTTGTAGTTTTTTTTTTACGGAAATGTTTTTTCTTGAGGCTTTTGATAAAAGATTGACCGTTTAAAAAAACAATTAGATCATGTCATTAGTTACGCCAGGTTCACATCCAACTTCACTTCACTTTCACCTTTCCCTTGGTCTGCTGGACCGTCGGGGCGCCACACAAGATCTGTCAACCTACTTTCTCCATTCTTCTCTGTTATTTTCCTTTGATAGAATTTCATTCTGATATTCTTTCTGAAAATATTGAAACCTGCCTGAATTGACCCATATCGGGGGGGGGGGGGCGATTTTGAGTTTGTATTTTTCAAACAAACTGTTTTTGTAAACTTATTTTTTTCTTGTTTTTAGTTTTAGAATTTGTTAATTATGATCTGTTGTTTTATTTACTATTTACCCCCCCCCCCCCCAAAAAAAAAAAACAAAAAAAAAACGGGGACATTTGCCATGAAATGTCTATGCAAAGTCATATCATGTAAAATGTACTGGTATAATCAGTGTAATGGAAAATGGTCTTACCCTACCTCAAATTTACTTTCCTGATTCCTCCACCTTGTTTCCTTTTTAGTTGCCATTTCGTCGTCATACACCGTCACCTTGCGAATGCAAAATATATAAAGTTACTCTTTAGTTTCTGTTTTCTTTAAAATATAAAGTTACTCTTTAGTTTCTGTTTTCTTTAAAATATAAAGTTACTCTTTAGTTACTGTTTTCTTTAAAATATAAAGTTACTCTTTAGTTTCTGTTTTCATTAAAATATAAAGTTACTCTTTAGTTTCTGTTTTCTTTAAAATATAAAGTTACTCTTTAGTTTCTGTTGTCTTTAAAATATAAAGTTACTCTTTAGTTTCTGTTGTCTTTAAAATATAAAGTTACTCTTTAGTTTCTGTTTTCTTTAAAATATAAAGTTACTCTTTAGTTACTGTTTTCTTTAAAATATAAAGTTACTCTTTGGTTACTGTTTTCTTTAAAATATAAAGTTACTCTTTGGTTACTGTTTTCTTTAAAATATAAAGTTACTTAGACAACATTGATATTAAAAGCTCATATGTAGATCAGGCAACATTTAAAAAAAAAAACTTGTTTAATTAATTTTAAATATCTGTTTACAATTTAAAATAGATATAATTATTCATTAAATGGGACTGTGGCCTTTATGTAGTTGTTGCTTTGATGGATTGGAAAGCTCGTTGTCAAAAGTGCGGGAAATCTGGCGAGAGACTCCACACTCAAGTGGTATACTTTAGCCTAATCATTTCCTCCTAAGATCGTTTCCACCTGGGCGCCTTTATGAGACAGGGTAGCATGCTCGGTGCCCAGGTAGCAAAAGTTGTTTACTTTCTGATGGAGCATCTGTAGCATTGAAAAAAACTTTTTCGAAGCAAAACAAAGACACGGCGTCCTGCGAGAGGTTTGGTAAACGATGAATATTCTTCATAAAGGAAAATCCGAAACATGCTTAAAAAATATATATTTCTAGTTAATTACTATCATACATACGAATAAATGCAATACTTACATATAAATAGTTGAAATCATTAAGATCAACGAGGTTTTATATTTTCCATCGTACAGCAAGGAAAACGAGCCTTCATTTTACAATCTGTAGTATTTTTTTGGAGTCTTAAAACAAAGCATAACTGTTTGCATTTAAATATAAACCCAACCCGGAAGTCAAGATCACTCAGGTAAAACGTCTTTTCAAAATTAAGATCTAGGTTTTTTCTGAAAATTTTTAACAGGTTATTTTTTTCAACCTCAAAATGGTCGTCCTGTTATGTAATTCAGAAAGACGATGCGCATAGCTTCAGACTATCCAGCAGATTGGAGTTAGTGGAGAAACGGATTTTCGGACTCTATTTGGGTGCCGAAATCTTGTATAATAATACATCAGAAAGAGGTGAGTTGGCCTGCTGGTAGAAAACTAGAATTTCTAACCAAGAAGTCTAGAGTTAGAATCACGCTGGATTTAAACATGTAGTTTTTTAATCATCCCTTAGTCCACCAATTCCAGAACTTAAATAGCTACCAATACATTGTGGAAAGTAAAGGTCTTATTTGGTTACAAATAGAAAACATAATGGCGATCCGAAAGGGTTAATGTGTGTGCGACCTACTGACACACATGATTCAGGCCAATCACACAAGTCAAGGGCTGTTGAACAAGGGACATTACAACTAATGCACGCAATATGACCAATGTTATGGTCATCTGACCAAAAAACCTTGACAGACGAGAGACAGTTGTTTTAGAAAGGACAGTAGAGTAATGGACAACAGGGAAGTAAGGACTGTGTGCTACGAAGTGAGTCCTCGAAAATGTAGCTGTTCGAGCTAGAGAGACTTGTAGTGATTAGTTAGGCAGTTCTGTAGTGTAGCAAAGCATTTGAAGTTAGTGTATCCAATTGTGTTTATTGGCTGTTGTCGATGTAATTGTAAATAAACCGCCACTTTGTTTATTGACGCTCTTGTTGTCAAGTTGATGTTTTAGATAAGTTGTGTTGTTGGGCAGTGTTTGCAGAAGGCCTGATTGAGAAGATCGTAACAATATAATAAAAAGGCGAAGCTTGTTTACCATTGTTAACCATTGGCCACAAGTATCAAAAGGGCACTATTACATTTGCGTGTAAGTGCATGCCTGTGTTGTGAATACTCTTTTTTTTTCGGTACTGAGATGGGAGTATACGAGAGCCCCTGTAAAAAAAAAATTCTACGTAAATATGTGAATGGTAAAATGTATTACTTGTAAAAAGTCGTTATTAAATAGAATATAAAAATATATCTTTATATAGAAGGTAGGTATTGGTGGCGTAGCTAGGGTGGGGGAGGCGTGAAAAAAATTTGACAATCCTCCAGTGCCCCCACTTGATACCCCCACCAGAATATGAATGTTTTTTACATTAAATATATTAAATATAACGCAAAATGCAGGGGCTCCCATGGAGGTCAAATGAGGGAAAATTCCAAGCTACGCCCTTGGTAGGTATATACAGTGAGATTTGTTTCATAAACTTACTGTTTTATATGTGACGAATTGATTGATATAGCAACGCCCCGTGATTATTCATGTTGTGGTTACATTTGTCATAGAGTGTTTTTCACTGACATAAATATGACTTCAGGGGCTGAAGGGGAAACAAGGATATTATAAAAATATTTTTTTTCTGTTAAAACAAAGGGTTCTTTAGGATAAGGCTTCCCTAAGGGCTTTTCAAAAGCAAGTTTTTTTTTAAAAATATATTTGACTTGAATTCAAACTCGAGTGCTCAAGCCGACATTCTAGCCACTAAGCCAGCCAAGTGCTTATGACAATAGAAGGTCTGATAGTTATCAATGAATAGTTTTACATTTTTTAGGCGACGAATCAATTCTCTTCACAAGAATGTATAAGACGAAACTTAACTAATTATAAATTAGCTACAACATTAGCTAACTAGTCCACTGACCACTATAACAAGAAGGTACAAAAGGAGATTGTTTTACCACGTATTTAGTGACGAAATCTTTGAGCGTTGGTGTGACACCTGCTGGAACTTAAAGTCTTAGATCGTAGCTTTCACGTTCTGGACATTACGTTGCTGCAGGACAGCTTTTTAGGCTATGAATTTGTCTGACGGTAATTGTCCTATACCGTTGTCTGCATATCATGGAGCCAGGATTTTTGGGGGGGGGGGGGGGGGGGTTTGGGGGGATTTTTTTTTAACCTTCAAACGCCGCTAATGGGGGGGGGGGGGGTTAAATTCAAAACCCCTTTGGCATCGCTCATAGCATTTTTGAGTGCGTAATTTGCTTTTTTTTATATTGAAGAGTTATTTTTTTTTAGCTTCAAACCCCTTTTGGCTACTCGCATAGAATTTTGAGTGTGTACTTTGCTTTTTTTATACTGAAGAGGGGAGGCATCGTAAATTTCGGAGGGGGGTTTAAAATGTAAATCTTCCTTAGCTATGCTCATGGAATTTGGGAATTGTCGTTTGCAGTATTTTTTTGTTTGTTTTTGTTTTATAGACGAGAGGGGGTTTAACTGCGAACCCCCCTGGTAGGGGGTTTTAAACTTAAAAAAACATTAGATGAGCTGGGGCAAGTGATGGTTTAGTATTAAAATCTCACCTAAAATATAGAAAATCAAACCAAAAAATCAGTCACTTAATTCCCTTCAGCGACCTTGTACTAAGTAGCCCTCACAAGGTCAGTTGTCACCTTTTTTGGTCTCTGCTCCTGTGACAAAAGCCTTGACTGACAGTCGTATTCAGAATGTAAATGGTGGTGCTCCTGCCAGGCGTGAAGCCCAAATTCGGACCGTTCGGTAAAATTGGCCTGAGGCCCTCTTACAAGAAATAAAGAGAGAGGGGGGGGGGCATGGTTAATTAAACAAAGACGAGAATGGTCTCCAAAGAAGACGCTGAAGAGGGCGTGAGGCAAAAGACATGTAGGGAGCTATTGAAAAAGTTATTTGCCTATTAACTTTTGCTGTCCGAAAGGTGTCCAATTTGGGCTATAAACAAACTTATCGTTTACAAATACGTATTATTTTTTCTTTGTATGTATCTATGTCTTTGTATATACATAAAAAAACGGAGATTAGAGACAGGGCTAGTACTGTGATGGAGCCCCAGTATGACTTGTTAACAACTGTCAAAGAATGCAAACTTATCTTATCTTATATAATGCAGACGTTACTTCAAAAGAGAAGATGATTACGTCCTACGCTTCATGCCTAATCAAGGTTAAATAACATTCTAGTTTTATGTTCTTATTTGATTTATAGAAATTTCTTTAAATAAACTCTAATGCTTTGTTTGATTTTTTTAATAGTTTCATCGATATGTAAATTCCATGACAGTTTTTCATTTAGGTATTTTGCGTTTTTAGTCTATGTTACAACACTAAGGCGATCTAGTGTGGTGTACCGACAGTCCAACAGAGTAATTGATACGTAAAGGCAAAGCTGATTACTTTTTCAAAGAAAATTAAAATAAAGTTCTAATAGCTTTAAAGTAAAATAAATTGACTTTACGATTTTGAAATCTAAGTGTAAAAATAACATTTTAAATTAAATTACAAGATGTCAAAGGATTTCAACAATATTTCTCAACTCACTTGGAGGCGCAGTGGCTGAGTGGTAAAGCACTTGGATTCCAAAACGAGGGGTAACCGGTTCGAATCCAGGTGAAGACTGAGATTTTAATGTCGGGATATTAAGGTTGCAGCTAAGTCCACCGAGGTTTTATGGTACCTGACGTCAGTTGGGGAAAATTAGTCGGTTGGTTGTTGTGCTGACCACATAACACCCGTTTTGAAATGTTAAATTTAAGGTTTTTAGAGCGTTATTGAGTCCACCCATATCTACATAAGTACATGCTGATGGTCGTTGTGCTGGCCACATGACACCCTGCTCGTTGACCGTTGACCTTAACATTTATTTCGCAAGGTCTGAAAGAAAGGGTAATTATTCCACACACACACCACACACGCACACACACACACACTGTTAATAACATTTACGGCACACAATAGAAATAAAGTCATTAACATTACAAGAATGTCTGGTATTGGTTTTGTATTTTTGACAGGTACATTTTCTTGAAAAATATTGAGATTATTGATTTATTTTATAAATTACCACGCTTCATTTAGCTATGCTGACATCGTGTGTCCTTCAGCCCAAACATTCGATTACCACATGACTTTAGGGATAAGCATAACATATCTCTCCAATGACATAATATACGGAAGAATAGTGCAATGAGAAACAGCACGTTAAATAATCCCCCACACACAGTCACACATTACTGTCCTTCAAAACAATCAGTAATTTCAATTGATTTGATTTCCAAAAAAATTGGCTCTTTCCCTAACTCCATTAGAGCATGAATATTGCTGTCTTTACCTGAGATCTCGTATCTCGTATTGAAAAATCAGAGCAGGTAGGACTCAATCCTCCCGTAGTGCTCTGGCCAGAAACTGAGCCGTTTGGCGTAATGTCTCGTAGCTACCATAAAAGTCGAGTGACTGCCTATACACGCCCCGCCCCCTGGCTCTCGGAGCTGGGGACACTCGTACAAGTCTTGCGACACTGTTTACTAGCTAGGGCAGAAGTGGCCGACCCATGGCGCACGCGCAAAAAGTGCAGCATTACAAGTGACGTATTATGCATCCAAAAAAAAAAATAAATTAAAAAAATCAAGAAAGGCATGCCAACTGGTAAAAAGAATAATAACAGCCGATTTTTTAAAAAATATAAAAAATCGGAATTTAACTCATTAACAATTACGATTCCAAATCGACCAACTTTGTTACAATACTAATCAACATATAAGCCAAGAACACGGAGGTTTATGTTATTCAATGGATTAATTTATGCTCCTACATTAATGCCATTTCGTTTCATTAATCTTGGACGTTGTTGTATTCACAGCTCTTTTTAGCGGCCCCCGAAAGGGGAAAAGACGCTATTAGTTCTGTGTGAAATGTCTGTCCGTCCGTCCCGTTTAGATCTCGTAAACTAGAAAAGATATTGAAAATCCGACATCACAATATTTTAGACCATTAGAAGTTCTGATGCAACGGCTACTTTTTTTTCTGAAAACGAAAAATCTAATTTTTAAAATCACTTATGCAAGCAGTTTTTTAAAGAAAAAAAGCTAATTAGTATGCATTATAAGTTAGACCTAATTTAAACGAATAGTAATCTTGTAAACTGCATTTTCTTGAACATTTTTTATTTTCACGGAAAATTTTTTTTTGAAGATTAGAACAAAATGTTGAGAAAACAATTAGATCAATTATAAGACTTCAGTTAGGCCAGTAGAAGCGAGGTAGCTGAGCGGTAAAGTGCTTATCTTCCGAACCGGGGGTCCCGGGTTCGAATCCTGGTGAAGACTGGGATTTTCAACTTCGGAATACTTGGGCCCCTCTGAGTCCACCCAGCTCTAATGGGTACCTTAGTTGCGGAAAAGTAAAGGCGGTTGGTCGTTGTGCTGGCCACATGACACCCTCGTTAACCGTAGGCCACAAAAACAGATTAACTTTACATCATCTGCCCTATAGACCACAAGGTCTGAAAGGGGAACTAGTTAGGCCAGGTTCACATTTAACTCTGCATTCACTTGCACCTATACTTTGATCTGCTGGACCGTTGGGGCACTACATAAGATCTGTCAACCTTCTTTTTCCATTGTTATCTCTCATTTGTCTTTGATATAACTTCATTCGGATGTTCTTTCTTAACATATTGAAGCCTGCCTGGATGGACCACTTCGGGGGCCGATTTTAAGTTTGTGTTTCCACACAAACTGTCTTTGTAACCTAGTTATAAGACGTCTTTATGATAATTTTAACATATTTGACGAACTAGCCTTGAGTTACTCCAAGGAAAAAACCAGAGGGTAAAACATATTTGAAAAAGCGACATGTCTAGAAAATCAGCAAATGAAATTTTATTAAATTCTTAATTATCCTTTTTTACAATACCTCTATTCAAATCAGAGCTTCGTGGAACCTGAATGAGGGTTCCTGGATCCAGGAACCTGGATAACTGAGCTCAAAAATAGCTCAAACGTTTGTTATAGAAATTTTAACAGTTGATGTATGTCGTTGAGAAACGATTTACTAGCTCCTTGGCCACACGAGAAAAACTCTAATTGACAGTTAGAATTTTTTATAGTAAAAATAAATTACAAAAAAATAATTTGGCTATTTAAAAAATAATTTAGTTTTTTAAATAATAATTCGGCTATTTAAATAATAATAAAGCTCCTTGGAATTTTTTATTTTTTTTTGGCAATTAAAGATCCTCCGCTGGTCAACACAGCTTTAATGACTTAGAAATTAGGGTACAGAAATGTTTTGAAGTTTCTTTAAAGCAGTGGTTCTCGAACCGTGGCTCAAGGATCCTCTGTAGTCCGCAATATGACCTTAGAGTGACGAGAAAAAGAGGATAATTGGTTACTATTAAAATAATTTTTTAGCTTATCGAAACATTTCAATAATAAACAACTCGTTTAGGTCAAAAAAAAAAAAAGGAGCCGCGGTGGCTGAGCACCAGGGTTCGAATCCTGGTGAAGACTGGGATTTTCAATTTCGGGTCTTCGGGCGCCTGAGTCCACCCAGCTCTAATGGGTTACTGACGTTAGTTTGGGAAAAGTAAAAGCGGTTGGTCTTTGTGCTGGCAACATGACACCTTTGTTAACCGTACGCAACAGAAGCAGGTGACTTTTACATCATCTACTCTATAGACCACAAGGTCTGAAAGATGAACTAGTTACTTTTTTTTTACTTGAAAAACTCTGAGAACCACTGATTTAGAGCATTTATTCTCTATCAAGCGTGTAGCATTTCCGGCATAATTACAACATAAAAAATGATAAACGATATAAATTGTTATTAGTACTTTAATTTAATTGCTCTAGCACTTGATCGCTCCTCATGACATGTAGCTGTGAGTCTCGGAGCCTCGAGATTTAATGCAAAAAGAGTGGTCAGCGTGAAAAAGCGCGGAAGCATCAAAAAGCTGATAGAAGAATCAGGTCTTTCTGCAACGGATTAAATCTACCCATGCCACATATGCGGCTGGCATTTTAAAGCGAGGATTGGACTTTACAGTCATCTTCGAGTCCATAGGAAATGAGAAATGTGCTCATCTTCGATTACGAAGGAGGAGCTATATACGTTTTATTAATATTCATGTAAAAAGCTGCGCAAAAAAAAACAACACATTTTAAAACAAATGTTTGGTATCTAAAATAAAGGAATATTTATTTTCTCCCCCTTTACTACATATTATGATCTTTATTGCACATAAAAAATAATGTTGGTTTATGATGTCTGGATGTAGAGTCTGAAATGTCCTCACTCTTGGTAAAGTTACTTCCCGGTCATTCTCCAACCTGGTCAGCTTGTCGTTTCCTAACCTGCTCGTCCTGGGTTGACCTTTCCTACCAACAATTTTATTAAGAATTCTAGAATTTTCTATGATATGCTTTTTTTTTTTTTAAAAGAAAAATCTTATACATTTTCGTTTAGAAATTTTCACGATTTTATCTTCTTCTTATCTTATATAATACAGACGTTACTTCAAAAAAGAAGATGATTACGTCCTACGCCTCATGCATTTAGTCATGCATATTAACCAATGACTTAAATTCTGCCAAGTCAATGGTTTTTCTGGCTAGCTCAGGCAACCCATTCTATGCTCTAATAGCACTAGGGAAGAAGGAGTATTTGTACAAATTTGTCCTAACATATGGGATGAGGAATGTGCCTTTATTTTTGTGTCTTTCAGAGTATTTTATTAAATTTTGTTTTTGTATTTAAAGATTATGGTTCAGTGTTTTATGTATAATTGCTACTTTACTTTTGAGTCTTCTGTCCTGAATTTAGTGATTTTACTAATGGTGTTACTTTAGTCAAATGTGAATATTCGTTTGTTATGAATCTCACTGCTCTATTTTGTGTTTGTTCCAGTTTCTTAATGTTTTCTTGAGTTGAGGGGTCCCAAACGGTGGATGCATATTCTATTATTGGCCTAACCAAATTATATACTCACTGGAGGCGCGGTGGCTGAGCGGTAAAGCGCTTGGCTTCCGAACCGAGGACCAAAGTTCGAATCCTGATGAAGACTGAGATTTTTTATTTCGGGATCTTCGGGCGCCGCTGAGTCCACCCAGCTCTAATGGGTACCTGACGTTAGTTAGGGAAAAGTAAAGGCGGTTGGTCGTTGTGCTGGTCACATGACACCCTTGTTAACCGTAGAAACAGAAACAGATGACCTTTACATCATCTGCCCTGAAAGAGGAACTTTACTTTACTTTACTATATACTCACTATATACTCTCGTTCTCTAAAGTGAAAAGAAATCCTAATGTATGATCTCAATACGATATTAAATAAAAAATCTTTTATCTTATCTTATATAATACGGACGTAACTTTAAAAAAAAGAAGGTTAATAAGTCCTACGCGTCACGCATTTAGTCATTCATATCAATCAATGAGTTAAATTATGCCAACACATCACTGGTTTTCATGTATACATTCATGCATAAATTTATATATACATTCCGTGTATATAGCAGTCTGTAAACTAACCCACGCTGATTGCCAACAAACTCTTTCGAGAAAAAGAAAATAAAGGTAGGAAGGGAGGTAAGGTCAATTTAATCTCAGAATACTGCATAGTCAGCTTAAATCTTTGGTAATACGGCTCGTGGGCCAGATCCGGCCTTCGACGTGGTTCCTTCCGACTCGGCTAAACATCGGCACCAAGTGCACAAATTCAACCCCCATAAAAAATGTTGCAAAATATATTTTTATCTGCGTTAGGGCGCTCATTTTTTCTCTATTGGTACCATGACCTTTAGCATTTATGTGTTTATGAAATGGGACTCTGAATGTGGATTCTACCAGAGACCAGTGGAACATGATAATAAGACAACATGTTTGTTATACAACGTATGTGTGGATGTTTAAAAACAACTGTCAACAACATTAAAACGGCAATACATAGCTCATATTTTAAGTTACGGTAAAGCTATGAAGCCAATTTCTGACACTAGAAAGATAAACTTAAAAATTAATGTGAATAGGACGTTATAATGGTTTTTTAGAGTAAACTAGTTTCAAGTCAATATTATTTCGTTTCTATACCTATTTGTTGATGTGGGCCGATATTCAATACTCTAGGAGTCAGTTATAGAGATCGGGTAATAGGAAATCGTATACCGAACTGGGAGACGACCACTTAATGAGGTTGTGTCAGAGCGTCGCATGAGGTTTACGGGGCATGTTCTCCGAAAAAATGAGCTAGGCATACCAAGAGTTGTGATAACGTAGAGGCCAATACGAGGAAAACGCAAACTTGGAAGTCCTCGTATAACTCAGCGCCACACTTTGAAGAAGAACCCTAAAGCGGTTGACACCAGTTGGGAAGAGGCTTGAATTTAAGTTGAACACCTCTTGCCATCTAAACACCACTTGTTTTTTTCTATTTCTCGTATCAACTCTCTCTCTCTCTCTCTCTCGCCATCTTTCTTACCCTATCTCGCCCCATTTCATTCTTTCTCGCATTCTGTCTGTCTCTCTTTGCTACTTTCCATGTCTCTCGCCATGTCATGCCCTCTTGCTTTATCTCTGTTGTACTCTCCTTCTCTCTCTCGCCGCTCCCTCGTCTTCCTTTGTCTCTTTCTGCTAATTTCTCACAGTGTTAATTTCACTTATTGTATTTTATCTCCCTTTCTCTATCTTTCTGTCTGTCTCTATTTATCACTCTCTTTTTCTGTCTCTGTTTCTCTCTCTCTCTCTTTATATATATGTATATATATAGACACACACACACACACACATATATATATATTGTTTCTTTTTTCTTTTTTCTTATTTTGGAGGATTTTCCTGTTGCTATTTGCTAGAGTTCAGAAGATTAATTGTGAATTTGAATAATTCATCTGGCAACGCAGTCCTACTTATTAGCCATATATTGCGCAGACATTACCGTTGTGTGCAGGTAACTGGAACAGAGATAAAATAGAGCATTGAGATTTATAACAAACGATTATTCACATACTGTAATGGAGTAATTCTCAGCATGATTTTCTACTAGTGGGGTTTCTGATACGTTGGACGACCGTATGCCTAAGGCAATCTTTCTTTGTGAATCGAAAGGTGGTCAGAGTAACAGAAGTGCACCCTTTCCCACACATACAAAGAGCTTTGATGACCAGCCTATGTGAAGTGTTGTATGATAATATATAATTATGATGATATAACACTAGAATTACGTTCCTATACATTAGTACATAAAAACAAAGTTAACAAAAAATATTCCGTACACACGAAATTGTATATATCTTTTTTAATTCTGATAATCCTCATCGATTTTTTTCAATGTTAAAAGGTTAAAAACAAAAATGGTATGAAACTAATCCGGAAGTAGGAGAAGAGGTTATGAGAACTGCCACCGTCCTGTAGGCATTTTTAGTTTGATTTGTTAAGAGACTTATCACAAGTAAGGGAAGTAACAAGATAATTTTTGCGCATCAAAAATTACACTCACAACATTACCACATTTAAAGAAACTTTTTTGAACAAAAGTGCCTAAGAAAAATCGAAAAAATATTGGAAGACAACGGCCACCCGCTCCATCAGATCTACGCCAGGTCGTCGCGAAGTGGGCGACTGCTGTCAATCAAAACAAGAACGGAGCGGTACAAAAACTCAATATTTTTTTGTAACTTTGGCTTACTGATTTTTTTAATACCATGTTTCCTGAGGATTTAAACAAATTTATTATTTGCCATTATTAAATGTTTAACAAGCAACGTGTACAATGAATGGAGGGGCACTTCATAAATATTTAAAAAGCTGAATAAAAAAAAAAATAATAACAATTATAAAGTATGTTTCTTTGAAAATCAAAATAAGAGTAAAAAGTTCAAACCGTGCATATGTTTGTAAGTAAAAATATTAAAGTTTACAAATTAAAGAATAAGCATGTTTAGCAGAAAAAGTATAATATAGTATACAATCTAAAGCATACATGTGTCTTTAAACAATTATAATACAATTCAAATTTAGAGTATACTTTCTGTTTCGTTTGAATAATAAAAAAAATACAATTTTTATGTATAAATTTGTGCAGGATGTAAAATAAATTTAGACATATTTTAAGACCTATTGCATGTTAAAAAAAATCATATACAAAAATTAACTTTTATTTCTTATGTACAGGAAAACTGCATGTATTTTTCAATAGATCTAAATCTTTCAATATTTTTTTTAACAATTATAAGATTCATCATTATTACTTGTCAACAACTATATCTTTATTATCTATGACAAATCTGTGATTATCAATGGTTATTTTTATTTATAAAATGATTTTCTTTTTACCATCGGCTAAACCTGTTTATTTAACCTGACTTCCGAGTGTAGTTCTCGTCGAATGCCCTTGATGTCACATGTGGTGTAGATTCCAGATTTCAGACTATCTTATTTTTATTGTATTTCTTTTACTCCCGTGTCAATAACAATGCTATCAAATGAGGTCACGAGTGATCCCAACGCCTAGTATAAAAGGTTTGCTAGCTGGAAAGTTCATAAAATTTATGAACTATAAATTTCTCAATAATGCTTGGCTAAAGCATGTCTTATTTAATATAACATATTAAGCTGAAATTGAAGTTTTCTTGTAAATCTTATAGTAATAATTGTTGATGAAATCCATTACAAAAAAATACAAAAAAATGCCAAAAACACGACCTGCGTGCAATATTCGTCCTGTAAGACATTGCCTTCCGGCCCTCAAAATGACTGCCCACAACGAATAATAAGCCACAGAGGGTCTCATTTGACATTTTACACTGATGAGACAGGGGTGTTCAATATATAAATGAAAAATAGCCAGTACAATATGAAAAATGATTGAGCTATATGAAATTTATTAATTTAGTTATCAAGCAAGCTTCACTTTACACTTGAAGCTCTAGATACCTTAGTAAAAGTGAATACAATGTTACGAATGTTCGCTTTGTTATTATTATCAACATTTCTAACATATACATTCTGATGTTCATTCATTAAAATTTAATCAAAAAGGTTTTTAAAAAATAGTTTAACTCTTTCTCTCCTAACTGACGATACCAGCGTAGATTCACCAGAATGTGGTAAATAATTACGAAGAGAAAGAGTTAAATTAAAAATGTCATAAATCTAATGTGCTAGATCATTGCTTCTTCTCTCACTAATGATACATATCAAAGTCGTTCCTAAAATGTCACCAATTTAAATGCTGTCTTGATGTCACATCTTGTCTTCATTCTAAAATCTTGAGTTTGAAGTGGATTCGCTATCATGATCGTCTTGTAATGTGATCTTCAATGGGAGTACAGTCCCCTGCTACCTGCAGTTTTTTTAAAGAAAGTTTCTTTTTACTAAGAATGACTTTTAAGCTAATTATAATTAACAAAAAATATTCCGTACTATTGATGTAAAAATTAATATTGCAATGACGCTGATTAGCCGAAAAAACTAGTACGTGGGACGTGTGGTCGAGAGGCTAAATACATTTAAACTTGGCTTGGCTACCTATGAAGGGGGCATGAGGTTAGACACCCGACTCGGGCAGAGTTGTGTTCACTGATTGCCTACTAGTCCTCATGAAAGTGGCGCTTTATTAAAACTATAATTTATTTTATTTTATTTATGTAGTCCTAAAATTCAAATAAGTGTATTCATGCTGCTAGTGAAATCATAGGCAACAAACTCCAAATGATAAACTGCATTGAATCTACGGGTGTCAATGGTGGGTGAGGGTAAGTAAGTATACATTTCTAAAATGTTTATATTAATTAGTACAACTTTCTCCACTTGAAAAAAAACGATGATTAGGAAATAGAAGAAAGAAAATAATGTCCTATTTTTGGTTACAAGAAGTCCCTCTTTAAAAAAAAAGCGTAGGGATTTATCAAGTCTAAAGCCGGCCCTGCTAATCATAGAAAACAAGAGAAGCACATAATATCCTACATTACACCACAAGCCTAGAAGTAATCACTTACTTTTGTTTTTCAAGGAGCTTCAGTATCTTGTCCACCTTGGATTCTATTTTCTTGACCTTATCTGCGAAATAAAAGCAGCTTTCGTGAAATTCAAGCCAGAAGCGTTGTAATAGTGGTTGTCTCCCGTAGAGCTATTATTACTGCGCGTTAAGTATGTACAGCCAAAGAAAACACCTGACGATGTCGTTCCCAGTTGTGAACAATTGGAGGCTACATTAGTTGAACGAAGTGAGACATTAAGTAAATGATCATTTTGAACGTAGGATTGCAGATTCTTACAGATTTTAGCTCATATTTTCTGTATTCATGCTGAAAATATTGAAAACTGCCTTTACAATAGCAGCCAGCATTTCTTATTAAAAAGCAGTCTGATAGTCGGACCAATGGGGACCGTTTCTGAGTTTGCGTAAAAACACTTTTTTTTTCTATCTTGTTCTATTTACCCTCAACTACTCAGATTCTGGCTCTGAGACATCTGCATTGTCGTATTTAGTGCAGAGTAAATATTCAATAAATGCATAAAGTATGTCATAACATATAAGTCAACACATACAGCTGTTCGCTTAGTAGGGAAAGGTCAGTTTGGATGTAGTGAAAGGTCAGTTTGGATGTAGAGAAAGGTCAGTTTGGATGTTGAGAAAGGTCAGTTGGGATGTAGTGAAAGGTAGTGAATGTAGAGAATGATTTTGTTAGCGAATGGTATGGTACTTTTTATAAGTGAAATTGGAAGCGTTTCTTTTGTCAAAAATTAGAGCGATTTTGTACATTAAAATGCTATTCGTGAATACGAAACTATTCTTAAGAGAAATATAAAATTTACCTTTTTTACCTCCATTTGAGACTTCTTTGCCATAACTATGGAACAAAACAATGAAGTATAATTAGTTCTGTAACAAAAACTAAATTGCAGCTCTTGAAACAAGAAAACCTTTTTGCCAATACTTAGGAAAAAAACAACAAAGCTTTATACAAAGTGTTATTGTATCAATTACTTTGGATCATTCATGTAATTAAGTTTGTAATAGATCTTGACCAACAACAATAAATCTGTGCGTTAAATACTATTTTTACCAATTATCTATGGCTTAGCGCTATTTTCATGCTCATAGCTTTCTCAATACGCTATGATCCTATCACTGGACCAGTCGGGAAAGGGGAGGAAAGAAGGGAGATCTGGGTGGATATTATCGTAATTGGTTTTTAAAAGCATATACAAACACATAATGGGGAAAGACCTGAATTTTGAACTCGTGGCTTGCGCCTCCCTGATTCAGCTTTCCCTTGTTCGAGATACAAATCAAAACAATTAATTACTATTAGTAAATTAACTAATTTGTATTTTTAAAAAAAATGTTTCTTGTGTTGTCAGGTAAAAGAAATAATTGTGCGAAATTTCAACTTGATCCGACATTGGGTGTCGGAGAAATAACGTTTACAAACTTTTTACCGGACAGACAGACAGACAGAGTTGATATAAGCTTTTTTTTTTTTTTTTTTTTAAAAAAATTGGATTACCTCCCCTTAGTGATTTGATTTATTATCTTTTGTGCAGAGCATCGTTCGAAGTCTTTGAGTGCAATGTATTCTTCCTCGATTTGTGATTCTAAATGAACATATATTGCCATTAATTCCATAGTTCTATCAAGAACAACTCAGTAATTTAACTTTTAAAAAGAATACGTATTTCAAAGCACATAAATAATACCCAGATATTTTTCTTATATAAGTTGTAAACATTCCAGTAAGCACTGTAGACATAGCAATCTTTTAAGCACAACTAATACAAAATAAGTGAAAAAAAAATGAATTCAGGACAGATCATGACATTGATAGAAATGGAAATATCTAAAAAGATAATATCAAATTATAATATAATTTTCATGCTTCTGGTATGTACACTCCAGGTTAGGATAAAAACGCTGCATCGTGAATTGATTAAAAGTGCCTAACATGTGACCATGGATCGATCTCTGAAGTCACGTGATAAGTTTTTCAAAAGTAAATACAAAGCTCCGTAGCTGTAAAATATGACAGATATTTTCATCTACCAGTAGGCTATCAGTTAATCGTGTGTCATAAGTAGTCATATGAAACACTGCACTCGTCCTTGATCATCCGAATCGAAGACATAGCCATTATTATTATGTCATTAGTTCACGCTGGGCGCGGTGGCTGAGTTGTTAAGCGCTTGGCTTCTGAGCCTGGAGTCCTGAGTTCGAATCTCATACGTAGTAATTTGAAACACTGCACTCTTCCTTGATATTTCTAATCGAAGACATGGCATCATTATTATTTCTTCATTCAGGTGTGGCGCAGTGGCTGAGTAGTTAAGCACTTGGCTTCTGAGCCTGGTGTCCTTGGTTCGAGTCTCGGTGAAGAATGGGATTTTAAATTGTGGGATTTTTAAGGTGCCCTTAGTGTACCGAAATCTAACAGGTACTTGACTTTAGTTTGGGGGAAAGTTAAGGAGTTAGGGCATTGTGCGGGCCACATAACACCCTGCTAGTCACCCGTTGGCCATAGAAACTGATAACCATAAGATCATCTGCCCAATAGATTGCAAAGTGAAAGGGGAAACCAAACACCCCCATTTTCTATGAACATCACACAGAAATATAGGCTGTGAGGCACCCTGAGGGTGGCGCACGGGGCATCGTGCCCATTTGCCCCCCCCCCCCCCTCACTACGCCTCTCCCACCAGGATCTCGTAGATTCCCTCGTTTCAGGCCCCGATCTCTCTATTACAAAACAGCACGCATCACCCAATTAGTTTATGTTAAAAAATTAACTAAATAAAAAACAAGTAATGAACACAAATCATTAACTATTTTCAGACTTACTGAATGGATTGCCAGCTTTCCCGATCAAAAAAAAGTACAACAGAATAAAGGGAGGCAAAAGAACTTTGCTCTCGGCATACTGCATAGTCAGCTGGAACCTTTGGTACCTCCAGATCATGTCCCTTTTGGCTTCGTTGTCTGTGATAGCATTGCTAGATTAACAAATACAAAAGAATTAGACAGGACTGCTTTTCAGCGGCCTCGAAAGGAAAAAAAAAAGCCGCTTTTGGTTTGTGGGGTAGAACTGTATCTGTCGATCTGTTCCGTTTAGAGAAGACATTGAAAATACAATGCCATGATGATTCATTAGCTATGGCGCAACGGTTACTATGTATATTTGATAATGACAATTATGCCAACAGGTTGTTTTTTTCTCTTAAAATATACCTCCATTTAAACACTAACATATATAAAAAGGTTATAACGAGAAAAACATTTGAAATAATTAAAAACAACAACAATGCACATTTTTGGATCTAGATCTAGACCACGTTCTCTGGCCACATTTAAAAGTATGTCTTGTTTTATGTTAAAAATGGTAATGGTCAAACCAAGGTTTTTCCAGTGTATTATTATTATAGCTTTTATATAGAGCTACTTTCATGCTTATAGCATGCTCAGAGCGCTTTGGTCCAATCTCATTTGTGGACCGGCGGGGGGGAGGGGGTATCTAGGAGTTGGTTTTCCGTGCTGCCTTTAGGCGCTTAGTAAACGCAACTCTGCCTGAGTCGAACCCCGAGCCCCCTTCTAGGTAGCCAAGACAAGCCAAGTTCAAGCGCACTTAGCCTCTCGACCACGCTTCCCACGCTAGCCAACGAGCTAGTAATTCTTTTTCTCAGAGATATACATCAACTGTTAAATTTGTAGGAAAATCTTTCGAGCCGTTTTTGGTTTTCTTACTTGAATAAGGCGATCAGTAAATTGAACATCAGTATCTGGACAAATACAACATAGGCGCCAAGCAGAATTGGAATAGAATATCTGCCGTCTTGAGTTGGGCAACTTTTCTGGAAAGAGGTGCTGTTCTTTGGGTACTGATTAGTACAATTGCCATCTGGTGATTAAAAAAAAAAAACAACAACAACACAGATATGAAAATCTGAATAATTTTCTTTAGAGAATAGTGGGAGAACTTTGTTACCAACCTTTGAAATAAATAAAACCCGTTATAAATGCGTTACTTATAATATACATTTAAGCGCTCAGCCTTTTTGTCTAGCTAGGGCTGAGGTATGCTGGGGTGCCTAGGGATTCGATCGCCCATCCCTTACCTACAGGATTATAACCTATTCTTGTTAAGGTGTTTAAGATTCAGACACACAGCACGCTTAAATTCTCAGAACTAGATAACAAAGAGAGTTTGTGTGGAATTAAACTAAAAAAAGCCGTCCACGAAGTGTTCTCCCTTGCAGGGAAAAAAAACGCGATTTCAATATTTTCAGCACGAAAATAATGAAATATCAACAAGTATAGTCCTCCATATTTTATAAGAAAAAATAATGTGACAATCAAAGATGTTGTCAATATATTTGTATAACATGTATTGTTAGGATGACTGACGTCATGATATTAATGCAACCAATTAATATCTTTTAAAACTTTTTTGGTCACAGTTGAGCTGGGTAAAATGTATGTATAAATATATAAATATATAAGACTTGTCTTTGAGTCCAATGATTAATGAGAAATGCAGTATTTCCCGTGGCCTCGCAGCCCCAGCTGTGACCTACATATTTTGCCACATCCAGGGCAAGCATAACCATTGTCCGCCGGTGGTCGATTAAGATTTTCTTTTCGCCGTCTTCTTCTGTCCTCGGCAGCGGATTTTCTTTTGGTCTCGAATGTGTTTCCCGCGGCCTTCGTGAGTGACCTCCAGCTGTCTCGTTCTGAGGCAGCGTGCAACCAGGTGTTCTCTTCCATGTCAGTTAAGGCAAGTTGTCGCCTAAGCTGGTCTTTAAAGCCTTTTCTTGGGGCGCCTCTGTTACTTCGATCACTTTTTAGTTCACCAAAAAAAAAAAAGACTGCTTTTACATACGTTCGTCCACCATACGGGATACGTGCTCTGCCCAGCGTAACTGTCAGACCATAAAAAGTCCCCCTCTATTGTCCATACCGGCGTTCGCATAGGACATCGCTGTTTGTAGTGCAGTCTTGCCACCTTATGTATATGATGGAGCTCTATTAATTTTAGCAAAGTTTAAAAGTGTACCATAGACGAGAGCATATTTAAGGTTTGGTAAACAGACAAATAGATAACACACTACAAGAAAAGGGGAAATAATTTAGTTTCAAAAATGTAGAAAGTTTTGTAAAAGTAAAAGTTTCCCTTTCAGACCTTGCGATCTAAAGGGCAGATGAGGTAAAGGTCATCTCTTTCTGTGGCCCCCCTGTTAACGAGAGTGTCATGTGGCCAGCACATCGACCAACCGCCTTAACCTTCCCCAGCTTATGTCAGGCACCCATTAGAGCTGGTTGGGACTCAGAGGTGCCCAAAGATCCCAGAATTTAAAAAAAAATAGTCTTCACCAGGATTTGAACCCGCTACCTCGGTTCTTAAGTCAAGCGCTTTACGACGCCTCCATAGAAAGTTTTAAGACATAAACAAAAAGAATTTGACAAATGTGGATGCTAACAAATATTCATAAGTTCATAAATTTACTATTTCACGATGGCGTCTACTCGCAAGTACAGAAGAGCTGTGAATCATCAGAGACTTTTATCCGATGATGTACAAAAAAAAAGGACTGTGCCTTTTTGCATAAACTTCTTTTAAGTAAAATACTAGTAGATGCATTTAGGATAGTTATGGCGAAGGAATAGATTTAACGTATCGAACTTCCCCGGACAGACATTAGGACAATAAAGACACTTTGAAATACTTTACATCAATCAAGCAATACAGAGCTTAATGTACATAATTAGTATCCCAATGCCACAATGCTTTCTAGAGTTCTGAAGGACTAAAAAATAACATCGTTCCTACCTGAAGAGTCTTCTAGGTCATTGAGAGAATAGTCTCCCATCGTGGCCCAGAATCCTCGGCGAAAAACTGTATGAAAGATATTTGGAGTCAGTTCTTGCCCTGGATATAATATGCTCTCTGATACAATGGAGTAGGCCACCAAGAAAATTGTCAGAATCAAAAGGAAATTTATATAGGTTTTAACCTAAAACAAAACAAAAAGATAAAAATACAATTAGCTCCTTCACGCAGCTGGTGTCATGCCGAAGAGACGCTATGAAAAAAAGGAGCACTTGCTTGTCCTAACATATGGAATAAAAAATGTGCTTTTATCTTTATTCGCTGCACCCGAAAGGGGGAAAAGAGGCTGTTTTTTTTTGTTCTCTCTGTCTGTCCCTACGCCCGTCCCGGCCATTTGTCACGTTTAAGTCGCACATACAATAAAAAGATTTTCAAAATGCAATATCATATTTTAGATCTACTTTTAATCTTCTGATTATTAACATTTAAAAAAAATTATTCAAGCATTTTTTTTCATAGAAATATACCAATTTTTAAATAACAAACTACAGGGAAGGAAAGATTTTTTTCATAGGTCACATCCCTCTACATTGACAATTATAGAACCACTGGTTGATTCGCTCATTGGTACAAAAACTATCATCTTAGGACGAAATCGAAAAAATATAAAGCTTTATTATTTGTAATTTTATTAGTTCAAACGCATTACGCCTACAACGGTTTAGTTGTCTACCAGCAGTTTGGTGCTACAAGTCAACGGCCGTTAACAATAGTGAGGCAGGAGAGTAAGGCAACTGAGTGAGGAAGTAGAGTGAGGCAACTGAGTGAAGCAGGAGAGTGAGGCAACTGAGTGAGGCAACTGAGTGAGGCAGGAAAGTGAGGCAGGAGAGTGAGGCAACTGAGTGAGGCAGGAAAGTGTGGCATGAGAGTAAGTCAGGAGAGTGAGGCAGCATGGTGAGGCAGGAGAGTGAGGCAACTGAGTGAGGCAGGAGAGTGAGGCAACTGAGTGAGGCAGGAAAGTGAGGCAGGAGAGTAAGTCAGGAGAGTGAGGCAGCATGGTGAGGCAGAATAGTGAGGCAACTGAGTGAGCTAGAGATTGGTAAATATGGATTAACTCTTCTTTAAGTCGTTTGGAACTTCTTTGCAATTGACTTATTTCTTGGCTAAACACACACAGGAACTTTTCATTAGAAAAATATTATTTTACAACTTAAATGGACACATTTGGACATACCATATATCTGATGACCACTAGAATTGGACCAAGAACTTTGTTCTGATAAAAGAACTCCAGGAATCGGAACATATAGAGCATGAAGTCAAAACACAGCAGGTAGCGAGCTGCGATCATGAATCTGTCTTCTCCAGGGAAGATGTATGCCAACCATCGAAGTGACCAGGCGATGATAGCGACATTGATCGACAGCTGGTCCAAGATATTAAAGGGATCGATGATATAGTACCAACACTGCTTCAGACTCTTGCAAATTTGTCTGCAGCACTGAGGGACACAAATATATATTTATTGAATTCATTTCAAACATTTATATAAGTCTTAAAATAAATGTAACGATTTCTCATATAATCTATAAAATTATAGTGCGAATAAGTGTGAAAACATATGTCCGTATTAGAAGATTATCAGAAGTTTAATGCTTTTAAAAAAATTATTGTGTACCTATATTACGGTTAATGCTTTTAAACAAACTATTGTGTACCTATATTAATCTATTTAATAGAAAAATATTTATCGATTTTTGGCTAATATAAACATTAATAGGTACATGTAAGTTTTTAAATATTAATGGATGGATACATAAAGTAGATATGTCCAAGTAGTAAATTAATGCGATGCTGGTAAAAATATGAACAGTTATTAATAGATAGTATTATAATTAATAACTGTTTTAGGTTCCGCAAGGTTGTTAACGCCGGAAGTGGTAATGGTCTTAAGCCCATCATTACCTATAAAGTGCTTCCAATGGCATGCGTCTCAAATAGCCTGTGACAACCAGTCCAACTCCTGGCCTTCACGTGTGGCTCAGTTACTGAGCCTGGCGGAACCGTTACCACAGACAGGAGAAGGAGCAAAGGCGAGCAACTGGCGCCTAAACCAGTAAGCTTCGGGCAGGAGGGGCTCGTTGGCTACCCATCTAGGAGAAGGAAAACTCTGAATCCAAACCTCCGCTGCCCTGCGGCTATACCCAAATAGCGAAGGGCTTCGGGAGACAAACCTGAAGAAAAATCAGGAGCTGGTGACCCTTAACACACCTGGTAGATCCTGCGGCGCTACTGATCCCAAACTGTATTGGATATTCCGTTCCTTTGGTCACATCAGCTGCGCGGAGAGGGGGGAACTGCTGTGTGGGCGACATCGTTCCGACCATAAACAATGCCCAGGCTTTCATCTCACTTTCATCTTCATCTCAGTGTTTTAAAATTATTATTTAAACTTATAAAACAAAGCTAAGTTTTCAAAAATTCAATTTAATGAATCTGAGACTTTAAGTCTTGGAAAATTCAAAGTTTCCTTTTCAGACCTTGTGATCTATAGGGCAGATGATGTAAAGGTCATCTGTGTCTTTTGCCAACTGTAAACCCGCAGGGGTTCATGCGGCCAGCTCGACGACTGTTGTCTTACAACAGCGGTTCTCAACCTTTTAAGTTCAGCGATCCCTGTTTACAATGCTCCACTCTGCAGCGCCCCTCCCCCGACACACACATACAGCAATAGAAGATTAGACTATAACAATCCATATTTTCGATGGTCTTAGGTGACCCCTTGCAAATGGTCAATCGATCCCCAAGGGGGTCGCGACACACAGGTTGAGAACCCTGTCTTACAAGATTTGTCCGATTCCGCTGAGACATTTTGCTCAAAAAGTTCGCTTTAATATGATGTTGTGCGTGCGGCTTGTGTCAATAAAAGCAAACTATGTTTGTTTTTTTACCTTTATTTTAAAATCTCTTTCTTATAGCGTATATTTCGATTTATTATGTCATGATCTCTGGTCATAGTATCCGTCACTTTAGTGTTCAAATTGAGATGGCATACGTGAGAAAGTTTCAACAAATAACTAGGTCTACTCAGCTCGAGTCAAACTCAAGCTGCTGTCTTTGTTACTCAACCAGACATCTCATGGTTTAAATTATTTAAATTTCAGATACCAATATTTACAGTTGCTTTCTCATCTCTTAGGTCAGTCATCATGGCCGTGAATTTGGGTAAATTTTAGATGTAAAACTATATTTTTTTTCTCTCTATTATCTCCCTTTGCTTACAAGTGTAACCTCTTATTTACGCGCCACCACTTCGAACCTTTTTAAATAGATAAAAACAAATGTGCTAATCTAGATTAAGTACACACCTACCTGGTCAAACTCCTTTATAATGAAAATAGCTATATAGCCCATGACCACGAACTCGAGGAAGTGAATAGTTGTTTTGTTTAGTTTCGAGACCAACAGAACACTGTAGGCCGTCAGAAATATCAAGTAAGAGATCTGTAGATCAAACAAATACACAAGACAGTCATTTTGAAATATGGAGTTAACTTGAACTTGCTTAGTTTTATTACAGTTGAGCAAAATCCACCTAAGTATTTTTTTTTTTTTAAGAAAGCTAAGATTTAACGAATAAGAAATAAAGAACAGAATAGTCGGGCACAACGGTGTTTTTATTTTTAATTGAAATTATACATTCTTTTAAGCATTTAAATGTTAGAAATGACCTATTCTTTCGTCAACATGACAGCTTGTCAAATTATATTTATTAGCATAATGCATATGATTTCAACCAGGGCAACTGCAGAGTTGTCTTGCGAAGAATCATACCCAAATGTCAAGCAGGACAGATTCAAGAGCTAGGGCCCATTGTTACAACAGTCCTAAGATTATTCTAAACGACCAGCCAACCATACAAATTGCTAAATTCTATAGGATCCAAACTAATACCATTCTTTTTTTGGTCATTTAAGACCAATTTATTTAAAGATTATTATAAAATGCTACCAGTTAATTGGCTATATTCTGCTAAATTTGAAGCAAAAAAGATTATATAAATAGAACCATACGGCGTTAAGTATAATTAGGACATTGTATCGTGTCTCTGATCTTGTTAGAATATTATTTTGTTTTTTAGAATTAGACAAGTTTCTCTGCTTGATGCTGATTATAGCTCCTACAGTCGTGAAGCGACTATGAATTATCCCATACAAATGAAATGAATGCCTCTCTCTCTAGACATTATGCCTGGGAAGCGTGGTCGAGAACTTGCGCTTGAACTTGGCTTGCCTTGGCTACCTAACCCCCCTCTGGTCCACAAATGAGATTTGACCAAAAGCGCTCTGAGCATGAAATAAGCATGAAAGCAGCGCTATATAAAAGCTATTATTATTATTATTATTATCATTATGGTTGGAACGATGTCGCCCATAAAGCTATTCCCTAACCTAACCCTAACCCTCTCCGTGTAGCTCGTGTATATAAAGGAATCACAAGTACTGATAGAAGCTTGATCAGCGGCGTTGTGCTGCGATCTGTCTAAGGGTTTCCAGCTCCAGATTTTTTCTCAAAGCCGTTTGGATTTAGCTGCAACAAAGCAGACTTTGAATTCAGTTTTCCTTCTTCTAGGTGCTAGGTGGGTAGCCAGCCAAGACTAACGAGCCCCTCTAAATGCCGAAAAAATTTGTGGGAAAGAATAAAATAAAAAAATAAAAAAAAATATTAAAAAAAAATAAAAATAAATAAATAAATAAAAAAAAAAAAAAAATTAAAAGCAAAAAAAAAAAAATAATGCCTTGAATAGTTATTTATTTTAAGACATATTTTTAACAAAATATTATCATTCAAAGCGTAGGTGTATACACTAAATAGAACTTACCATGTCCATTCGACAACGTCCTTTGGGTGACAGTAGAGTTTCTTTAATACCATAAGTGGGCTGGTGAAGGACAAGAATTGTTTAACTCTTTCTCTCCGTAATTATTTTTCCCACGTTTTTGAAGGAATTCTTCATTTGCTCATTACTATTTCACTACCCTGTTATGATTGGGCTTCAATAGCTTTGTTGTTTGTTATCAGAAAATGTCGTATTTGGTATAGAATTAAAGGGAAATGCATGCTCTTTTTATATAATTCAAAGTCAGGTTTAAAAAAGTAAACATTAAATTAATTTAATGAGGTCAAAATCAACGATGGTATCGTCGATTAGGAGAGAAGGAGTTAAAACAGGTGCAAATTATTATCTGTTTTAGCCTTTATCTTAATGAGGATTAATTATTATATTCTGATTTAAAACTCATAACATTATTCGACTTCTGATGAATCTTTATGAGCTAAATAGGTCTATCGATGTGGTACTATAAAACTTTTGGCGTTTCTATAATTTTGATTTTAAAATTTGATATAGTTCACACTTGTGGTACTAAGATAGGAACATTGCCTGTTGTGTATAATATTTTGTGTGCATTTTAAAAAATATTATTACCTAAGCAAGTGAGGCAAATGGTCTCGCTTTATGAAAGTAGCGGTATATAAATGTCCCCTTTCATTTTCTCCTTTCTCTCTCTATATCACTCCCTCATCTCTCTTTTCTCTCTCCATCATTCCATCCTTTCTCTCTCTCTCTCTCTCTCTCTTTTCCCAGGCTCTGTTCTATCTTTTTTCTCTTTCTCTCTCTATCACTCTCTCCATCCTATGTTCCTCCCTTTCTCTTGTCTCCTTTCTCTCTCTCCATCTTGTCTCTCTCTCTCCCTCTCTCTCTCTCTCTTTCTCTCTCTCTCTCTCTCTCTCTCTCTCTCTCTCTCTCTCTCTCTCTCTATATATATATATTGTTATGACATGATTAGGAATTATTTACTTGTTTTGGGAATAGGGGAAAAGCGTTACTTAGTGACACATGACGTGATAGATCTTTCAAAAGTAAGAACGGTCAACAAGACGCACGATATTGGGACAGTGATAATAATAAGAATTCTACAGAGGGCTAGTAATAGAGGACATCCGACGGTTCCCCTTTTTGAGTATTAAAAGTGTTTTGTTATTTCAACACTAGCGTCGACTACCTATATTGAGTGTTTGCCATTTCGCCTATGTGACTGATTTAGTTTCAAAGTTACCTCCTGTTTATTTCATTGGTTGTATTCGACACAACGGAACAGCCACAACAATATATATATATATATATATCTTCTTGTCGAAGCACCTATACAAGAAACTTTCTCGCTAGCAGAGGCGGACTGGCTATATGGGCATTCGGGCAAATGCCCGGTGGGCCGGTATCCTAATGGGCCGGTAGGACCACAGTAAGCATCTTATTTTTTGAAATCACGTCTGTATTTTATAAGATAAGGGCCGCATGGATGCCACTATTGAATTGTTACATTTTTTATAGTATTCCTTTTTCAGGGGAAGGGGCCTCTGAGCGAAGTATTTTCTTAAAAATCTTCTACAGACTCTACTTAGACTACTAATTTAATCTAACATATTTTCCGAAATAATGTAATAGCCTACTTATGTAGAGCTTCATCCTTTTAAGGCCTATACACTTTGCGATTAAAAAACAACATAAAGCCTTTATTCCTTATAAGGATATAGTGTTAACAGTAACCATGTGTATATTTTGCGATTAAAAAGCAACACAAAGTATTTATTCCTTATAAGGACACAGTGTTCACTGTAAGCATATGTATACCTATCGATACATTTATCAAATTTAACATAATGATTTTGAGGACAGGTAGACCTAGAACTGGATGTCCATCATATAATATACAATTTATGGGCCGGGTGATATAGAAATGCCTAGGCCGATTTTGATACCCAGTCCACCCCTGCTCGCTAGAAATAGTTAAGAATTGCAAGATGATTACAGAACACTCATGTAATAATGACATAAACGTTACAAGGTCAATTGGTCATTGCATACTACTTACTTCTGCCATGTCCAGATCTTCTCCAACGTAGCTGGACCAAGACTCACTGTTGACATCAGTACAAGGTTGCTGTTGTAGGAACAGTTTGTTGTCAGTGTTTAAAGCGATCGTTATACAGGATTCCTCACAGTTCGGAATGACTTTGACCAGTAAATACCAAGTTCTCAGCCAATTTTTCTTATAGCAGGATTCCAAAATCTTAATGGTGATATCCTCATATACCCTGTAAAATGCGCATTGACGTACTTTCTCAAGTATTAAGTTAATATTATATTATTTGAAATTCAGTAGTAAGATAGTACATATATCTTCAATGTTAATCAGTTTAAAAAAAAAAAAAAACCTTAACAGTACTGGAAACACTAAGTGTCATGTGTCATGTGTGTCAGATTCTTTTCTTACTTGGCTCAAAGGATTACTTACGAACGATTAATTACTGGTAAATAAACACTACTTCAGCTATCCAGTAAAATAAGAATTTTAATATCCAACAAGATTACAACGAGAGTTGGTGTTATCACACAAACTCAGATGCAGCCCCCATCTAATTCAACAATGTTTTGATCGTTTAAAGAAATTTGGCGTTATTTTTCACATAAAAGAAAACAATGCAACACGTCGTCTTTGATAAGACTTTTTTAACCCTTTTGGAGTAGCGTTAAGTGATCACATAAGATCAGCATGGAAACCTCCCGATATAGTGTGAGCTGAATACCTACTTTTATTGATTTTTACTCAAATGTAAAATCCCAATGTTAATTACATTTATTCAATTGTTATTGCACATTTTCAATAATACTTAATTAAACTTATAAACAGACTTAACATCACATAAACAGGTTTCTTTTGTTATATTTTAAATGGTATAACGTCCTAGTGCAAACATCCCGCAGGACTTCCCCTGAAGTTTTTTATTGAAAAGTGGTGTAATTTTTTAAAAAATCTGCATATTTAATTTTAAAACTTAGATGGTTCACTTTTGGAAAAGAAAAAAGTAGACATTGCAGAACTTTGAATGATCTAAAATTTCATGATATCCTATTTTCATTTTCTCATCTAGTTTCTGAGCTCTAAACGGGACGGACGGAGAGGCAGGCCACAGAAAACTAATAGCCCCCTTTCGGGGGCCGATTAAAAAGTCAAAATGGCAGCAACAACGCACACATTCTGACTATCAATTTCACTATATCCTACAAGGAAAACTCACATTCAAAACCATCACGTGTATACTGTTCACATTAATACCTGGAGATAAAAACATAGGGTCATAACTCTTGCACATCAAAATATTAACAAAAATATAACCCATTCACTCTATTCATACCTGCCCCTGACAATATGAAGGGCCTAAGTATTGGTATAGATACCCGGAAATGTTTCTGCAAGATTAGAATGAGAGACTGGACTGTTTACGGGTTTATGGGGATAAAAGAATGGCCATATCGCGGGTTATCTTCAATCAGGGGACATTTTATGACCGACCCTGTTTGCCGGCCCCAAAGGTCAGATCTGTTATTAGTAACTAAATAAAACTGCATGCACTTATTTTACTTGTAGTTCTGAAAAACAAATTCTCAACCCCCCCAAAAAAAAAATGCAAATTAAAAACTAAAAACAAACAAAAAAAACCAATGAAAGCCAAGTAACAACCTCAAAAGAACCCAGACATTCATTATTTAAAAACCGTCAATAGTTTCAACATTTTGATCAACTGTAGAATAGATAATCATGACAGAATTATGTTGATTAATAAAAAGACAAAACCAATAGCAGAAGAATGCATTCTGTCGAATTCAACATTGTTTTAAAATACGTAAGTACAGTAAGGTTCCCCATTCAGACCTTGTGGTCTATAGGGCAGATGATATAAAGGTAATCTGTTTCTGTGGCCCTCGGTTAACGAGGATGTCATGTGGCCAGCACAACGACCAATAGCCTTTACTTTACCCCAACTAATGTCATGTACCCATTAGAGCTGGGTGGACTCAGAGGCGCCCAAAGATCCCGAAATTAAAAATCCCACTCTTCACCAGGATTCGAGCCCTGGACCCCCGGTTAGTAAGCGCTTTACCGCTCAGCCACCACGCCTGTGTTATAAATAAGTACCTTCTTGAAATCTTAAATCTTAAATAAGAGTTAATAAATAAGCTCTACTACTGAGGAATATAAGACTTACAAAGTCTACAATCAGTATTGATATAAAAACATACACATGAAATTGTTTTGGCCGGAAAACATTTACCATAGACCAGCGGTTCTCAACCTTTTAAGTTCGGTGACCCCTTTTTACAATCCCCCACTCTGCCGCGACCCCCCCACACACACACACATACAGCAATAGAAGAGTAGACAATAACAATCCATATTTTCGATGGTCTTAGGCGACCCCTGGCAAATGGTCAATCGACCCCCAAGGGGGTCGCGACCCACAGGCTGAGAACCCCTGCCATAGACCATATAAATAAACTATTTATAGATACATTATAAGGCTCACGTACAGGAAGGTCATTAACTTGTTAAACAATCAAATGAAAACAAAGATCTCTTCTTAAATAACAGACCTAACCTAGCCGCGGGCTATAAGATTATGTTTAATTGTTCATGTAGTCAGTACGGATAATGATATAAATCTGTTTTATTGCCTCATGAAGAATTAAGAAATAGAATACGGGATAGCTCGGTTCGAATAGAGTCCATTACAAATATTGTTATGCTCCAGTCAGAACTATTGATGGCTGCCTGGTCGTGCGGTTTGGGCGCTGGACTGTCGTTCAGATTTATCGATGGTCCAGGGTTCAAACTTGCCTGCACCCATCCCCCGTCGTCCTACGGGAGGTTTGGACTAGGAAGTAATAATCTTCAACTCTGAAGGAACATCCGAAACATGTCAAACATTTTACAAACAAACATTCTCTCTCATGCGAGTTCACTCAGCCGCTCGGCTTTACAGACGCTCTTCAAATCACTAAATAACGCATAGCAAACATTTCAAGCGGCTTTTTAACAAGGGGAAAATGGTCGTCGAATCTGCTGCCTGAGCGTCTCTATTGTTTCTTCTTTTCCAGCGTCTCTAAGCATGTCGTATTGCCTGTCTAATTCTATTTACTCTTTTGGCCTCGAGATTTATATTAATTTACTCTAAATACATATCATAACAATATGTAGCACATAGTGATATTTAAAAAATTGTACTTTGATCGAGAGGCTAAGTACGCTTGATCTTGGTTTGGCTTGGATACCTATGAAGGGGGGGTCAAGGTTCGACACCCGACTCAGGCAGAGTTGTGTTCACTGGGCCCCTGAAGGCAGCACGGAAAAACCTTCTCCCTGGTCCACAATATGCCCTGAGCATGCTATAAGCATGAAAGTAGCGCTAAATACTTTAATTTAACTTCAATACTAATTGTAGATATAGACATAACAGAAAAAGAAATACAAAAACTATAAACTAGAACGGAAAACAAGCAACAACCGCTAATCACTATCAATTAACTGAAATTACATGGTTAAGCTCCTCTTTCGCTATACTAAAAAAAAAAATTAACTAACGGGTTAACTTTTGCATTCATTCGTAAGTATTGCTATCATACAAATCATACAAAATTTCAACCTGGTCGCAAATAGTAATTGGGAGAAAAAACGTGTCAAAATGTAAAACAAAATAATAAATAATTATCAACTAATTGTTCAATTTTTTTAATGATTCATGTATCACGTTCAATGAATAATTGTGCAAAGTTTTAACTTGATCCGAGAATGGGAAACGGGAGAAAAACATGTTCAAATTTTTTACCAGACAGACAGACGGACAGACATACATACAGAGTGAGTTGCTATAAGCTTTGTAAAAAAGAAATATTTAACCTTGGCGGCATTACAGAAATATTATTTAACTAATTTAGCAACGATCTATAATAATAGTAATAATTTAATTTATAGAGCGCTCTCAAGCAAACAAAATGTAGGCTCGAGGCGCTGTGATAACATTACAAACACAAACAAGAGAGCTAAAATGACTTCTTCTTCAACTGTCAGGTAGAGTTGAGCCCTCGGCTCTTAAAACTCTAGGCTAGCAAAAGTGAACAAGAGCTCCCTCTCACCGGCCTGAATGAGAACAGTGTACACTGTTCTGTCTGACTGGTGGGTCAGACTCGCGGCAAGAGACCGCATACACTAAGACCCCCGCCACCTTCCTTTTCTATACCAGGCTAACTGTGCGGGACACGCCATTTATGTAACAGCCCCTTGAGGAACAGCGCCTGGATTGTGACAAGGTTGTGGGAGCTTTTTTACAACTCCGCACAGTGCAATGAGGATGCTCTCGCACCCCCTTAGGCACCCCCACGGGAGTCTTGACGAACTAATCTAAAAAGGTTTTAAACAGATAAGGTCATAATGTTCTACTTAAAAGTAGAGTATCATCTTGTCTGTCTGAGATCAATAGGGAGTGAGTTCCAAACCTTTGGTCTGTGCACTGTAAAATGACCGCGGACCTATAGCTTCTTAGGGAGAAACGTGACCTCGCTAGAAGGCGGGGCTCTCTGAGGGACATATAGAGTGATCCGTTCGTTAAGGTACAAGGGCATTTCTTTATTGTAGATACACTGATGACAAAGTGTGGCCACCTTGTAGTCGATTCTCGCTTTCACATGAAGTCCATAGGGTGTGCGCAAGAGCGTAGTAGCAGAATCTCGTCTTGTTTTTCTAAGGACTATTCGTGCGGCATTGTTCTGAATACGTTGCAGCTTGGCTATTTTGTCATCAGGTATACCTGCTAGCACGGCGTTGCAGTAGTCAAGGCGGGAGAGTATGAATGCCACAGCTAGCGTTTTTGTTGACTCCGTTGTTAAATATGGTCGGATCTGGCCTAATCTGCGCAGGTGCAGATATAGACCCTTGCAGAGCTGACGTAGGATTGGGTCTAAAGGTAGTTTTCAGACACAGAAAACTAAAAGATTTCGCATCACAAGGACATAAGAAACCTGGCATTGATGATATAAAGGGAATCTGTGCTGTCGACTTTTTAGTAATATATAAATATAAATAAATAATTAGATAAATATATTACGATAATTTTTTTTTCAGGTTTCACTGAATCAATGTAGAGAATCGAGAGCTACTAAAGCAGCAGAGACAGTGAATATTTTCATAAATAAGTGTGTGTACGTTTTTCAGTGAATAAAAGCGCTTACCTCAAATACTTTTCATATTTGGCTTGTGTAGTTTTTAAATGCACCTTCTCCAGTTTTACTTTTAAGACATATTGTGCAAGTAATGCCATCCCTGTAAGATGCTTTACAAAGAGACAAAGTAAACTAGTTAAATAGTAACAAATAAAAAAAAAAGCTTAGAATAATTGTATCAGTTCGTATGGTTCAGTCGTGTTTTTATACTCAGGACCGTCCACGACATAATAAATCTATGCTATTAGAAATATTTTTACCAAATGTTTTTATTCAGCTTGTCGCTTTCTCAATGAGCTATGATCCTATCGTCTGGGCAAGTTGTGAAAGGGGAGGAAATAAGGGGGTATCTTGATTGAGAAAAGACTAAATGTGGCTCAACAGAGATGGCTGAGACAGATTTTGGGAGTCAGTTACACAGATCGGGTCTCAAACAAGGAAATCCTATGCCGAACTGGGAGTCGAACACTTAGTGAGGTTGTGACTGAGCGTCGCATGAGGTTTGCGGGACATGTTCTACGACAAAATGAATTACGCACACTAAGAGTTGCAATAACATGGAAGCCAATACGAGGAAAGCGCAAACAGGGACGTCCTCGTATTACCTGGCGACACACCTTCATGAAGGACCTCAGAACAGTGGACACCAGGTGGGAGGAGGCTTCAGACATTGCCAGTGACAGATCTTTATGGAGACAGCTTGCCGCCCAATGCGCCGACCGGCGCGGGAGGACCTAAGTCTAAGTAAGTAGTAAGTAGTATTAACTAATTGGTTATTTTTTAAATCGATTTTTTTATGAAAGGTAAAAGAAATAATTGTGCGAAATTTCAGCTTAATCCGAGATTGGTTGTGTGGGAGAAATAACGTGTACAAACTTTTTACCAGACAGACAGAGTGAGTTGATATAAGCTTTGTAATGATCTAAGTCTTCCAAGATTTTTCAGATTTTTTGGATACATTTTTATTCAAAATGTTCATTTAAATATGGTAGTGTTGTGCGTGTGATTTTAGATGCTTTTTAAAAAATAATGCTGTCTAAGCGGCGCAACAGTTTAGATGAAGCGTTGCTTTGCCAACAAGTTATTCCATATGTTGTTATATTTTGCATAGTCGCGCAGTGACGTTTCGGCGCTGCCGTTTTGGCGAAGCCTTTTGGGCCCCGCCGTTTTGGTGCGAGACGTTTGGCGCGAGCTGTTTTGGCGACGGGGACGTTTTGGCGCGAGATATAATTTGACGATAATTTAATAAGCACGTAGCTTTTATAACAATGTTTATTTCACTCTACCATAATATTGTATGTATAGTATGAATTCTAACACCATTCAGCGAATTGATTGTTTTTTAAAATATAAAGGTTATGCTTATTTCATGAATATAGGCCTAAAATAAGTCACATTCCTGAATGGTAATGACATGCTATCCTCTCCACTTTATCACTTTATTTATATGTGAGTTCTGCTAATCACACTGGATGACATTTTTGGATTTCTTTCAAAAAGACTATTTTTTTTATTTGACATTAGTGTAATATACGAACTATCTAAGTGTCACACTTTTATATAACAAAAACCATGTTAACATCTAAATCTCCATTATGCTGAGTAACGACAATAACTCCACACATAGTAAAGAGTACAAACTCTAACGTGAATCCACAAATGTAAACAAACACTAGGGGCGACAATAGATAGAAACAAATTCACGACACTAAGATACTTTGAAAATATATATTTTGAGGAATTGGGTAGGGGTGAATTGGGTGAAGCATCTCGCATTGACGCAGGTATAGTTAAACAAAAGAAGACAATACCAGCACCGAGTACTGGTCGTCGGCGTCATGCGTCTGGCGATCATCTACTTGGGACTGGTCATTGACTGTAATGCTAATTCCGCCCCCTCTTCTCTGGGCACATTTCACTCCAATGTTAATGTAAACAAATAATTGCATCCATGTTTTGTCAATCATCCGTTTAAATTTTTTTTTGTTTTTAATATGAATGTAATAGCTTCAACAACAAAAAAATAGAAAATTAAAGTGTGCCTCTTAATAAACACACACAAACAAGCCAAAATGTTTATTAAAGAAAATGATGTGAAACACAAACACACATTTACATGTAGCCAATGATAAGCCACATTGATTAACGGACTTGTTACAGCTCACATAAAAAAGGTTCTAGGAGCAAATATAAAAATAATTATCCAAATAACATATATAATGCACGAAAGCTACTAATGTTTTTTCGCTTAAAAATGTGTTTACAAATGTATAACAAACAGAATGTTTTACTTATTTTATACCGAGACAAACAGGATATATATATATATTCTACCCACCTCCCCCGCTCCCACGAAAAAAAGGTCTTAATAACTTCATAATTTTGACTAGTTCATGCATGCATACTGTGAAGTATGTAGGGCAGCCTGGTGTCGTGTAATGCTAGAGATTTAACAACAATTAAATAACAAACTTAAATACCAAAAATAGCGGACACAAATATTTCTTCTTCTGTATGTGAAAAATAAACACTAATACAAAACATTGATATGCATATTTGTTTAAAAAAAATAAAACTTTAAACGTTCATATTGTATTTCGTGCCAAAACGTCCCTAGCGCCAAAACAGCAGCGCCAAAACAGCGGCGCCAAAACGACATTCGCGCCAAAACGGCGGCGCCAAAACGGCCTGCTTCGAAAATTATCTAGATTATCTCAAGATGACTAAATATTATTTTCACATCGAAGGTGTTCATAAATGTAAGATAGTCACGGGTAATCTGCTCTTTGTTTCAACTTAAAGTTGACGTTTATCGTATTTAAAAAAAAATAAATAAACATTTAAAAAAGAAGAGGAAGCGGTATGGAAATATGTGAGTCAAAAAACTAGTGCCTTAAAGTAGCGTTATAAAAATAAACATATCAAGTCTGGAAGATTTTGTAAAGTAAAGAAACACAATCAACATCAAATAGAGTACAGTGTAAGATCATTGTTGACTTCTTTATAATACAAAAAAAACAAACTTTGTGTTACAGGTTACAAGTAAACATTATTAGAAATGTGTTACACATCACGTACAAATATATTATAATTGATATAATATAATTCACTTATCTTACATTCACTTTTGTCCAGTAAAACAAAGATGCCTTGAATTTGTCATTCACAATAGCATCCATAAAGAGTTTCTCATAACAGTCTGTAATGAGTTAAAATTTAATTACAAGCAGAAAAAAAAACAACTACACTTTTAGACACAAGATATGAAATGTCTTGTATTTGATAGTTTTAAAATGTGCTAATTTGGTGGCTCCCTTCAAGTTTATTTACCAACCTCCCAATGCAGCCGATATACGTTTCAATTATGTTCGACCACATGTTATAATTTATTATGACTTATTAAATGAATTGATGACATTTATAAATATGATAGGTCAAGTATTAATTTTTTAAAGCAAAGGACTAACTATTCCCACCATTAGTCAAACTGGTTAATTTAATACACTTTTATATTGACAATGTTTCATATTTATTTTAACAATGATATTTAACACCCCCCTCATCTCCACTCTCAAAAAGCTATTTTAAACGATGTTCCCATATTCTCCTGGACCCAGGGGCGGACTGGCTATATGGGCTTTCGGGCTATTTCCCGATGGGCTGGTACCCAAATGGGTCGGTAAGGCCACCGAAATAACCCCATCTATATTTCTTATAAAGATATGGAGTTCACTGTATGCATGAATACAGCTATTGATACATTATCAAATTTAACAGAATAATATCGAGGACGTTAATATCGTTAAGTGATGAAGAAGACATCTCTATCAGATGGATGAAATTAAGAGATGTAATCTACAGTTCGGCAATCACCGCCTTTGGGCCTCAAAAACACAAAAATGTAGACTGGTTTGAGGCGAATCTAGCACATATGGAACCTTGCATCGAGAAAAAGCGATCTGCACACCTCGCTCACAAGACAAAACCAAGTCCAAGGTCTTTGGAGGCCTTCAAAAGTGCTAATAAAAAGGCGAAACAAATGGCTAGAAAATGTGCTAACAACTTTTGGAGGGATACCTGCAACAGAATCCAAGACAGTCTCCACTCAGGAAATAGCAAAGCTCTATTTGATGGCATTAAAGCGGCCCTGGGTCCAACAGTGTCTAAGCCTGCCCCTCTTCTATCCAAATCAGGAGAAAAAATTACAGATCAAACCAAGCAGCTAGAACGTTGGACAGAACACTACCTCGAAGTCTATGCCACACAGAACACAGTAGACGATGTCGCCCTGGCTTCTCTACCAGATCTTCCAGTACTGGAATGCCTAGATGATCTTCCGAGCCTCAGTGACCTTAAAAAAGCAATTAACTGCATAAAAAATAGAAAATCTCCTGGGAGTGATGGTATCCCAGTGGAAGTAGTGAAAGCCAACGAATCACTCCTGAACTCTATATTCCCATCTGCCGCTGTTGGGAAACAGGTCATGTCCCACAGGACATGCGTGACGCAACTATAGTCACAATATACAAGAACAAAGGGGATCGGAGTGACTGCAACAATTACAGGGGTATCTCTCTCCTCAGTATAGTGGGCAAGATCTTTGCTAGAGTGGCACTATCCAGGCTGCAAGTGATAGCTTCCAGAGTCTACCCAGAGTCTCAGTGTGTATTCAGGAGTGGTAGATCCACTGTAGACATGATATCTTCTCTACGACTACTGCAGGAGAAATTCAGAGAGAGAGACAGACCCCTTTACATCGTTTTTGTTGATCTGACTAAAGCTTTTGACATGGTCAGCAGAAGTGGCCTTTTCAAACTCCTGAGGAAAATAGGTTGCCCTCCCAAACTACTGCAGTTCATAGAGTGTTTTCACGAGGAAACTAAATGCACTGTCAAATTCAATGGAGCCCAATCAGCACCTTTTAAGGTTTGTAGTGGTGTCAAGCAGGGATGTGTGCTCGCACCTATTCTGTTTGGCATATTCTTCTCCTGTCTATTGCATTATGCGTACAACGACATAAACGAAGATGTGTTTCTCCATACAAGATCCTCTGGAAAACTATTTAATGTATCAAGGCTGCGGGCAGAAACCAAGGTTAGGAAGCAACTCGTCAGGAAACTCCTGTATGCTGATGATGCAGCTATTGTGGCTGATTCTGATATTCAGCTACAGTGCCTGGTTGACAAATTATCTGCTGCTTGCCAGAAGTTCGGCTTAAACATCAGTCAAAGCAAGACTAAGATACTTGTCCAAAACACAAACACTGCACCTCAAGTAAGCATTAATGGCCAACCACTAGAAACTGTTGATCACTTTTGTTACCTTGGCTCCATCATATCCAACAACACTCTACTGGATAAAGACATAAACAACAGAATAGCCAAGGCAATGGCCACCATGTCACGGCTGCAGAAAAGAGTCTGGGACAACATATTGCTTACTAACAGTACTAAAGCCCTAGTCTACCGGACCTGTGTGTTGAGCACCTTGCTGTACGGAAGTGAAACATGGTCAACCTACTCATGGCAGGAAAAAAGCTGAATGTTTTCCACCTCCGATGCCTAAGGCGAATCTTTAAAATAAGGTGGCAAGATAAGATAACCAATGAGGAAGTGCTACAAAGAGCAGGGTACCAGGACATCCGCTCTGTTCTTGGCTACCTAGAAGGGGGCTCGAGGTTCGACACCCGACTTGGGCAGAGTTGTGTTTACTGAGCGCCTAAAGGTAGCACGGAAAACCAACTCCAAAATACCCCCTCCCTCCCACTGTTCCACAAATGAGATTGGACCAAAAGCGATCTGAGCTTGCTATAAGCATGAAAGTAGCGCTATATATAAGCTATAATAATAATATTAATAAACTTCTTCTCTAGTCCAAAGCTCGCAAGCATATAATAATGTGACCATGACTAGGGAGCGCATCAGTCTGATTTTGCTATGCTTTAATCACACCATTAAAACATATTCCACATGTGGTCCCTTTACGGACCAAAAAATCTATTCTATTAAGATAGGGATATCATTGAACTATAATAGTCGACGGAATTAGATTTGATCCAGATATTCACTAAAATTATGCAGTGTCATATTTTATTTTCATACTAAATTTTCAGAATAAAATCCAAACTTCAAAATAAATATTACATTTATTTTTAGACTTTAACTCTTTCTCTCCTAACTGACGATACCAACGTTGATTCCACCAGAATTCTCGGTAAATAATTACGGAGATAAAGTGTTAAAGCACTGACATTTACGTCTGAAAATGGATTTCGTAAAACCTACTTTAGAACACTAAGGCAATGATTTCGAGTCGATCAGGGGTAAGTGCGGCATATGACTTAGTTACAAATTTAAGTCATTGGTTAATATGCATGACTAAATGCATGACGCGTAGGACGTAATCATCTTCTTTTTTGAAGTAACGTCTGTATTATATAAGATAAAATAAGATAATGCTTTACACTTTTATCGACTCGTTTGTGACTAGTCATTTGTAGACTAATTACTGCATTGCCTCCAGCCTGTGCAGAGTATTTTTAAAGTGATAATTGGCTCGCGCAGACCAATACCACTCTTTAAGCTAAATGCAGTTCACAGTAGCACAGAAGTCTGAGACGGCTGTGAACCACAGACAGCCGTAGGTGTTATATCGGAGTTTCCGTCTCCTAGACTGGCTGCCGACCAAAGCTATAGAGCCCAGTCTGCCCAATGGCCGAATGGTTCTACATCATTAAGTTAGATCTTATCGAGATCTAACTAGATCTAGTCCTAGAGTTAGTGAATACTAGTAAATCTAGTAAATAATATATGATAAAGGTCTAGCCTTAGCTAAAATCAACTACAAGCCTTTTATTTAAAGTATTTTTATTATACTTAGACTTGACTAGATAGATCAATACAGTCTCCAGATCTAAATACAATCTATGTTGTTTCTACAATCTTAATCACTGTAACCTAGAGATTTAGCATGATTTGATGGTTGATGAAGCCAAAGAAGTTTCGCAAAGAAGCCATAAATGAATACAGATCATAACAAAAATCCTACTTAATTGTGCCTAGAACCTATGCAAAGACTTTCTTCCAAGCTAATAAATGGTCTATTGTTTTACGCGAAAGCTGCAATGAAAAACGACTCGACTGAGCAATGGTTTTTCTAGACTATATGGGCACTTCGAAGATTCTGTAATCAAATTGCTTTGTAAAATGATATTTAGAACTTACAGAACATAAAGCAATTTTTATTAAATTTGTATTAAAAAGCTTATAACTCTGTCTGTCTGGCAAAACTTTGTATGTTATTTCTCCCACACCCAATCTCGGATTAAGCTGGAATTAAGCACAATTTATTTTTGTATCTTACAATAAAAAAAAAAAAAAATTAGCTTATTAACTATTGGTAATACATTTTTTTTCTTTCGTATCAAGGGAAAGAAATCCTACTTAACTGATATGATTGTATATGCTGAATTAGTCCCCTTGTGGACTCTTGAGCACTTAGTGAATATTTTATATGCATTTAAAAAGCGATCACGTGAACATTCACCAAGATATCCCCTTTCCCAACTGGTTCAGACATGCGATAGGATCATTAAGAAAACTAAACAAAAAAAAAACCAACAACAAATTTTGGTAAAAATATTCTAATCGCACTGATTTATTATATCATTATATTATATTTATTATATTTATTACATGACTGATCCGAAATAATTGTTACAATTACACTTAATATAAAATTTAATTTTAAAAAAATGTATATGTTTAAATTTTGGTAAAATTCCAGATTCCTTCCCCCCCCCCCCCTCCACCTGATCAACAAAGTGATTGGACCATAGCGCACTGAGCTTGCTATTAACATTGCAGTTTCTCTAAAACAAATAAACAATTAATAATTTCCAATCGCTCAAATTTATTATTCTTAGTCTACATTACTCTAGAAAATCTACATTATTTAGATAATTATACGATTGATTCAATAGCATTGTGATATTTTCACTAAATATACGCTTTTTTTTAAAATGTATTGTAACGCCTTGTAGTTGTAGTGTATGGTTAAAGAATGCTGGGGAGTGCTGGGTTTGTGTGTCCTTTTAGTACGCGACAAAGATGAACAGTATATAAAGACTTGAGTCGATCTTCAGCAGACAATATGACGTTTATTCTATAATAATAAAGTACTGCAACTTCTTGGTCGTACCAGACATAGAAGTCTCTTAAATTATAACTTCACTACTAGAATACATCCGCATCACAGCGGGCAACAATAATCCTCAATAATACGTATCCTAATACAGAAAACAATTATGGGAAATATATGTACTATCTCAGAAGACTTCAAGTGATTACTGGCCTCGAGTGCCCAAAAGTTACTACCCAACTCAAAGTTACTACTCGACTCTCGAAGTCACTACTGTCCGCATCGGACCAAAAGATACTACTGACTGACTAAAAGTCAATTTATTCATTCTTTACATTTCTGTTTCTATATCAGGATTTTCACGTGTCTTTTCAACCTCTTAACCCAAGGTGAACATTTAACAGGCAATGTCAACCGAGACTGTGACATGTATGTTAAATTCGACTTGTGTTCGTTCAACGCGGACACAAACTCACTTTGCAATTCGGTTTTTATCTTTTTAACTAACCAATCGTCTCGTCAAAATCAATATAAATTTTGAGAAAACTTAATAACTCCATTACAAGTATTGTAGAGGAAGATTTAGTATTTAAAAAATAGAAAATGTGCATGAAATTGTCTTACCTGATTTAGTAGATACATTGAATTTAATATCAACTATCGAGAGAAAAAAAATTGCTAAGAATTATCTATCTATCTATCTAATCTATCTATATCCATCCATCCATCTATAATATCCATCCATCCATCCATCTATAATATCCATCCATCCATCCATCTATAATATCCATCCATCCATCCATCTATAATATCCATCCATCCATCCATCTATAATATCCATCCATCCATCCATCTATAATATCCATCCATCCATCCATCTATAATATCCATCCATCCATCCATCTATAATATCCATCCATCCATCCATCTATAATATCCATCCATCCATCCATCTATAATATCCATCCATCCATCCATCTATAATATCCATCCATCCATCCATCTATAATATCCATCCATCCATCCATCTATAATATCCATCCATCCATCCATCTATAATATCCATCCATCCATCCATAATATCCATCCATCCATCCATATCCATCTATATCCATCTATATCCATCTATATCCATCCATCCATATCCATCCATCCATATCCATCCATCCATATCCATCCATCCATATCCATCCATCCATATCCATCCATCCATATCCATCCATCCATATCCATCCATCCATATCCATCCATCCATATCCATCCATCCATATCCATCCATCCATATCCATATCCATATCCATCCATATCCATATCCATCCATATCCATCCATCCATATCCATCCATCCATCCATCCATATCCATATCCATCCATCCATATCCATCTATATCTATCCATCTATATCTATCCATCTATATCTATCCTTCTATATCTATCCACCTCCATCCATCCATCCATCTATATCCATCCATCTATATCCATCCATCTATATCAATCCATCTATATCCATCCATCTATATCCATCTTTATCTATCCATCTATATCTATCCATCTTTATCTATCCATCTATATCTATCCATCTATATCTATCCATCTATCTATATCCATCTATATCTATCCATCTATCTATATCCATCTATCTATATCCATCTATCTATATCCATCTATCTATATCCATCTATATCTATCCATCGATATCTATCCATCGATATCTATCCATCTATATCTATCCATCTATATCTATCCATCTATATCTATCCATCTATATCTATCCATCTATATCTATCCATCCATCTATATCCATCCATCTATATCCATCCATCTATATCCATCCATCTATATCCATCCATCTATATCCATCCATCCATATCCATCCATCCATCCATCCATATCCATCCATCTATATCCATCCATCTATATCCATCAATCTATATCCATCCATCTATCTATCTATCTATCTATCTATCTATCTATCTATCTTTCTATCTCTCTGTCTGTCTATCTGTCTATCAATCTATCTAACTATTTATCTATCTAATGCTGACTATCTTTTTTTCAAATATCTTTTCGACAATTTGCCAGTTTATTGTTCTAAAACCTTCGTTTTTTTTTGTATTTGCCTTCAGATGTGTCCTACCTGATTCTAAAAAGTATAGAAAGTCGTCGTAGCTTCCTTGTTCACAATTTCTGATGATTTCCTCAGCAATCTTAAAAAGAAAAACGTTTTGAAATACAAAGCTTATATTAAGCGTATTTGTATGAATGAGTTTGGATCAGTCATGTGACTAAGTTTATAATACATCTAGGGTAGACTAACGATAATAACTCTTTGCGATTACAAATATTTTTACCAATGGACCTCATTCACCAATCGTAAACAAACAACATTTAGTCACGTGATCTTATTGATAAAACAACGAAATAAACTGTCACGTGACAACCATCATGAATTAAACATGAGATCGTAAATTATATAGAAGAGATAGAGCAGCACGTGGCTAAATGTTGTTTGTTTACGATTGGTGAATGAGGTCCATTGTAATTGAGTAGGTAATAAGACCAATAACCTTTGTATTTGCAAGTTAGTACTGAGGTACATCGAGGTCTCAAATTACATTATCTAGTCTATTAATTATGGACTCTAGTTATAAAACTTACTGAGGCCTACAAATAATGGACTTGACAAAGACGCATTGAAACAATGTACCTCATTCACCAATCGTAAACAAACAACATTTAGCCACGTGATAATATTGATAATATTGATAAAACAATGGGAAAAACTGTCACATGACAGCCTGTGTGTATTACGTAATTTGTATAGATGAGATAGAGAACCACGTGGCTAAATGTTGCCAGGCACTATTTCCGGTATTTAAAACAAAAAAAAAATGTATATTCAGAGGTATCTAAAGTGCATTATACTGCTATTAAAATTTTAGTTAAAAAACTAATCCGCTATTTTTTCTTAATTACTTAGACTTAGATCCTCCCGTATTTAAAACTAGAGCTAGAGTCTAGATGCTATTATGATAGATGTAGACCTGCTATTATACGAATAAATTCAATGGCTCAAGAAGGTTATTAATTTTTGTATGTTAGTATTTTTAATATCCCAATATAGAGCCTCATGTAACCTGTACAATCATAGTGTGTTTACATCATGTATAGAAGTTAAAAAAAAGTATAAATTATTTATTAGAAATATATTTTGAGAGGATTCTGGTAGCCTAATGATTCTGCAAACAATATGTTAGAAATAAAATGAGTAGAGCCTTATTATTTAGGGGGGAGTCGGACGTTAATTGAAGCACTGTGAAGTTACAATTAAATTATAGCTTCTATATAGCGCGACTTTCATGCTTATAGCATTGCTGGGAGCGCTTTGGTCCAATCTCATTTGTGGACCAGTGGGAGGAGAGGGTCCTTCCTTGCTGCCTCTAGGCGCCCAGTAAAAACAACTCTGCTCAAGTCGTGGGTTTGACCTCGAGCTCCCTTCATATGTAGCCAAGCCAATCCAAGTTCAAGCATACTTAGCCTCTCGACCAGGCTTCCCACAAGTTAATCACTGTGTATATCATTTTGACATTAATTTCATTCATTCTAGTACAACTAATGGATTTTTATGACGTTCGCTACTTTTATTGCTGAATGCATTAGATAATTTGGTACTGTGATAGAAATATATGCATGGCTTTAAGGTAATAGAAATAGTCTACTATGGGAGACAAATAAAAAGACTGAAAAGCTAACAAATTGTTGTTTTTTTTGTTATTTTAATAATATATGAATGATATTATCCTACTCACATACTAATACTGAAAAGAAAAACTAAGTAAACCTAACAATATATGATTATATAAAAAAGGTAAATACCATTCAAGTGATAATTCGACCGAGGTGATTGAGTCCAACATTTAATTTCAAAATGAATACGAAATAGTACCTCCTCTCCCTCATAAAATAACAACAACTATTATTTCCTCCCACCCTTTAAACTTTATTCAACATTGATAAAATGTTAACACTCCCATTGCATTGTCTCGTTTAATTTTTTTTTTTTCAAACGTAATTCGCTTTTTTTAGGAAATCCTTCCCGTCGTGTCGGAATTCATTTTGAAAGACCAATGACATTTCCAGTCACATACCTTATTGAGTGTCTTTTTGAGGGATTCATGCGACGTCAGTTGATCCAGTAAAAGTTCCAAGAAATCTGTCTTGAAGTCTGTAACAATAACTTGCAACACTTCTTTAAGACCTTCGTTGCCCAATTCTATTTTCTAGACAACAGGAAACATATGAAGGCAAACGTGAAACACATTAAGAGCACCGGTTTAATAAACAAACAAAACAAACGATGACTTAGGGTGCCTAAAGTTGGGGGGGGGGGGGGGGGGCGCGGATTTAGGAGCTTATAAATCGATCGATAAGGAAAAGGATTCTATGAAATCTCGCTTTGCATACAATAAACAGTGGAGATGATTGAACTCTGCGATGCCCGATCTAATTCGACCTGCGGGCCATTTTAATTTCCTACACTCGTGTCTTGGGCCACATCAAAGAATAGGTAAAATACGAAAGGAATTGAGTCGAAACTATTTGATTAGAAAACAGTGGCTCTAGTGCTAGAAAACAGTGGCTCTAGTGCTAGAAAACAGTGACTTTAGTGCTAGAAAACAGTTTCTTTAGTGCTAGAAAACAGTGGCTTTAGTGCTAGAAAACAGTGGCTCTAGTGCTAGAAAACAGTGCCTCTAGTGCTAGAAAACAGTGGCTCTAGTGCTTACATTAATGGAATATTGAATATTTTTGTTCACGCGTGAAAAAATGGCTTTTCTCTAATTAAAATGTGAACAACAGTGTAGCTAGTTTCACCACAGACGGACTCATTTACATATCACTTTATCTTAAATATTCACATCGATCCTCCAATCTCTAGGCGAAGTTTAACAATCTTTTATTCGCAGCTCAAACCAAATTTGTTTAATAATGGTGTTTATATGTTGTTAAATTTTTAAAAATCAGACACACGTTATTTAAAATCAAATATGTTGGCTTATTATCATGTTCCACAAAAAAAAATAAAGACCCGTTCACTTTCCCGGTAGATTCAACTTGAAATCTACCATTTCATAAACGCACAAAATGTTACAAACCATGGTCCATCAGAGTAAAATTGAGGGCCCTAATGTAGGTGAAAATACATAAAAAAGGGGGGGGATTTTCTACACTTTGTGGCGAAATTTCTACGGACCGGACAGAACTAAGGCATGGGCCGGATCTTGCCATCGGGCCGTATGTTGGGCATTACTTATTTAAAGGATTGTAGTGTTTTTAGTCCACATATGTATATATATATATATCCATAAACTTTTTTCAGTGCGAATTATTTTGATCGAAACAATGGAGTGTTTTCTAAACGAACACAATTCTGCCTTACATTTTAATTTTGTTTTATAATTTACCATATATAACTTTATTTTAAATAAATTATGTAAACGTCAGCAGCGCTAGCGAAGTTACTCCCCCTGAGAGTAACTCCGCACTGACAGAGCTAAAAGGTTGTAGAGTTTTAATACTGAGTCAAAATCTGATCTGGTGTCATGAGTACCACAGGACTTTTTTTTTTTTTTTTAATTGAGAATCAAAACGTCGAAGTCATTTAAACGCATCAATTCGACCTTATAGTCCTTCCTGCCAGACACAGTACCAGAATAGGAGAAGCAGAGAAACATACTGTAGAAAAACTATGCTAAGGAATAGAAGCACTTATTCTGAATAATTCATATTAAGCAAAACAAAGAAATAGTCTTTGAATTCCACGACCAAGATCATCTGTGGTCTTTCCCATTGTTTCAGAAATCTACTTATTTTAAGTTGCTCCTAACAATTATAGCTACCACAGTTTCCTAACCTCAGAACAAACTTCAGTTGTCGACACTTTGATTCGATATGAATTTTGTTAAGAATATAATATATTGTTCACACGAATCAAACTAAGTTTTTGTTTTTTAAAATAAAAACAAACAACAAACAGAATAATTTCTACCAGTGATATGTTGCACCCAGATAAAATGAATTATTTAGTAAATATGACTAGTCATGAAAGCCTTTTTTTTTTTTATCAATGATATATTTCAAACTCAAGTATACATTAATTGCGACGGTCTAGCAAAGCATTTCTCCGCAACGTAACATACTCGTGGGGGCGCGGTGCCTAAGTAATTAAGCGTTAAGCTTCCGAACCTGAGGTCCTGCGTTCGATTTTCGGTGAAGACTAGGATTTTGAATTTCTGGATTTTTCGGGGGGGGGGCGCCCCTGAGTCCACCCAACTCTAATGGGTGCCTGACGTTAGTTGGGGAAAGCAAAGGTGGTTGGTCGTTGTGCTGACCACATGACACCCTGCTTAATAACCGTTGGCCAAAGAAATAGATGACCTTAACAGGTTCTGAACTCGATTACTTTTACTACGCACTCATGCATTTCTACCCATATTTGAAAACTGATTAGTGTTAATTAGTCTTACAGCGTTTGTTCCAGTAGTCGAGCTCTCATCTTTGTAGTTAAGGGCCAGTCTCAGGTAGAAGGCATTGATATCATTGCAGGAAAGTTGGTAATGTTTTACTGTTACTAGAGTTAAAGAGAAGGAAAAGTTAACATTCTAGAATTTTAATACTAACAAAATCAATGTATTTTTTTTTACTAGCGTCTCAGTACATATTTTATTTATATCGTTTTAATAACGGGAGGTGGTGGCTATTTGGTATAGCGCTTGGCTTCCCATTCGAGGGGTTTCAAGTATTCCTCGAGACTCATAACTCCCAATCATTAAACTGGACAGTTAGTTGTGCTGGCCACATGACACCCTTGTTGACCGTCGGACAAAGAAACAGATGACCTTTATTATTATTAATATAACATTATCTACACGAAATGATCGGTAAACCTCAAAGGGGTATGTTTTTTTTGTTTTTTTTTGTTCTTTTTAAGTCAACACACATTCGCCTCCGCAATTTTTCTGTATTGTTTGACCCGGCCTTGTTCGAGATATTTTTATGTTAGTGATTTTTTCAATAACCTCCATAAAGAAAGAGAAAAAAATGGAAATAGTAATGTATGCGAGGAACACTGAATGTGTAACGTATGCGAGGAACACTGAATGTGTAACGTATGCGAGGAACAATAAATGTGTAACGTATGCGAGGAACACTGAATGTGTAACGTATGCGAGGAACACTGAATGTGTAACGTATGCGAGGAACACTGAATGTGTAACGTATGCGAGGAACACTGAATGTGTAACGTATGCGAGGAACAATAAATGTGTAACGTATGCGAGGAACACTGAATGTGTAACGTATGCGAGGAACACTGAATGTGTAACGTATGCGAGGAACACTGAATGTGTAACGTATGCGAGGAACACTGAATGTGTAACGTATGCGAGGAACACTGAATGTGTAACGTATGTGACGAACACTGAATGTGTAACGTATGCGAGGAACAATGAATGTGTAACGTGTGTGAGGAACACTGAATGTGTAAAGTATGTGAGGAACAATGAATGTGACGCCTTTATTAACTTCATAACATTGAAAAGTTTTGACAACATGATAGAGAAGATGAAAGAGGAAGGATTTCTGCAGAGGCGTAGGTAGGGGGGGTGTAGGGGGCGAATTTAAAAAAAGGGGTTCCCCAAATGAGTATTGTTTTACATTAAATATTAATTAGTACGCAAAATGAAGGGGCCTCCAAAGAGGTCAAGCCCCCCGAGCCACCAAACGATGTCAAACTCCTAGCTACGCCACTGGATCTCTGACTCCACGATTGGCCATTCATATCATTTTTCTATGTTTTGGACTGCTATTAATTGTATAGTTTTTTTTTTTGTTTCTTAAAGAGAGAAGACAGTGAGTTAAAATGACAGGGGAAGGAACATAGAGCATATCCAAATGAGACCCATGACCTATATAGGTCTTAACTTTAATTGACTTTTCAAAGATTATAGGGGCAAAGCACATCCGTTTCTTACCTTTCATTAGTTTAGAGTCTGACATTGTGCTTGATTGGACTCATAAGTATTTTAATAATAATAACAAAACTCTTACCTTCATAGATGTGTTTTCTTAAAAGGTCCACCTTACAGGCATCTTTCAATGTTATAGTGTTGCCATGGGTCTTGGAGCTAAAGATAGAAATACAGCAATGCATGCTGAATCGGCTAGACAAATTTGATCTACAAGTCATGGGAATGCTTTATTGTACTTTAACTTTAATATTAATTTTAAATATGCGTTTTCTTCTTTTGGCCTTTGAACGTACGTATATGTATAATACTTTTTTTTATATTGAAAAATAAAAGTTTTAAAAACGGTTTTGACTATTGCAATAAAACAGATCACTTTATAATAACATATATCACTTTGTAATAGAATATATCTCTTTGGTCCTTCTTTCATCCCATCTATTCTGGAGTTGTAGGTATCATAAAAATTAAAACTTTTTTGTGCGAACAAAATTGCATCGACTTTTTAAAAAAATAATTTTTTAACTTTGTTTTTGGACAATATTAAAACTCAAACAACATTATGATGTTAAATGACATAACATTAATAACACAGAAAACGTATGCCAAAGTCGATGGGACATCACTAAATGTTTTTTCTTTACATAAAAAATACTTTAAAAACAAACATACATGCATATCAATGATTTTAAAGAGATTATAAAATGTGTCAAAACATTTAGCGCAAAAAAAAACACACAAAAAAAAAAAACAATGCGTCACAATGCCCTGATTAAGTTTTTAAACGGGTCCTAGATGTTTTTTGACGCGGTCTTGGTAGTTCTAGAGTAATCGCTTACCGAAACCGTTTACTGTCAAATATTCGCATGTATGTCGTCTGTATGGAACCCCCAGCCCCTCCAGCCCAATAAACACGACATAAAAATTAAAATGCTATTAGACGTTGGTCAGACTAATATTAAAATAAGCGTCCTCTATTAGGAAAGTATCTAGAAAGTATAAAGACTTTAGAATAGACCCAAAATAGAGAAGCAAGATTTCTAACACATGAATATTTATATTTCACGAGAGTGACACCATTTATAAAATCCCTAAACTTTAGAAACACCTCAGGAAAAAAACAACAACTAGAAAGTAAGGTATCTATAATACATAAAACACTGAACTATATAACATGCAACCTATTAAAATGCCCAAAGACAAAGATAGATGCACACTTTTCATTTCATTTGAAGCGGCCGATTCCTAAAGATACTTCAACTTTCCTAGTGCTATTAGAGCGTTGAACGGGTTGCTTGACTCAGCCATAAAAACCATCGACTTAGCAGAGCATATGTCTCTAATTAGCATGCAGAATGCATGCACGTGGATATTCTAATTATCTTCTGCTATTTTTTTCAGTTTATCAGTGCACTTTAAATTCCGTATTATTCTTGTTATTCGGGGTGCGACAATAAATAATTGTGCAGTTTTAGTTTGAATGGGAAGTGGAAAAATAAAGTGTACACGCTTTTTACCAGACTGACAGTGTGTCGTTTGTTAGCTCGGTAATAAGATAGTATAGCCGCTAAAACGGACCATTGGAGCGCTCTCGATAAGCGCCAATGTCGTTTTAATACCTTTCTAATTATGAACATTACATTTACAAATTGTTTTCATTTACATTGTTTTGTATATAGCCAACACCAAACTGTGGGAGATGAGTAGTCAGAAACATATAGAGGTGCAGATCTTGGAGAGAAAGTGGAGATGGATTGGTCACACCTTTAGAAAAGGTACCGACAACAGAGCTAGACAGGCCTTAGAGTGGAACCCCCAGGGCACAAGACAAAACCTAAAAGAACGTAGCGATGCAGTATACTATAGGAAGCTGAGAGGACAGGAAAGAGCTGGGAAGCCATTAAGAAACTAGAAAGAGAACGTGAATGCTTTTACTGAGGCCCTATGTTCCATTAGAAACGCAAAAGGAGATAATGATTTCAAAGTCAAAGATGATCAATACATTATGATCATAGTAAATATTGTCAATAATTTTGAATGTAATTAATTTATGCTTTTGAACTTTTAATATAGAAGTTGGATTGTACATACCTTTCTTTTGTCTGAAAGTAGACATGTTAAAAACACAGTTTAGAATAGTTATACATTAAATTATGGCTTTTATATAGCGCAACTTTCATGCTTATAGCCTGCTCAGAGCGCTTTGGTCCAGTCTCAGTTGTGGAGCAGTGGGAGGGAGGGGGTATCTTGGAAAAGGTGTTTCCGTGCTGCCCTCAGGTGCTCAGTAAATACAACTCTGCCCGAGTCGGGTGTCGAACCTCGAGCTCCCTTCATAGATAGCCAAGCGCACTTAGCCTCTCGACCACGATTCCCAAAAATAAAATATAAAATATCCGACGTACACAGTACAAATACACAGATGTTCTAACACACATTATATATTATATCGAACAAGAAATCTCTTGTATACAATTGCTATTTACTGAACATGCATTATTAAAAATGTTCAAAAGTTGTCTGGGCTTTATAAATTATCTTTCCCTTATGATGAGTTAGTATTTGCACTCGATGTTAGGTTTAAGAATCAAGAACATGAATGTTACCTTGATCAGTATTTGAGCAACATTCTCTACACCTGAATAGTCATTTTGACTAATATCATCTTCTTCAGCCTCCTCTTCCTCATCGTCGTCCTCGTCATCGTCCTCCTCCTCATCATCATCGTCTGAATAGTAATAATCTTCATCGTAGGAATCGTCTTCGTCATATTCGCTACTGTTTCCTCTATCCTCCTCGCCATCCCCTTCATCATCGAAATTGATTTGGCATCTATATATTTCTGTTGAAGATAGCATCAACATGTTTTCATCAAGAAAAACACTTTTAAAATACTTTTAAAAAAATTATACGAAGTGTCTTTGTATCAAAGAATGCCTTTGTACATGGCATTCATCAACCTGTTAAAGGCCTATGATCTAGTCAGCAGAGAAGGGCTCTTTGGCTCTTTAAAATATTACAGATAATAGGCTGTCCACCCAAGCTGCAAAATATTACTGTCTCTTTCCACCAAAACATATTGGGTACAGTACAGTTCAATGGCGCCTGCTCCGAAAGTTTCTGTATAAACAGCGGAGTCAAACAAGGATGTGTCCTCGCCCCAACCCTATTTGGAATACTCTTTTCAATGCTAATCCACCACGCATTTGACATATCCACCTAAGGCATATATCTTCTTTCCAGATTCGATGGCAAACTTCTGAATATTGCTAGACTGAGGGCCAAAACTAAAACCAGAACCACCCTCATAAGAGATATGCTCTTCGCGGACGACGCAGCGGTAGTGGCACACTCACAAGAGAAGCTTCAGTCACTAATGTCCTGCTTCTCTAACGCTTTCAAAGAGTATAACATAACCATAATCACAAAGAAAATTAATGTTATGGAACCACCTGCTACAGCACCACCATCAATCCTCATTGACGATAACAAGCTAGATGCCGTAAACGAATTCTGCTACCTTTAATCTACAATCCAAGGCGACCTGTCACTAGAAGAGGAGACAAAATAAAAGCATAGGGACGGCCGCATCAACCTTCGCTAGACTCCGACCAAGAGTTTGGGAAAACCAGAAGTTCACCACAGCGACTAAAATGGAGGTCTACAAGGCATGCATCCTTAGCACGCTACTGTACGTCAGTGAGTCATGGACCACCTACACAAAGCTAGAGAGAAACCATGTTCGCCGAATGGAGGACAATCGCATCTCGAAAATCGTTCTGTACGGGCAACTTGCGTCTGGCTCAAGAAAAACTGGTCGCCCCCACCTCCGTTATGTGGATGGAATGAAACGGGATTTGAATTCAGTAAACATTGATATTGACCATTGGGAAGATATAGCCTTAGACGGTGAGAAATAGACAGCTATAGACAGCGAGAAAACATGGGCCTCGATTCTTGAAGAAAAGCGTGCCACACTAACAATGGCCAGCTCCTTTATCACCAAAGCGAAAGCCACCCTGACATGCAATATATGTGGACGGGAGTGTCTCCAAAATAGGGCTCCACAGCCATATGAAAAAGTGTTCGAAATGAACCATAGTCGCTTCACGACTAAAGGAGGCCAATGAATGAAAAAAGAGGGGGGGGGGGGAAAGACCTAAATTCGAACTCGTGGTTCATGCCTCCTCGGACTGACGTGCTAACCACTCTGCTAGTGAGCTACTTAAGACTAGAGAATATTGTTTTGTTATATTGTTTCTTTCAATTTAGAGCGGCGACCTGTAAAGGGGACTTACTTAGCTTATATCACCACTTCAGTCAAATACAATTTCATTCCCTTGTTCAAGATACCAAACAAAATAATTAATTACCAATAGTTAAACATCTAATTTTTTTTTTTGTTAAATTGGTTCTTATGTTGTCAGGTAAAAGAAATAATTTTGCAAAATTTCTGTTTGATTAGACATTGGGTCTGGGAGAAAGTACGTGCACAAACTTTTGAACAAAGACAGACAGACAGACAGACAGACAGTGAGTTGATATAAGCTTGGGAACAATAAATGAGGCACTTCCATCAATTAACTCTTTACTTACGACCCATGACTATATGGTCTCCTTCTGACGCAAAGATGAATTACTAGTCATTAGCCTTTGGTTCGTCTAAATTGTATTAATGTATTATTGATCAAAATAAGCCTATATGTCTTTATTGTGCTGTATAAACTAACCTTCCCTTGCGGCTGCATCAATCTCTAGCTCAGGGCCATCTAATACAATAAAGCGTTTAAATTTCAAATATGCTTTTTTCAAGTCCGTTTTTTTCTAAAAACAAAAGAAAGGAAAAACAAAACCATAATGTCTTATCGGATGACATTTGAACACTTGACTTAAAGTATCATTATATTTATATTTTAACATAAAGACATTATATATATATATATATATATATATATATATATATATATATATATATATATATATATATATATATATATATATATATATAAGACACGATATACATTTTTCTTCCGTTTATTTAATCTTACTTAGTCGAAAAACATTGCACATATTCTTTTAAAATGTTTAAGCCTTAACGGTAAAAAAAGGTATGTATTGGTGTCTCGGAGTGTCAGAGCATGTTCGGATTGGCTAAAGGAATTCTGGTGTAACAACAAATAAGACTTTACGGTTATTTAGGTATGCATAAGGGTGAATACCCGATGAAAGTCAATAAAAGTTAGAGTGAAGGCTGGAGACTTAAGGAAAAAAAGATACATCAGAGGCACACTTATACCGCGAGATGCAATATGTTTAAAATGTTCCAAATCTTAATTTTACTCAGGTATTTCTGCATGTTTGTACTCTGGATTTGAAAAGTAAAGTAAAGTTTCCCCTTTCAGACCTTGTGATCTATAGAGCAGATGATGTAAAGGTCATCTGTTTCTGTGACGTACGGTTAACTAGGCCAGCACAACGACCAACCGCTTATACTTTTCCCCAACTAATGTCAGATACTCACTAGAACTAGGTGGACTCCCCCAAAGATCCCAAAATTCAAAAATCCCCGTCTTCACCAGGATTCGAACCTGGGACCCCCGGTTCGGAAGCCAAGCCCTTTACCATGCATGGAATTGAAAGCTGTTGATATATATTCATTAAAAGTCACTTTCATTTGTTCTCTATGAAGAAGAGTGTTGATGCTTCTATAAAAAATAATTACTATTTGGACCACCGGTTAATTAAATAGCTTTTAGGAGATACGACCTAACGATAGCGTAACAACAACAAAACTTTCCCCAACCGTTATTTTTTCCTGATTAGCCAGACATTTATGACTTACACGCTCAAGTTCTTCGAAGTCCTCTGCTTTTAGTATCCCTATGACATTTTTCTTCATTAGGCTGACGTCACTTCCGATAAGCGTTGCAACATGGTCGTTAAGCTCAATCAGAAGGCTTTCTGGGTATTAAAAAACACACACAAATGTTAGTAAGCCATTGTCAATCGTGGCAGCTTGCCTACATACACATTATTTTTCACTTTTACATTTTTAATGAATATAAAGAATACAAAATATGCTGAATAAATGCTGAAAAATAAGATTTGTAACTAAACGTGTTAATTGTCCTATAGGAGTAAACTGTAAGGGTTAATTCAGGATGATTAGAATTTTTACTTTAGGCAAACTACTTAGACTATTTATAATGAGTTGGAAATTCCATTATAACAGAAGCATATATATATATATAATATTTTAAAATGTGATCCTAGTTGACTACATCAATTGTAAATTACATAACAGAATCATGCGTATAAAGGATTTCAGTACGAAATTGTAGAAGACAAATATCCATGCTCTAAGGCACTGACATTAACTCTTTACTCACAACCCATGACTAGTATAGTATAAGGTGTCTCGATGATCCCCTCTTATGTCATCAAGGAGGCTGGAGCTTTGCATTGATTTTATGCACCTCCTCATGTGGCTTGTGAGACCAATTTGAGCCCAGAATGTTCGGTAGGTTATTCCAGCTGGATTAAGTATCATTGGTCTTTACTTTTTTTTCCTGGCGCTTTTCTTCTGCCAGCGCTTTTCTCTAGTCCTCTGCAATGTGTGCGCCAGTTATAATGGTTTAATTTAATAATTTACACCTAGAATTAGCGCGAGGCTAATGAAAGTGCGGGGGCCAGTGTGGCCCCATGGGTCGCAGTGACTGAAGGACGGTCCTGTTTAACTCCATACTTTGGTGAACTAGAGTCCTGAGTACTTCTATGCTGACTATTATGTAACCTTTAAAGATATCACAATGAAATTGTTTAAGTTATAGATTTGAGTATCAATATGTTGGTGATTGGTGTCTATGATGTTCGGTGCTGCAAAGTTTCCTCCTATTGGCCTTGAACCATGAACCTTGATATCAAGAGACTGTTTGGCGCCATTTTAAAAAATACAAATAATTATTTTAACACATTTTTTGGCCCATTTTAAGCAAAGGGAAACAATACTTTTATTCCTTCCCCTTTCAAAAAGATAACATTGTCTTACTTCCAGCGGCTCCATTCTGTCTAGTATTCTATTGGTAATTGGTTCCAGCTTGACTATTCAGGTAAAATTGTAATGATGAAGTTAAGGAACATTATATAACAAGGTTACAAAGACAGTTTGTGTGGACACACAAACTTAAAATCGGCCCACTAAGTGGTCCAACTAGAGACAGATGGACTGATCTAGACATTAGTATAAAAAAGTAGCCGTTGCATCAGAACTTTGAATGATCTAAAATATCAAGATGTCCGATTTTCATTGGTCTTATAGTTTCTGAGATCTAAACAGGACGGACAGACGGACGGACAGACGGACAGACAGGCCACATAAAACTAAAATCGTCGTTTCCCCTTTCTGAGGCCGCTAAAGAAGACTAAGACTAAGACTAAGACTGCTATATTGATCTCTACGGAAATTTGTTGTAATTACAAGGACTCTTTTCTCATATAAAGACAACACAACAGAAAAATACACACAAATACAACAGACAACATAAAGAGAAGAGAATTAACCTAAACGGAATTTAATATTATGGCTGTAAGGATCGGCACCTTATTACATTACAAAATTCTGGAAAGAAGTGTTATCAAAGCCTTTGGGCTTCACCTTGTTTTTATTGGGTATTTTAATTTTTTTTTTTAGATCTTACCTTCGTAATCCACGGCCTTGATCAAGGTGCAGACAAACTTTTTCATTTTTCCCTTGTTGACGAACTTAGGCAGCGGTTTTAAATGGACCAGCAGCTGGTGGTTTTGACAAAGTAACAATTTAATAAAAACATTTTACCAAATACTGTTTTGAATGTAATGACTAACTAGCAAATATAGCGATTTATATAAATAAAAAGAAACAAATAGAATCTAAGTAGCATTTGGAATAGAGTGATATCTGCATTTTTTTTTTATATTCTTATGCAAAGTTTTCAACAACCAAAGAACAAGCCTATAAACTTCTAGGCAGTAAACAAAAAGTATCAAGGACTTTTAAAAGAGTCCAAATGAGTCCACTACTAACCCTGTTAATTATTGTAATATTATATGTGTTACTATTAGAAGTGGAACTACACCCGAAAACTGGAGGATTTTGAGAAATGTTAAAATTTCGCCAAATGTCAAGGACGCCATTTTAAAAGGTCACCTTTACCAACTAAATAGTAGTAGCACGTAAAGAAAGTCATTAAATAATTTTTAACCCCTTTTTAAAAAAATTATACAGATCTTGTCAGGTGAAAGAAATAAATGTGCAAAATTTCATCTTGATCCGAGATTTGGTGTTGGAGAAACAGCGTGTACAAACTTTTTAGCCAGACAGACAAACAGACAGACAGAAAGAGTGAGTTGTTATAAGCTTTGTAAAAAAACTTTTATACTACCGTCGTTTTAAATGGCACAAAAATTATTTTATGGTTTGTTAAAACATTTGGACATTTAATACTTCCCTGATTTGTACACAGAGCTTACAGTTTAATGGCCCGCCTCTGTGTATGATACAGAGGCGTCGTGAGCAAAGCGTGCGCCTGGGGCAAGACAATTTTTTGGCGCCGCCCACTCCCCTATATTTTCCATGAACACCACATAAAAATGTCGGCTTATAAATATAAAGTTGTTTTTTTTGGGGGACGCCTCTCTGAGTGTGGCTCCCCTTGAAGCTGGCCCCCGGGGGCATCGTGACCCCCCCCCCCGCCCCACCTCACTACGCCTCTGGTGTGATATTTACACTAGTTACTTAAAAGACCAAAAATTTACCTTGTATTTAGACCTTTTGTTAAAGTTTAGGTCATTGATGTCTAATGTGCTTTTCCTGATAAACTGTAAAATATAGGAAATAAATGTTATACGCAACTGACTTAAAACAATTCTTTGAAGCAAAAAGCGAAAGTAGTTAAGTGATCATGTTTCAGTTCATCATTGCTTGTGGTCCCGTCAGTGAGCACGGGCCCCATCACCAGGCATCTCCGTTTTGAGCGAGTCTCGGCAACTGTCCTCACGTTTTTTTGTGTATCTTATCTTATCTTATATAATACAGACGTTACTTCAAAAAAGAAGATGATTACGTCCTACGCGTCATGCATTCAGTCATACATATTAACCAATGACTTAAATTCTGCCAAGTCACTGGTTTTCCTGGCTAGCTCAGGCAACCCATTCCATGGCTGCCTGGTCGTGCGGTTTGCACGCTGGACTGTCGTTCGGATTTATCGATGGTCCCGGGTTCAAACCCTGCCTGCTCCCATCCCCCGTCGTCCTGCGGGAGGTTTGGACTAGGAAGTAAACTATCTGAAGGAACATCCGAAACATGTAAAACATTTTACAAACATGCTCTAATAGCACTAGGGAAGAAGGGGTATTTGTACAAAATATATGTGTGGTATTAGTGGTATTATTTGTCTATTCAATTATGTCTTTTTGAAACCTGAGTAAGGAATTATTTTTTCTCCTCAACAGCAAGATACTTGCTGTGGAGAAACCTAACTAAAAAGTAACATAAAATTTAACCCCCCCCCCCCCCCCCCCCCCCCCAAAAAAAAAAATCCTTGTTAAGCGATTTTTTAAATCTACTCAGAGTATATATATATATATATATATATATCACGGTTAGGTTTGTTAAAAATGCTCATTCGTCGGAAGGTGCTAATATGTTGTAGGTTCTTTTGTCAAGATTGTTGAGATGTTACTGTGACGTGCCGAGTATTATGTAGATGAATCTCTAGATCTAAATAAGTCTTAAAGATTCAAATGACGAATATTCTTTTAATTCAAATACAGAACTTTAATTCAAAAACTGGGAATCACAAAAATATACAGTATGTACAGAAATAAAACTGTATCAGATGAATATCTTCTCAATAACAACACATATGCAGATTAATACTAGATCAAATAAAGTATAACGCTTGCCACTTCAAGTTACAACTCAAAACTAAAATACATCTTATCTTTAAGAAATTTCCTCCACTAAATTCTAAGTTTATTTTACCCAAAGTTAGGTTTATTTAAACTAATGAGTGACAATATACAATTCTTATAATGGTGTTTTTATGTTGGTTCGCGAAATGTTTTTCAATGTCTATTTGCTAATTAAACTCTCTAAATATGAAGACATGCGGCAATAATATATATTTATTTCCCGATTTACAATGCTAAATTTCTGGACATGGTAAGCTTAATGTCCTATTGGAAAAATAATTGTGATTAATGCGAGGAATGTTTAAACTAGTGGCCATTCAGCACCAATACATTGCACGAGTCAACACTGATTCCGTACATCGTACCAAAGTGTCCACTGAGATTTCTGCGCACACCGCCCGAATCTCATTCCTCAGAATGCGTAGCACACTACTAGCACTTACATCACTCTCTCTTATATTTATATAAGTTTATTTAGAATGCTATTTTTTTTTTTGGCTTATTATCATAGTGTATATAGTGTTTGATGAGAGGTACCGTAGTCGTTCCACGACTGATGGAGGCGAACAGTGTTCCCCATCCTCTCTTCTCGCATTTGTTGAGAAAAGACAGAATATAGGTAAATAAGTAGATATATTATTATGTGGGGTTTGTATTTAGTTATATGCTTTCTACGTGAGATGAGATGTCAATATTATCCTGCGCATACTGCATAACGTAATGAGCGTAGGCCAAGGTGTGGTGGAAGTAGTGGAAATCTTTTGAGAGATGAAAACGATGACAATACTTATGATCATGCCGCTGATAACTTATCTCGTGAAGGCCCCAGGGAAGTTGGTCGAGAGGCCAAGTGCGCTTGAACTTTGTTACCTAGAAGGGGGCTCGAGGTTCGACACCCGACTCGGGCAGAGTTGTGTTTACCGAGCGCCTAAAGTCAGCACGGAAAACCAAATCCTAGATACCCCCTCACCCCCACTGGTTCACAAATGAGATTGGACCAAAAGCGCTCTGAGCATGCTATAAACATGAAAGTAGCGCTATATAAAAGCTATAATAATATAATAATAAAGGCCATCTGTAAATTTATTTTTATTTGTCAAGCTTTCTTTCTTGGATGGCCCACCATTTTTATTTTTAAAAAACACTGACTACAACCCTCCACTGCGGCTGATTACTATCGCTTACATATTGTAATGACACAAGATGCGTAGAAGTTAAGGTTAATCGGGTTTTTCCTTAGTGATGTGACGAGTAATAAAAGAGGGGGGATTACGAACTAGAGAGAGTAACGGACATACGCCTTGGAGGACGACGCCAGGCTAGCGGCGACAGAGGACTGTGCCCTTTTTATTATTCATTAAATTGTTGAAGTTATCAGCCTGCGTTATCAAGTATATTCTTTGTTCATTCTGTTGTTGTGTCTTCTATGAACTCGCATGCACCAACAACATCTATACTCATACTATAAGACTAAGAGACTAAGACTAAGAGACTAAGACTAAGAGACTAAGACTAAGAGACTAAGACTAAGAGACTAAGACTAAGAGACTAAGACTAAGAGACTAAGACTAAGAGACTAAGACTAAGAGACTAAGACTAAGAGACTAAGACTAAGAGACTAAGACTAAGAGACTAAGACTAAGAGACTAAGACTAAGAGACTAAGACTAAGAGACTAAGACTAAGAGACTAAGACTAAGAGACTAAGACTAAGAGACTAAGACTAAGAGACTAAGACTAAGAGACTAAGACTAAGAGACTAAGACTAAGAGACTAAGACTAAGAGACTAAGACTAAGAGACTAAGACTAAGAGACTAAGACTAAGAGACTAAGACTAAGAGACTAAGACTAAGAGACTAAGACTAAGAGACTAAGACTAAGAGACTAAGACTAAGAGACTAAGACTAAGAGACTAAGACTAAGAGACTAAGACTAAGAGACTAAGACTAAGAGACTAAGACTAAGAGACTAAGACTAAGAGACTAAGACTAAGAGACTAAGAGACTAAGAGACTAAGACTAAGAGACTAAGAGACTAAGACTAAGAGACTAAGACTAAGAGACTAAGAGACTAAGAGACTAAGAGACTAAGAGACTAAGAGACTAAGAGACTAAGAGACTAAGACTAAGAGACTAAGACTAAGAGACTAAGAGACTAAGACTAAGAGACTAAGACTAAGAGACTAAGAGACTAAGAGACTAAGAGACTAAGAGACTAAGAGACTAAGAGACTAAGAAACTAAGACTAAGAGACTAAGACTAAGAGACTAAGACTAAGAGACTAAGACTAAGAGACTAAGACTAAGAGACTAAGACTAAGAGACTAAGACTAAGAGACTAAGACTAAGAGACTAAGACTAAGAGACTAAGACTAAGAGACTAAGACTAAGAGACTAAGACTAAGAGACTAAGACTAAGAGACTAAGACTAAGAGACTAAGACTAAGAGACTAAGACTAAGAGACTAAGACTAAGAGACTAAGACTAAGAGACTAAGACTAAGAGACTAAGACTAAGAGACTAAGACTAAGAGACTAAGACTAAGAGACTAAGACTTAGTGACTAAGACTAATACTGCTTTATTGATCCCTACGGAAATTTGTTGTGATTACAAGGACTCTGTTCTCATATAAAGACAACACAACAGAAAAATACACATAAATACAATAGACAACATAAAGAGTTCATTAAGCGACTACACACAGGTATCTTGGTGCATTTCATGTTCCCTGATCAATGAGTGGCGGTGATAGAGTCTGACCGAGTGAGGTACGAACGAGTTTTTGTACCGCTCCGTTCTTGTTTTGATTGATCGGATTGATTGAAGAACGTCCTAGGAAGAAATATACAACGCTAGGCAAGAAATGACAAACCGCGTACAGCAATACGAATCAGTGAACCATCTTATACATAATGTCTATCTTATTGATTTAGACACACGAAAACTCTTTTTGGATTAGCTCTGTATCTATCAATATTAAATATGTATATTGAAATGATATTAATTTCTATTTTTATTTAATGTGTCACATTTTTTTGTCATGTAAATAAAAATAAAGGAAATATTTTTAATTTCATACTTTTACAATTGTTATTTGTTGGATCAAAGGATGAAATGACCAGGGGATGAAATGACCAGGGGATGAAATGACCAGGGGATAAAATAATCGGGGATGAAATGATCGGGGATGAAGTGATCGGGGATGAAATGACCATGAGATGAAATAATCGGGGATGAAATGACCGGGGATGAAATGACCAGGGATGAAATGATCGGGGATGAAGTGACCGGGGATGATATGACCACGGGGTAAAATTACCGGGAACCCTCAAAATGTTTTTAAACTTACTATTTATGTATTTCATGAATATTGCCTAAAAGATGGAAAAATTGCTGACGCATGTCTGATCAAGATAGAGATTGACAAGAAATAATGGTGAACTGTGAAACCTGAAGATACTATCAATAAAAATAAATAAATAAATAAAAGCTGCCATCACTTCCTCCTAGTTTTGGTCTAGGCATGTAAAACATCTGAAACATGTAAAACATCAGAAACATGTAAAACATCAGAAACATGTAAAAATGCGAAGCATTTAGTACATCCAAACCATGCATAATTTCTGAAAATTTTAAAACATCCGAAAAATGTAAAATATCCCAAACATGTACAACATCGGAAACATTTGAAACATGTACAAGAATTAACAAACATTTCAGACATTCTAGAACTTACGAAATGATCTTTATGTTTACGTGGCAAACTTTTCCATTCAACTTGTTTCAGTTCTACGTGTCCGTCAGTCACCTTTAGAATAAACAGAAACACTTTTAGTTAGAAGCCTGTAAACATAGTAGGAAATTATTTTTTAATTTCATGCTTTATTTTGGTCCTGAGCAATTGATTATTGTTATACGTGGAGCCATTCCTATGCTGCTCTCGGACTCTCCACTGACTCCCTGTGGGCGCTCGAATCGATTACACTCCACTGACTCCCTGTGGAAGCTGGAATCGATTACACTCCACTGACTCCTGTGGGTACTGGAATCGATTACACTCCACTGACTCCCTGTGGGTGCTGGAATCGATTACAGTCTAGACACACTTAGACATCAGTGCATCTACAATAATGAAATGGCTTAGTATGTCGGTAAACTGATCACTCCATGTGACCATCAGAGAGCCATGCACTCCATGGGCTCAACTCTTCTAGTGGCGCCGCGAATTTTTTTTTTTTTGGGGTGGGGGTATTTGCCTTATTTTTCTTCTTACAGACTTTTCAATACAGACAACAATACTTTGTTCCCATCAAACTGAAACCGATGACATGCTTCCTACGCTCAAGGAAAAAAAACACAAAAGGTTTATTTATGCTAAGCATTTTAGTATCAGTTTGCCTTTTTTTTTTTAGTTGTAAAAGACGTGGCTATACTTAAGGAGTTATTTCCTTTATTACTTTTACAACTCTTTTCTCCTCCCTCTTCACATTCTCGAGTCAAGTGGAAATCCCTCATGATTCTTTACAGTCTATGACAATAGCTTAAACTGGACCACACCGAATGACACAAACCCCAGTTGACGTTCCTACTAATTAGCCAGTTTTAATTGCTGAAATTACTCTAATGAGACTTGAAAGAAAATGTAATCAAAAAATCTACAGATGGTTCTACGTTATCGTTAATTAGCAATTTAATGCGAGACAGACTCTGGTTTTTAACTGCTAGTTTCTCGCGGACATTTTACGATTAGCAAGAAGTCATTGTGGTCTGAAGCGACATTTTAAAAAGTACAAGTTTGTAGTAGATCGCCATGGTTGCAGTTGACTGAAATGAAGAGTCTCCCTTGAAGTAGCCACTTGAGAACAGTAATAAGCGCCGTATCAGTACTTTCCCATATAAAATGCACTTTCAATGACACTAGATTCTGCTTGCGCTCACGTACGCTTTGATATAGATAAATACTTGTTAGCGAAAGGAAAGTCCATAGAAATAAAAGAGAAATAGATCAAATAGAAGGGAGAGGGGGAGAGAAAGGAAAAGAGTGTAAATAAGTAGAAAAAAAGAGAGAGAAAGAGACCAAAAAGATTGAAGGAAAAAAAAGAGAAATTGTATATGTCTCTGAAAGAGAGAAACGATTAGAGAAACAAAAAAAAACAACACAAAAAACAAACAAACAAAAAAACCCACCTCGCCATTAGTTTAAGGCTCTTTAATAATGTGTTGCTAGTGTTGCTATCCCATGTGCTAACAAGCTACTTTATTATGTTTGGGTGTTAATGAACCCTATCTACAGTGTTGTTTCAAGATTTAATTAGACAAGCTCCGATATCATCTGTTACAGTGGAGGGATGTTATTATTATTAAATCCCATTTATATTTGTATTTTATTTATAGGAAATAAACTTAACAACTATGTCCATACGTATACACATATGTGTGTGTATGTGTGTGTGTGTGTACCAAAGAAAACCAAACTTAAACGTAAACATTTTTCAAATGTAGGCTCTACTTTCAGCCCGTTCAAATCAACTCATTCAAATCAACTCATTCAAATCAACTCATTCAAATCAACTCATTCAAATCTACTCATTCAAATCTACTCATTCAAATCAACTCATTCAAATCAACTCATTCAAATCAACTCATTCAAATCAACTCATTCAAATCAACTCATTCAAATCAACTCATTCAAATCAACTCATTCAAATCAACTCATTCAAATCAACTCATTCAAATCTACTCATTCAAATCAACTCACTCAAATCAACTCACTCAAATCAACTCATTCAAATCAACTCATTCAAATCAACTCATTCAAATCAACTCATTCAAATCAACTCATTCACATCAACTCATTCAAATATACTCATTCACATCAACTCATTCAAATCAACTCATTCAAATCAACTCATTCAAATCAACTCATTCAAATCAACTCATTCAAATCAACACATTCAAATCAACTCATTCAAATCAACTCATTCAAATCAACTCATTCAAATCAACTCACTCAGATCAACTCATTCAAATCAACTCATTCAAATCAACTCATTCAAATCAACTCATTCAAATCAACTCACTCAAATCAACTCATTCAAATCAACTCAATCAAATCAACTCATTCAAATCAACTCATTCAAATCAACTCATTCAAATCAACTCATTCACATCAACTCATTCAAATCAACTCATTCAAATCAACTCATTCAAATCAACTCACTCAAATCAACTCATTCAAATCAACTCAATCAAATCAACTCATTCAAATCAACTCATTCAAATCAACTCATTCAAATCAACTCACTCAAATCAACTCATTCAAATCAACTCATTCAAATCAACTCACTCAAATCAACTCATTCTAATCAACTCATTCAAATCAACTCATTCAAATCAACTCATTCAAATCAACTCATTCAAATCAACTCATTCAAATCTACTTACTTTCGCCATTATAGTCTTCTTTAATCTCTTCTTTGATCAGGTTCCTTGTTTTTAGTCCCTAGAGAAATCAATAACAAAGAAATGTTCAAACTTTTTTCTAAATTTCCTACGACAGAATTATTACATCATTAAAAAGATACTATACACATATTCCATAAAATATAGTCTACCTGAACATGACCTTGATCTCGGCAAGATTTTTAATCGTTTTTAACATTACAGGTCAACACACCGGAAACCAGTTCACTAAAGTTGTCCTCGAGAGAGTGGACCTCCAGAAGAGATGCATATATAGTTTGTATCACATACACCATTGACTTTTTTGATCTAGAATCAGTACTAGTACTGAGACACGCAAACTAAAGAGTAGTGTTGGTTCTGGTAGGATCGAAGCCCTTAAGACGTTTCTAAGAAATGCATCATAAAAGAAAAGTACATTCCCCCTTTCAGACTTTGTCGTCTATAGGGCAGATGATGTAAAGGTCATTTGTTTCTGTGACCTACGGTTGACAAGGATGTCATGTGGACAGCGCAACGACCAATCGCCTTTACTTTTCCCCAACTCATGTCAGGTCCCCATTAGAGCTTGATGGACTCAAAAACGCCCAAAAGATCCCGAAATTAAAAATCCTAGTCTTCACCAGGATTCGAACCCGGGACGAAACGGATCATGGCAAATAATAATGGTACCAGAATCTAAAAATATAGCTTTCCTTTCCAAGAAAAAAACAACAACAAATTAATCTATAAATCGAAACACCAGGTGATTGGACTATAAGTTTTAAAGGCTGCTAAGCATATGCCCAAAAATGAAGGGTTAATGGTTTCGGCGTGCTAACTAGATACAGAGTCAACACAGACTTGAAACTGAGTAGCCACTTTCACGGGCCGCTGTAGTTCTACAAACGCATACGCTACGTAGCTTTTTCCTTTTTTAATTAAACATTTATTTTTAATGTTTTAAAGTGCAAACTATTTTAAAAGGAAGTAGATTTTTGTACATAAAGTTTGTTAGTACTAAAAAAAAAAAGTAATGATAGGTAAAAATTAGAAAAAAAATCATCCACCTACATATTCGCTAATCAACAATTTCGATAGCTAGAAATTAATATTTAAATATAATTTGACTTACAAGAGCCGCGGTGGCCGAGTGGTAGAGCACTTCCGAACCTGGGGGATCCTGTGAAGACATGGTTTTTAGTTTAAGGCGTTGAAGAGCTTGGTGGTTGATCGTTGTGCTGGCCACATGACACCCTTGTTAACCGTGTGCCATAGAAATAGATCTCGCAATCTGCCCTATAGAACGCAATGTCTCATATAGGAACTTTATTCCAGAGGCGTAGCGAGAGGAGAGCAAGGGGGGGGGCAAGATACGGCACACTCATGGGGTCGCCACACGCAGAGGCGCAAAAATAAATTATTGTAGATATTTTAGTCAGGTAATACATTCTAAGTTTGTGTGTATTATATTATTGTTAAATAAATACTTTTCTATTTATAAGCCAATATTTCAATGTGATGTTCATGGAAAATAGGAAAGGGGGCGTCAATTAATTTTTTCCGTGGGCGCAAGTTTTCCGCACTACGCCTTTTTTTTTCTTTATTCGGTTAAAGAGATCTATCAATGGAGCTGTAGTCCGGTATGATACAAATAAATAAATAAATAAACAACTGAGGCAATGGATGACTATGGTATTTTGCAAGCGTGTTCTGTGGCTATATACGAATTTCTAATTAAAAATAAATTACAAAAAATTTGAATACAAATTTATTCAAAAGAAAAAAAAAATAAAGATTACACATGGGTAGGTTTTCTTTGCTCAAATGTAAGTTTTTTTAAATTGTTTTATTTTATAGTAACATTTACCTTAGACTAAAGTAGTACCGTAGACTTACTTTCTATATGACCTGTAACCACAGCTATGATTCAACAACTGGCCTCTTTAGTCACACGAGAAGTCTCTTAGGGATACACAGACCCACACGCTAAAACATGCCACAGAATTGTTTATGTTCTGGTACGTACAAATACATCTTTTAAATGCAATGTTCTGTATTCGAAAAAAGTCTTTTTCCTCTAATGTAGGCCTACAAATAAATCATAATTGGACTTCAAAAATAGCAAGGAAGAAACTAGCTTACCAAATTTCAAGTCTCTAAATCACATACAGGCAGTATCTTCTTTTCAGAAAGAATTTCTGTAAAATACAGGATAAGAAAATATAAATAGATTATTATTCAGCAAATAATTTACTCACAATGGCCTTTATTAGTATTTCCAAAACTGCGTGATGCGGAACCCTAGTGTTTCGCGAGGCCTGAATAGGTGTTCCGCGAACTACTGGAATAATTAACTAGTAAGCCACCATGTGAATAAAGAATATCTAAAAATAATTAGCAAAGTTTTCCACTAAATACTCCAAATGTAAGGAAATCTTTGGAAAAAAAAACACTAGATACAATAATATGTAATTAATTGAGACTAATTCACTAATGTGTAATTAAATGAGACTAATTCACTAATATGTAATTAATTCAGACTAATTCATCACTAAGCCTCGAGAGAACGTCTTGCAAAATGTAACATGTAAGGCCTATTATAGTCCTTGCTAAATTATCTTTTAAAAAATGTATCATCTCAATTTAAAGTCAGAACAACGGTCTGCATTTTATAGAAACATTAACCAGGATGTCCGTACCAAGCTGCTGTAATTTTCGGTTCTTTGTCCATTACGTTAGAAAAAAACGAATGTTTTTATTGTAACAGATAATTATTTCCCTTATACTCGAGCTAGCCGTAAAATGGGTTGCATTTTTTTTTCGGGCACTTGTTGAAGGTAACTAACGAAAATGACAGCTCCTGGTTTAAAAAAAAAAGGGGGGGGGGGGGGAAGTAACAGGGAAGATTAGCATTTGTTCTCTTTAGCGACGAAGGAGGTCTACAACAGCTACAGAAAAGTACACATATACTATACAAATATACATTTATAAGAAGCCTGGTTTTTAGGTTTCTGCCCCCGGTTGATATATGCGTCCCTTTATTTACCGTTCTTAGGACGAAATGTAACAGACATAAAATAAATTCTTATTGATTGTTAAAATACATAATCATGTATATGTTAACTAACTTCTTTGAAAAGGCATCACAATGTGAAAAAAAAGGGGATAATAATTTGTATGTACATATTTTGTAAAAGAGAGTATTTTCTCTTAAGTAAATTGCTCAAGCCTCTTTTTCCTGAATTCAATTGCCACTTAATCTTGAGTTTTTGAACATCAGTGAATGTTATTTTGATTTAATAAGCTGTGTTGACATATCTTTTTATAAAGCTTTTATCAACTTACTTTGTATGTCTGTCCGTCTAGTAAAAATAAAGTAGCAATTGTACATTAAACACTGTAACCAAAATCTTCAAATACAATAACAAAATCTAATAAAATCGTAACATCGGAAAATTTAAGTCTGTAATTAATATGCACTTACAAACTTTCTTTTAGTGGTAAAATTTAGGAGTAGAAAAAGATTAGAGGCTAATATTCAGTGAAAGATTTTACTTACAATGTCCTAGATTTGAAATGCAATACTTAGAAATAAATGTTTACATCAGACGGATACGCGAGAGTGCAGAAGAAAACGTTTGCAAAGTTTCTACACACCAAAAGCTGGTCTTAGTTCTAGCATTCTGGTCCTCTTTATTCATCAGCTCATTTTAAAGCCAGACCAACGGTCTGCACAAGATATAAACGTTAGCCCAGATGTTAACAAATGTCGACCACTTGCATTTTTTCCAAGAAACGAATCTTCTAACAGCAATTTTATCTCCCTTCATTTTGCGGTACAAAAAAATAATTGTTTTAATTATATCTGGGAGCATGGTGGAGGTCTATAACAGAAATGTTGGAATCGGTTATAAACATAAACATGGGCGTAGCCAGGATTTTTTCGGGGCTTTTGTTGTGTTTTTTTTATTGCATACACACACGCAAGATGGCTGGGTGGTAAACCGCTTTGCTTTAGAACCGGGGGACCCAGGTTTGAATCCTGTTGAAAAATGGAGAATTTTATTTTCTGGTTCTTTAGGGCGGCTTAGAGTTCACTCAGTTCTAATGGGTACCTGACATAAGTTGGTGAAAAGTAAAGGCGGTTGGTCGTTGGGCTGACAACATGACACCCTCGTTAACCTTGCGCCATAGAAACAGATGACCCTTTACATCATCCAGATCGGCCTTAGCAGAACGCGGGGCCCTGGTCGAGTGTCATATGCGGGGCCATGAGCCTACCGTACCATATCATGTCAACGGGCTCGTCCGCCTCTAACTGTGTAGGCCTTAGTTTTGCTACTAAACATAGTACCTTACGAATATACTGTGCTTATTGGCTGTCATTAATTACATAATATATAGTTATTGTTCTGCATGAAAGATTTCACCTTTTAAGGTTATTATACGTAACTAATGATTCAGAAACATTTTGCACGAAAAATCAACAAACTAGATTATAATATTTTCTGCTGAGCACGCTGAAGTACAAAGTAACTAATAATTACGGAGGTGAACAAGAACACTTGCAATTAACAAAAAGTTGCTTAGACCGGCGCCTTCGACATGGTCACGGAGGTCACGCTTAGACGGCCACAGAGGGATTTAGTCACGGAACTTTCCTGACTTGTTGCTCTGCACTAATAATAGTATTACATATCTTCTCTCCTGATTCGCGATCCGCATGTCGAAGCCAAACTGATGGTTAAGAACATTATGTACGATAGGAGCTACAGTTGTCCCTTGAGGCGGGCGGCCTCGGAACGTGTAGCTCTCGAAAAACAAGAAAGCACTTAATTTCTTTATTGATTTTCATTAAAAAAAAATATTTTTTTTCAAAAACTGCATTTATGTTACATTAATATAAATGTTCGTGGAGAAATAACTATGGCCATACAACTGGTTCAGATATGATTACTACTCGTTTTCCTATTCAAATCCGATTGGATGAGGTTTATTTACGAGGTATACGACGTCAATTGGTCACTTCCAGCTAATTTTTTTTTTTATTGATGCCAAGGTGAATAGTTAAACAAAGGATAGCCTCGTAGAATCGATAGGTCATAAGATGCTGTCTTTTTTTTTACCGAAACTCAACAGTATTTATGTTATGTTATGTTAAGAGCTTGAATGGTAATTGGTATCATATAGATACCGGGAAGGCTTCCAAAGTATTGAGTAAAAAACCTAGTTAATAAGAACTAATCAGGATTAAGCTGAAAGTGAGAAAGAAATCTACGATCGCGGAGACCCTTCCTGACGCTGGGCCTGAGGCGGTTGCCCATTCGCCAACCCCTAGGGCCGCTACTGACATCATTTTCCCCATAGATCATGAGGTCAGAAAGGGGAAGTTACAAAACAAAATACACGCACATGCAAGCATGTTCACGGTGTAAATGACCCTAGGACCTAGGATATATTCTTTCCGTCGTTAAAGGGATAACAGTATATACTATTTCCCTTGCCAGCTAAGGGGTTAAATTGTCAACTCTAACTTTTTTAAAAGGTAGGAGTGAAGTCAAATTTTCATGTTATTATATTCTAACTTGAAACATACTTCAGGCGCGAAAATGTTACATCTGTACAGTGTAACGGATGCATGTGTATTCAGATGTAGCATCTGACTCAGGTCCCTTAGTGCAGCAGAAGTGAACACAAGAATAGCTCCATCCAGATCTGTCCGTTTCATGTCATCGGCGGCGGCCATCAAAGCCTAAATCTAAATCTGTGGAGTATATTATCTTTTCAAGGAACACAACTGTTGTATTTGCAATTTACTGAGGGCTTATACATTTAAATAATAATTTTTTAAAAGTAAAAACATTATTCAAAGGGTTCTTCAATGTAAGACATTTTGCGCGTGTCAAAACAGTCGAATTTCTAAAGAGCGTTAAACCATCGTTCTGTTCTAACACACATACTCAAACAAATTTTATTACCGACATTATCAGAAGAAAAAGTACTTACGTGTGTTTAAACAGCGTAAGGGTGCGTGATCTGTGCGGAGTACGAATGTTCTGCCTAACAGGTACCTTGGTTACTGCCGCAACAACTGCCAAGCACTGGCTGTTCAATCTGACAATGTAGGATCCGTTGTCCCATGATATCTACACACCAGATTGAGATCTTGTCACAGCATTTATAACTTCTGACATTGCTGACCTTTGCCACTTGTAGCTATCTGTGATGGTAGGCTCAGTGATGCCAGTCACGTTTCCTAGAATCAAGTCAGCTGCAGGCCTCTCCAACACACATGCTTCAACTTTCCCAGATAAAAATGGCGTTTCTATGTCAATGACAGCTATGGGATATTCTTCAATTGTTCCTCCGAATGTCATACATTAAACTTTCTTACCCGTCAACTGATGAGGGTGCACATGCAGTCTCTTTACTCCGATCGTGGCCGCTCCTGTGTCTCTCAAGACCCAAATAGATTTTTTTCCCACGAATCCAGGATAAATTTTTAATTTCCCAGCGTCACAAGTTACAGCGCCAGCCATCTGGATATGATCAACTTAATGAGGGAGTTGTTCCCCATGATGGTAGTCTATGCAAACTGACGCATTGTATGGATGTCCTGTTGGTCTTTCCCTGTTGCTTGTTTAAACTCCTGACTTCTGCTTGAGCCCGTAGTCTCATTTCGTCTAAGTGGGCTTTTGTTTCTACATTGGGCCTCTAAATGACCCGTTTTGAAACACTTAAAATTTTCTCTTTTTTCATCCACACTTCTTTTCTGCAGACGGTCCTATCTCCATTCTTGTTTAAAGCGACTTCTGTTATCATTAGTCTTTGCAGCAAATGCAAACTTACTAGTTATCAAGTCTTCCTCTCTCTGAATTGTCTGCTCTGGATGTGCAGTAATATATTGCTGACACAACTTGACTGCTGTTGTCACATCTTTCGGTTTCCTTTCATGTAGAAAAGCCACAAACTGAGGATTGCAAGATGTGAGGATCTCGTCTCTGATGAACAGATCAATGAGACCGTCGAATGTCTTTTCAATTCAACCCAACGCATTAAGTATCTAGGAGTGTCCTCAACAAATTCATGGAATGGCTGGTTTCTCTCTGGTTTAGCTGTATGGAACTTCTCTCTATACCCATCATCTGTCAAGTTGTATCTTTTCATCAATACTTCCTTCACCTTGTCATATTCCTCTAAATCTTTCTTAGAAAAGTTGATACAAGCTTGCAGTGCCTTTCCCTGTAATAATGTGTAAAGATGACTTCCTCACTGAGTTTTAGGTATTTCTGTAGCTTGAGCATGCACTTCAAATCTCGCCAAATATGCATTCATTTGATCCACGTTCTCATTAAAAGGTGGCAACTTTGGTTTCCATACAGGTTTGATATGCTCTTTGATTTCTCTTTTCGTCTCCCTAAGCTCCAACTCTCTGACTCTCAATTAGTGTACTTCTACATCAGCTTCTTTCTCTTTAGCTCTCACCTCTCTCTCTTTAGCTCTTTCATCTCGCTCTCTGTCTTCTCTATCTTTTACTCACTCTTGTAAAGCGGTTCCAGTCAATCCCATTTCTTTTCCAGCGGCTATTATCTGGGATAATTTGTCTGCCATTCTTGTTTATGTGTGTAGCATCAAATATAAACAATACAAAGTGCTTTATAACTGTGTTTGACCTAGTTTTGTCTCGGCTTGTAGGCTTAGTTTTTTTCCCACGGTTGCTCGTGAGCGCACACACTTCACGACTTCACTGCTTTCTTGGTCCTTGACCTTTTTACAATGGCGCAACGCAGTTCTGCCTAATGTCTTCCAAGACTAAATCAAGTAACTAGATAAACGAGACGAAGCCCCCAAAATATGTTAGCTTTCCAATTATATAACTCTATCTACTTCTAACGCGGTAGAAACTACCTTAGGTCTCGATACGTCTAGGTGTTCCTGGTTCAGCTGTATTTATAAATAAACAAGTAACACTCGATCAAACACATAAACTTTACGGCCTCTCACACAAGCTGGACTCTGTCTGACAACAAACACACTTCCGGTCATTCGCGCAGAGTGTAAAAATAGATTATACATACATACATACATACGTTCATCCGTGACACTTTATAATCCCATTATAAAAATTCTCAACTAATTTTGTTCACACACTACGTTTTCTGCTTAAGAATTGGACCGCCCCCTACTCAAAAGTCTAGAGTGGGAACGGCAGTAGATGCAATGACCCTATTCACTCCCAACCACCACAGATGCGGTATAGATCCCAGGACGAAATATAAAGATTAGTTAGAAATATAAAGATTGGACCGCCCCCCCCCCCCACTCGAAAATTTAGGTTCGGGGGGGGGGGGGGAAGATTCATGTAACCACCCTCCCCCACCCCACCAAATCGGTGAACATACCAGAAAGGGAACGACATAATATTAAGATTGGTCAAAATATCCATAAGTTGCTTTTATCATATAGATATGTAACTAATTATGTTAACAAACTTTGATGACTTCAAAAAAATTGGATTGCCCCCTCCCCTCTCGAAAGTAAAGGCTTGGGGGAAGGGGGACGGAATCGATGCAATCATCCCACCACACCACACCGAAATCGACCAACATACTAGGTTGAAATACAAATATTTATTATTAACAATTTCTATATACATTATGTGATTGCTCTACTTAATTTTGTCCGCCCCTCCCCCCCCCTTTTCGAGATCCGCCAGTCTTTGTAGACCCATGTTTTTATACCCAATGCTTAGTGCAATTTCAGTTTTTTAATTAGCAAAAAATAAAATTATCTGCAAAATAGTAGTAAACATTTTTAAATATAAAATTATTTAGTTACTTAGTTTAGGAATTTAAGATGTCGAAATATTGAGCGGGTAAAACTGTCTGCAAGCAACAGTTAACAAGAATAAAAGTAATACATAAACTTTTAAATGCTGCTCTTTTTTTGGCTTCTCAAGCCAACACGCTAAGCACTTTGCTATAGCCTATGAACATGGATGATTGTAAAGTTACCTATTGTTTCTATTGTCTCGTCCAGTTTGTCATGTTGTGATACTAACTAAGACACAGACGACTATCTTTAAAGGGGACTAATTCAGCTTATACCACCACTTCAATCAAGAACGAATTCTTTCCCTTGTTTGAGATATAAAATAATTAATTACAAATAGTGAATTAACTAATTGTTTGTTTACTGTTTATTATGTGTTGCTAGGTAAAAGACATAATTGTGAAAATGTTCAACTTAATCCGAGATTGGGTATGTGAGGAAAAAAGTGTACAAACTTTTACCAGACAGACAGAGTGAGTTGATATAAGCTTTGTAAAAAAAAACAACAACAATAATGATAGAAAGAAATGAGAATGTTTAAAAAAAAAAAGATAATTAGAGATTTTAAAAATAATCTAAAAAAAGTAACAATGTTAATGTTGCTTTTAAAAAAAATCAGACTCATACAAGATAATAAAAATCAATTTTTGTTCAAAGATAAAGATACAGAATTGTGTTAAAACGTCAAACTAAATATTACGTTGTTTTTTTTTTAAATACACAAATTAGCAATACTATTTTTACACCTTACAACAGGAAAAAAAAAAGAATTAACAATGTGCGAATGCTTCTTCCGTTGGATTAAACTCTCTTATAAGATGTAAGATTAACAAATGATTGATCTTGAATACAGGATGGCATCGTTTCATTAATGACTAGATTGACACACTGCCCGTCTCAAGACGTAACCAAAGCCAGTGACTCATCTGGGCGCATCCATTGTCTTACGAGACAGAAGGAGCCATATATATAGATTGACACATTAAATGAGTAAGTCGTAATCATCTTCTCTTTGAAAATAATGTCTATAATCTATAAGATAAGATTAGTCTGACCAAATACAATTGATTGACATTGATTTTACTTAGTAAGACGATGGCTGTCTCAATGGTTAGAGAGTTTTTTGTGAAAATAAATATAAAAAAAAAAAGACAATAACATGTGAAAATAAAGAACAGAAAAAGATAACAAATGTAATGATTAAAAGAAAGAAAAAAAATGTATCGACATACAATAAAAATATTTTAAAATATGATAAACAAAGAAAGAGAAATATAAGAAATATACAAAGAGAAATATGATATACAAATAAAAGGAAGACATATAAATGTACATATAAAGTAAGAAATATTATATATTTTTTTCTTCCCATTAGCTCCTAATACATTTCTACGCTCTTATTACAGTTCGTGAAGATTTCTGAGGGTTTTTATAGTCATATCTGAAATGTCTCTTAAAATGGACTCTACATCCTCATTAAAGACTGTCCTTCTATTACAGCCTTGTGGAGATGTTTTGAGGCGCGTGCTTTCTGCTATTCGATAAAACACTCTCTTTTATGAAAAAACAAATAGTTCTATGCTAATAAAGTATAAAACCTAAATCACACGCACACAGTCTAAGACTCACTGTCTGACACACACAGACTCACTGTCTGACACACACAGCTTCACGGTGCCCCCGCTGCGGGGAAGAAGAGGAAACCGTGCATCATATTCTGTTTGACTGCCCCCAGACTTGCTGATCTCCGTCTCGACAGGTCTGGGAAACCCAAAATTCTCGACCTGTATGGGGACATTTATGCACTACGCAAGGCAGCAGGGTTTCTGTCTAGGGCTTTTGCAAGAGAGGATTTGTATGTCATGACGCTATGTATGTCATGACGCAATGTATGTCACGACGCAATGTATGTCATGACGCAATGTATGTCACGACGCAATGTATGTCATGAAGCAATGTATGTCATGACGCAATGTATGTCATTTGTCAAAACGCCGCCTTTTATTTTTTTAGATGATGTATCGTAGGGATCTACATTTCTTTCTAGTCTATTAAGTAATGGAGATGTAGACTGCTAGAATGTATGTTGTATTTGTGTGATAGTAAGTGTATGTGTTTTGAGTGGCTGGTAGTGCAGTGTGTGGGCCTGTGTATGAAATGACCAGTGGACCTTGAGTGTACATGGTTGAGTGAACAGCAGTGTGCCAGGACTGTGTGTAAAAGGAGGTCTATTTTCTATTTTAGTCTCATCGTCTATAAAGCTGTTTAAGTGTGAAGGTATAACTGGATAAATCAGCAAAATGAACTACTGTATAGATGTATATGGAGAGAGAGAGCATAAAGGAAGAGTCCTGGATGGCACACTCGCTGGAAGTAACAACAAAGTGAATAAACTTTAAGAAAAACAACAACAAAAAGCTTAGACGCATTGTAATTGTATCAATTAGTTCAGTTCAGTCATGTAATTAAGTATGTAATAGATCTAGACCGACTACAATAAATCTGTGCGATTAATAATTTTGTTACAATTTTTTTTTGTTTAGCTGTATTACATGTTTCTACTTATCTCAATACGTTCTGATCCTATCACTTATCTGGACCAGTTTGGGAAAATCGGGGGGGGGGGGGGGAGGATACAAAGAGATATCTGGGTGGATTTTACCGTAAGGGATTTTTAAAAGCCTTAAAAAAAAGCGAAATGACCTCCTGAGTTCAAGCCTCCTCTAGCCTCCTCTAGCAGACGTACTAAACTATCTGCTAGTGAGGTACTAGAGAAAATTGTATAGTTATTTTCTGTTTCAATTTAGAGTGGCGACCTATAAAGGGGACTAATTGAACTTATACACCACTTCAGTCATGTACTGTTTGAGACACTAAACAATTTTTTTTTTTCAAAACTGATTCTAGTGTTGTCAGGTAAAAGAAATAATTGTGCAAAATTTCAGCTTGGTCCGAGATAGAGTTTCAGAGAAATAACGTGTACAAACTTTTAGCCAGACAGACACAGAGTGAGTTAATATAAGCTTTGTAAAAAAAAAAAAATAGAAGAGCGAGATTCCTTAAGCTTCTAGTGATTGCAAAATTATAACAGATGAGTCACAGATGTATAACATGTGACCACAGTTTTTGTATCAAGGCTTGGCTTTTTTCGTCACATGAAAACTAACAACGGTAAAAGTATTACCTCCCCATTGAAAAATGATACAGCTATAACAATGATGTGTACATGAATGCAGCTAAATACTAACATGATACATTTGGATACAAGTCTTTTTTTGTCAGACACAACAGGTCCTCGCCTTTGCACAAGGGAATTTTCAAAGAAAATTGTTATATTTAATGTTAGCCATGAATGCTAACGAATACTAAATTACCAAATATTATTTAAAGGGAAACTCCGATAGTTTTTCAAATTTGAGTTATTGACATATTTAAATTCTGCGTAGAAATTTGCAATAGTAAACATTATATCATTTTTTTATTTAATAAATGCTTAGAAAATTTTATATTTAATAAATTAGTCAGTAAATTCTTGACATCTCAAAAAAAAACAAAAAAAAAAGGGATTCCTTAAGATTTTGTTTTAAGTCACTTCCCTCAACAATACTGAAAGAGAAACTTGATTTAACCAATCGTATCGCTTCATTCTTACACTAGCTGTTAGGCTTAGTGACGGCCTAGTCCAGAGCTATGATACAGTCATATATATAAACATGTATAGATAGATCCAAAAGCATTAGGATAACCAACTCGAGGGAAAAAAATTAACATTTTCATCTAAGCCTCTCCCTGTCCCAAGAAGTAAATAGATCGTGTGTCTGAATGATTCGAACAAACTGGTCAGTGTAAGGCTAGTCGAGACTACGTGTAGCCGGTCATGACAAGACAACCAAGCGATAGTGTTTGTTGTGTGTTGAGTGGTCTGGCGAGAAAATACACACTGCCGTGGTTAGTCAAGCATGTAAATCTACTTTTAATACGCATTTTTGCTTTGCTTACAAGATCCTAGATCTAATTGCATAGACCAAGATATATTTATTTTACGAGAATGTAAACTTTGCTGTATGGTCTCCTGTTATACAATAAGTCAATAGACTAAAACACCTTTGTGACGTCACATAGAAACCCGGTGAAAGCCTGACGACTGTTTTGGATGCGCAGGAAAATTACGTCAGAAAAACATCAAATACTAAGTTATTCTTGCAAAGAGAAAAAAAAAGAATCATATATTCATTATCTGTAAATCAAAACACATATATTTTATCAAAAATCATCAAAACCATCGGAGTTTCCCTCTAAAAAGTAATTATATTCGATATTTCCGATTTTTCAAAAAATGCGGACTATCCAGCATAACTAGCATTATTCATTCGTCTTTCATTTGGTTTGCATGAAGACTCATAAGATGTTTCTATATTCTATAATAGATGATTAAAAAAAGCTAATTATTCTTCAGTAACTCTTGGTTTACCACCATCTAAAACAGGGGTCGATTGACAATTTGCCAGGGGTCGCCTAAGACCATCGAAAATATGGATTGTTATTGTCTATTCTTCTATTGCTGTATGTGTGTGTGTGTGTGTGTGTGGGTCGCGGCAGAGTTGGGGGGGGGGTTGTAAAAAGGGGTCACCGAGCATAAAAGGTTGAGAACCGCTGATCTAAAACTATCTCACTATATCAGTATTCGAAATGTAGCCTTTCTATACGATGTTTCGTGAAAGCATTATTGTTACAATATGGTCTTTAATAATTTTATCTAGTGTCTTGCGCAACAAATCTTTCAAAGTCTCTCAGTTCCATATCACCTCCAGTGGCGGACGACTCTAGATAAAAACGTTGGAGTTATTCATTTTAGGTAGACCTTTTTTTTATATTTAATTTGGATGCATACATTTGTCTTGGCTAGTATTCAGTTAATTTAAAATGAAAAGAGAGAAAATGAAACTATAAACTGAAAACTTACTAGTCTATTGATGTAAACATCATTTCTCTTATACTTTCGAGATATATAATTTTATTATAATAATATTATCCAATTTTATATTGTGTCGACCACCCCTCCCCCCCCCCCCCTCTGATGGAAGGGAGATTGCGTCTCTGGTGTTTAGCGCACCGCGAGCCCTAACCTTCCGGGGGATGGTAAATTTTGGGCAGTTTGTGAACAGAAATAGTCCAATATCTATATAATGACCAATATGATGACCAATGATTACGTGCAGACTTATTGGTCTAAACTGCCCACAGATTGTGCCGTAGCAGGTCACTGTTCAGACCTTCTATAACAAATGGATTCAATTGATCACACCTCTTTTTTAGCTCTCCTCTTTAAGAGCTTTCGCGAGTTTGTGACCCTTAGCCTGTCTCCAGGTGTATGAATGAGTTACACAGGGATGCATTAGCAGTAAAAGAAATTCTTAGTTTATAAGCAACTTTCAAAAGCAATAGACTAAATTGATAAAAAAAAACAACAACAACATGTTCAGGAGTTGTTGTTTTTTTAACTTCCGGGTCAATGTTTCTATAAATACAGACCGTCTTGCTTTAAGCGTAGATGATAAAGAAATACAAATATGGCGCTGTGATAGCCTGATTTATGTATTGAACGTCTGAGAACTTTAGATTGGACTTTCTTTTCATCATTTCTGCAGGTCAGTCACAAGTAACTTTATATAAGTTCCAAAGCAGTTTAATTATAATTTAGACCATTGTAAGAAATTAAGTTTTAATAAAAATTAGACTTTTATCTTTATTACTTTATAAGTTAGTTTTTAATGACGATCAAGATTATTACGTCCTACATAATGGTCACACGTCTTATCTTATCTTATCTTTTAGACGTTACTTCAAAAAAGAAGATCACTACGTCCAATGCATGTCACGTGTCAATCTAGTCATGCATGTTAATTATAATGGGTACTTGACCCTACATGGTCAAAAGTAAAAGGCGTTTGGTCGTTGTGCTGGCCACTTGACACCCTCGTTACAAGATCAGCTGTCGTCATCGAGAAGTACATAGAAGTCAAATTCATAAAACGCGAGTGTGTATGTGTTTCGTGAGTGAATGTTGTTCGAATTTTAAATCAATATTGTTTTTGTACAGTAGTTTCGCTGAGCTTGTCAATTGTAGTCAAACTGAATTTCCATTAGATAGGATCAATAAAAATTATCTTATCTTATCAATCTTATCTTAACCGTAGGCACAGAAACAGATGACCTTTACATCATCTGCTCTATAGATCGCAAGGTCCGAAAGAGGAACTTTTTTTTTTTACTTATGAAGGACGGCGTAAAAGAGTTTTGCCACTTTACACACCCCCCACCCCCGGGAAGCGCTCGAAATATTAAAGTTGGCACCATTTTGGTCTCATTGATCTTATTAGTAAAGCAGCTGGTAGCGGCGCTACAGATATTGGAGACCCAAAGAAGGACTTTTGCAAATACAGACACAAACACGAAAAAAAAAAAAAACAACTTAAGTAGACTCTAGCAGACACCGGCTTTGTCTGTATCAGATGGGTCAAAGATGCCTATCACAAGACTTATTGCGTGGTTATGTAAAACGCTGCACTCATTCGTTGTTTTTAGAATCGAAGGCAAAGTCTTCTTCTTCTTATTCTTCTTATTATTATGTTATAAACGAGCAAGTATTTATCCTCTGGCTCAGCCAGGGTCGAGTTTCGTTAAAGAGAAACGAAAATTCATTGTAGTTTCCCTTTATCAGTTTCCACTGAGGTATTTTCTGGTCTGCAGCAGTACCGCCCTCTGACAAGTGTGATGGATGTTTATCCTGTACTGAAGTCAACTGTAGATGTTTGTAACATTTCAATTCATTACTCAGCAAGCGTTTGGGTTTCTTTTCGGGTGTATTCAATGTAGTTGAACAACAGCACAAAGATAACATACATCTATTTTTAACTAGTGAAAAGATGTGGTCTACACTGGTGAACAATGAATAATAAGTTTAATCCAAGAAAAAGGCCACAGTCAGAGTCTCGTTCAATATACGTCTTCTATGGTGAGTCTCTAACTAATTAATAATATAAACTAGGTGCCTAACACAAGCAACGAGAATCTTCTTATGAATGTTAAGGGCCTTGAAGGTAACAGTGAGTCAGTTGTCATTATCCCCTCGCTTGATATAACAATGGGTATATTGTTGTTTTAGATGACTTCCACAAACGCTTAATCACCAAGACTAGGTTCCCATATTTTCGTTGTTTTTCCATTTCAGTTTTTCTTAAATTATTAGACAGTGGTACGGCGATGTCGATATTGGTAGCGGTTTTTTCTTCTTTTTTATCAATTAACAGCAGATCAGGGCGATTAATATCTACCGTTTTGTCAGTCAAAATTAGCCTATCCCAGCTTAATAAGTGATCAGTAGACTAGAGAACCTCTTGTGAAGAGTATTTGTAATAAGGAGTTTCTTAATGATCAAGACAAACTGTGATCAGTGAAAATCAATCGCTCGTTGCCACGTCACAGGTCAGTGTTCAGACCAACTATGACAATTGGTCTTGCATGAAGGCGCACTTTGATCACAATGGTAGAGATACGATACGGGCTTGCAGTGCCCAATACCAATCACAGTTAAGAAAAAGCCTACAAGCAACTGTACAGCCAGATTCTGCCAGGGCCCAAGAAGCAATGACGTGCACAGAGACTTCCTTTGCCCAATGAAAAAATTACTTCACATGCGCATGACAAAGAAGGTCAAGGTTAGACTATACATTTTAGAATTTCGGAACGATTTAATAGTGTGAACCAAAATAAAGTCAAGGTCGTCTGTATTTCTGGCCCAAGGTTAACGAGGGTCTCATGTAGCCAACACAACGACCAACCGCCTTTACATTTCCCCAACTAATGTCAGGTACTCCTTAAAGCTGGCTGGACTTATTGGCGCCCTAAAGATCCCGAAATTAAAACAAATCTCACTCTTTTTCAGGATTTGAACCAGGGACCTACCGTTTCGGGAAGCCTGGCGCTTTAACACTCAGCCACTATGTCTCCAGTATGAACCAAGCTCAACAAAACTAAGCTATTTGAAAAAAAATATGGAATAATTTTATTTTCTAACTGCGGTAAGCTGGCGAAAGAAAAAGAGCCAAGAAGATTATGGCGACAGTAAGTAAATCTGGTGGTGATTGAAAGTAAACATAAAAATCTGGCCACTTCCAGTGGCTTAGCATCCATGGGGCAAGGTGTTCATTTCGTTTGGACCCATGACCCAATGGGGCCTACATGAAGCCTAGGGGATGAAACCAAAGCGAACAAAATAATTGCACTTTTTGTAAAAGCCGATACTAAAAATTATAACCTTGTTTTCAGAGTTTAAAAAAAGGAGGAAGGAGGATTACTGATGCGCAGTACTATAGATGTAGATAGTGAGACCCGTCAATACAGGAGAAAATATTTAATCTTACAGTTGTTAACTCTGTCGTGGTTAACAACTGTCCGCTTATAATGAACTCGTATTCTTGTAATATAGGCTACTCCTGATTTACATTGCGTAAACCTTAAAATTTGCTACCATAATATGCATACATTTTATTTCTTTTAACGAACGAAAATTGAATTAAATATAACAGTACACTCCCTATTTTTATGGCAGGCTGTGCGCTATTAGTATTTTCTTAAATTAATAAGTGGATTTTTATTACAGCTTTAGAAAAAAATTCTTCCCCGGGACCTCCTCAAACTTAAATGCGGCCCTTAAATCACTATTTTATCTTTAAATATATCTGCGAGACCAAGGCTGGCTATGATGTTGAGTGATACGAGTGGCAGGACAAAGACCTTCAGGCATTTATTTAACAAATAACAGATGCTTACACATTATATTTAATTTGCTAACCACAACGTAAACATGTAATTGGTCTTAAAAAAAGTTTGTCTGCTGAGCTCAATAAGTTACAAATCACAAATTGAACATACTAGTCGACCGGCGGCGTAGCATGCGCCGCTATTTTGCAGGGCCGGCCTTAGGCCACTGCAATCTATGCGACCGCAGTGGACCCTGCTCTTTCATAGGACCCGCGCTGATTTTAGGTGTATTAATTATTAAATTAAACCATTTTATAACTTATAACAGATTTCCAGCGGCCTCTTGTCGATTTACCAGGAGCTCCTGGAAATCTCCTGAAATTGCAAAATATACGAAAAAGTCCTGGAAATATCCGGAAATTATTAAAATCTTTTGAAAACTCATACTAATTTTCTGAAATATAGAGACAAAAATTGATATTCATGTAATCATATAATATGGAAAACGCCAATCCTACGGGCGATAAAAATACGTCAATATGCAATACCCGTAATTGTGGAATCTAGTGAAAGAAGCTTCTCGCGCGTCAAACTAATGTAGAATTACTTTAGGTCAACAATTCTAGTAGATAGATTGAAACATTTGGTATTGCTTGCTATTGAGCGTCATCTATTTAGGAAACAGAATTTTTAGGATATACTGTATGACTTTGCTACACACAAGGCTCAGAAAGTAATTCTGTACGTAGTAAAGAATGAACAAAAGGCAAATACGAATTTATTTTCTAATACAAACTCTTAAATTTCACATATTATTCATATCAAATTAGTACAGAAACTTATTATCCAAACTCTGCCCCGCGAATTTCGTTTCGCATAGGGCCCCATAACGGTTGATTCCGGCCCTGCTTTTTAATGACGGATGAATACAGAGTAGATTACTTGTTCCCCCCCCCCCCCCTCCCTCCTCTCTTTTTTTCGCAGACCGCTAAAACTAAGTGGGGTAGAAATAAAAAAGAGTGATCTTTCCATGACTTCTTGGTCACAACGGTTAAGTCCGGCCCTGCTATTTTGTGACGAGTGAATACTACTTGTTCTCCCCCCCCCCCCCGCGCCCCCTCCGTTGTTTTTTTTTTCGTAGGGTAACTATTGTCCGACTTGCAGAAATAAAAGAGTGATCTTTCCTTTACTTCTTGTCCGAACTCTTGAGCCATGAAGAGAATTATATATATAGTTTTCTATGACTTGGTGCAAAATATTACGCGATTGACTCTTCTTCTATTCACACGGGAGAGCATAATTTATAGGACACTAATCAAAAATGTGCCCTCCAATGTGTTTATCAATGAATGAGATTAAGATAATTTCATGCACTTAACATCTTAATACAAACTACTTGGTTTTCACCAAGGGAAAAAAACGCCCGGAAGCTGCAGCACTAGAGGACAATTTGAAACATTCGATACTATTACTTTAAATTTTTTCGTTGAGTACAAAATAGTAGGGGGGGGGGGGGGCGCGCGGTGGCCGAGTGGTTAAGAGGACAGGTGACCTTAACTTCACCTGACCCATAGATTGCAAGGTCTGAAAGGGGAACTTTTCTCGTCAATAGTACGATCGATATTCAGGAGGCGCGGTGGCTGAGTGATAAAGCGCTTGGCTTCTGAACCAGGGGTCTCGGGCTCGAATCCTGGTGAAGACTGGGATTTTTATTTCGGGATCCTTGGGCGCCTCTGAGTCTACCCAGCTCTAATGGGTACCTAACATCAGTTGGGGAAAAGTAAAGGCGGTTGGTCGTTGTGCTGGCAACATGACACCCTGGTTAACCTTTGGCCATACAAAGAGATGACCTTTACATCATCTGCCCCATAGATCACAAGGTCTGAAAGGGGACTTTACTCTCTTTTAAAACAGCATTTATTACATTTCATCTAAGAGGTCTGAAAGGGAAACCTTACTTACTTACGATCTATATTCTAGATCATTTAAAATGATGTGTATAATTACTAGACTAATGCAAACTAATTGATACAATTAAACGGACATTAAGGTTGTTTTTTTTTTTCTAAGTATATTTATTATGTTTTTGTTGTTACTTTTCTGCGAAGTGGCAACTGAAGATTTTAGACACAAATTTACAATCGAACAAGTACTTGGACATAGAATTCTTTATCTTGATTCGCACATGTGTTCCTAAAGAGCTATCACATCCTTTTGATCTCGTTTTCAGCGTTAGTCATGTGTTAAGGCGGGGAAAGTCTTTTACTTTAGAGGGTCATTGTGACCTAGGGCTGTCAGAGTGGCGAAACTTAAAAAGTCCGGCTGGTAAATATTTAAATTTAAATCTGGGTCAACCAATTTAATTGCTAATATGTCGTTTATGCCTACACAAAGGAAGGATGTTCTTTAAGAGTTTGGGGTTGCATGCTTCCAAATCCAAACCTCCCGCAGGACGACGGAGATGGCAGCGAGAAGAGTATAAACCCGGGACCATCGAGACGACTGAACGACAGTCCAGCGCGCATAAGGCATGAGTAGGTAGCTATGGTTGTATGGTTTGCTTTAAGTTTATTTCACCCTTTTCATCTTTCTACGGGGCATTGGTCAGACAAGTTAAAATGCATTTGATTTCTACTTGTTAGGATGATAAGCTTTTATTTGTTTTAACACCTGAGGCATTCTCACTATTTGGGGGGGGGGGGGGCGAGGGGTATCTAGGAGTTCGTTTTCCGTGCTGCCTTTAGGCGCTCAGTAAACACAACTCTGCCCGAGTCGTGTGTCGAACCTCGAGCCCCCTTCTAGGTGGCCTCTCGACCACGCTTCCTATCTATCTATCTATCCATCCATCCATCCATCCATCCATCCGTCCGTCCGTCCGTCCGTCCGTCCGTCCGTCCGTCCGTCCGTCCGTCCGTCCGTCCGTCCGTCCGTCCGTCCGTCCGTCCGTCCGTCCGTCCGTCCGTCCGTCCGTCCGTCCGTCCGTCCGTCCGTCCGTCCGTCCGTCCGTCCGTCCGTCCGTCCGTCCGTCCGTCCGTCCGTCCGTCCGTCCGTCCGTCCGTCCGTCCGTCCGTCCGTCCGTCCGTCCGTCCGTCCGTCCGTCCGTCCGTCCGTCCGTCCGTCCGTCCGTCCGTCCGTCCGTCCGTCCGTCCGTCCGTCCGTCCGTCCGTCCGTCCGTCCGTCCGTCCGTCCGTCCGTCTGTCTGTCTGTCTGTCTGTCTGTCTGTCTGTCTGTCTGTCTGTCTGTCTGTCTGTCTGTCTGTCTGTCTGTCTGTCTGTCTGTCTGTCTGTCTGTCTGTCTGTCTGTCTGTCTGTCTGTCCGTCCGTCCGTCCGTCCGTCCATCTATCTATCTATCTATCTATCTATCTATCTATCTATCTATCTATCTATCTATTAATGTATCTATCCCAGCAACATAACGACGTTACTGTGGTTTCTATAAAGTGACTACTGCCTTCTGTTTATGTTTTACTTTGTGACAAATGATATATTTATTTTTATCTTGAACAATTTATTAATACAACGCTAATATCAACTCACCTTGTCTGTCTGTCTGGTAGAAAGTGTCTACACTTTATTTCTCCCACACCCATTCTCGGATCAAGCTGAAACTTCGCATAAATATTCATTGACATAGACAAGATATGAATGAAATAAAACAAAAGTAACCGGCTCGATAACTAACTACTGGTAATTCATTATTTTGCTTAAAAGCAACAAGGGAAACTATCAGTATTTGCATATGTGGCAAAATTTGTTGAGTTTAGTCACCTTTAATAATTGTTAACGCTATTTCTCCCTCAAACATTGTCGGATCAAGTTGATACTTTAATCAATTATTTATTGCACCTAACAAAACATGAATCAATTAACCAAAAATACTCAATTAGTCAATTAATTATTGGTATTAAATTATTTTGTTTGAAATCGAACAAGGGGAATAGCTAGTACATAATTAATAAATATAGATTTAAGGAAGGAGTTCTTTCCCTTTAGATAAGCATTTGTTTCTTTTGAAAAAGTATATTTTTTTTTACATGTTGCTTATTTGTATATTCCTCATTCTAAAGGAAACATTTGGGGACATTGAAATGGAAGAAAGAGGTTGGTCTACGTTAGAAGTGAGCAATCACAAAGTCGAGGTAAGTTTAAAGTTTATTGTGATGCTTCATCTACATATACAAATCCTTGTCACAGTATGTTGTGTATTTATGTTCTTGTCTGTTGTGAACTGCTGTGTCCTTGTGTGTCAAAATGTCTTGGTGCCCAGGTCAACTTGTGTGTGTGTGTGTGTGTACTGTGTTATCGTGAACTATTTTGTCATTCTTGTTCAGTAAAGCCTAGAACCAAGACATGTCTTCCTGTAGTCTTTCATTAGGTCATTCTTGTTCAATAAAGCCTAGAACCAAGACATGTCTTCCTGTAGTCTTTCATTAGGTCATTCTTGTTCAATAAAGCCTAGAACCAAGACATGTCTTCCTGTAGTATTTCATTAGGTCATTCTTGTTCAATTAAGCCTAGAACCAAGACATGTCTTCCTGTAGTATTTCATTAGGTCATTCTTGTTCAATAAAGCCTAGAACCAAGACATGTCTTCCTGTAGTCTTTCATTAGGTCATTCTTGTTCAATAAAGCCTAGAACCAAGACATGTCTTCCTGGAGAATTTTATTCGGCTACTACACAGTACTTATTAACAAGTTTAACGTCGTACAGCCCTGTGTGTTGTGCCAACGAGCTATTGGCCTAAACCGCCCACAGGTTGTGACGTTGCCCTTCAGCGATCAGGCTTTCTGTTACGAATGGTTTCGGGCTAACCCCCGATGAGGGCGCTGGACCAAATATAACAATACGTTCAATACCCCATGCATGTCCAGCTCTTCCATGCAAAGGGCCCAATCCTAATTGGGACATGGACAATGCAGCGATGTGGTAAACTGGCAAAACTTCCTTGCAGACGTGCTAGTGCCCAGTCTCTATTGAGACAGATTGCCGCCTGATTCACCGAACAGCACGAGAGGATTTTATATCTGAATTTCAGACCTGATAGACCAGGGGTTCTCAACCTGTGGGTCGCGACCCCTTTGGGGGTCGAATGACGATTTGCCATGGGTCGCTTAAAACCATCGAAAATTGTCAAATCTTCTATTGCTGTATGTGTGTGTGGGGGGGGGGGTCGCGTCAGAGTGGTGGATTGTAAAAAGGGGTCGCCGAGTATAAAAGGTTGAGAACCGCTGTGATAGACTGAAGAAAAATTAACAATATTTTGCTTTGTTTAGGATGCTTCTACACAGGGCTTTCTAAATCCAGCCCCTGCTTCTTTCGTTTCACGTGGAGCCTTGGAATGACACTCATGCACCTTTAGTACCTTAAAACCTAAAATCAGTTCTCAATACAAATGCTTCTTTGTGTATTATTGAGCCTAACAGACACCTAGCACGTTTATATGGAAAGTAAAATTCCATATTCGGCTGTAATTAAGATGTAATTGAAAAATTTTCTTTTCACTCATAATAAATTGTTAACGCTCTGGTGGTAAACCATGTGAATATATAGCTCTGCACACTTGAGGCATAATTGACTTTAGTTGAAAGTTATGAGTGATGTACCCTCCTTCTCTACGGTAAAACATACAATAATTTTACTTTAAGTTAACTGTTACATAACATTAGCTGTTTCTTTTATTATAATTTACAGTATATCAAGAAAAATACATTAAACTACAAAGACCTACATTTTGATAGAAGCCCTAAATACAAGGTAAATATTTTCTTTATTTGATCATCAATTTAACAATACGTTTTAGTGTAACCGATGTCGCATTACAAAGCGAATGCTATTACTTTCTATTAACATTAGCACAAACGAAAACGTCCTTACAACTCTAATATATTAAAATAATTTCTTATTAAGCACAGGTAGCGCTTGGCTTCCGAAACGGAGATCACGGGTTGAATCCTGGTGAAGAATGGGATTTTCTTTTTGGTATCTTTAGAATGCATCTGTATCCATCCAATGGGTACCTTATATTAGTTGATCGAAAGTAAAGACGGTTGGTCGTTGTGCTGGACACATGACACCCTCGTTAACCGTGGGCCACAGAATCATATGACCCTTACATCATCTTCCATATAGATCGCAAGGCCTGAAATTATTAATTACCTTTTGTGACCTAGTATTAGGATAGGTCATAACACCAGTGACCTCTGCTGTACTGGCAAGTTAGTCCAGTGGTACTTTGTGGTCCCAAATTATATTATCTAGGCTATTAACTATAGCTTCTAGATATACAAAATTACTGAGACAGACATGTAATAATTCTGAGATTTCAGTTGCAACAAAAAAAAAAGAGTATATTTAGAAACAAAAGAAAAAGATTATGAAGTGTATCTACGGAACTAAAGGCTTACAAAGAAAATGAAATAATGAAACAAATCAAAGTAGTATAACAGGTTCAGGTCTACATGATTAAAGAACCACCACCACAGAGGTACAGTAGTGTCTTATGTCAAAAACCAAAACGATGGTTTACAATAATATCATACATACGCCAACAATGAAATGACGTCACCCATGAGACACACTACTGTCTCGTATCAAAACAAAAGATGTCTTTTACACAAAAAAAAGCATACAGGAAAGGATAAGAGACTAAGTAGACATATAATATTTACATAAGCCAACTTATTACAAACAAATAAATAAAGTCTACTTTGCTCATTATCGAAACACTCTCCCCATGACAGTGGCACACTCCTCTTGAGTAACACAGTAATAGTACAACAACACAAGTATTAGTTAAACATTATAGAAATTTAGTTCAAACTACACTGGTCAGTTCAAAGACTCAAGAGAGAGTGGCCATTGTAAACAGTTAACAGGGACTGTTCAAGTATTAAAGGGGACTAACTCTTATTGAAAACAAAAGTAGCTACCCTTATTGTCCCTCTTGTCACACCTTTATATGGGTATATTTGTTAGAATACAATAATATTATATAAATAACATGTACATCGTTATCTAAATTGACATTTTAAAGTCTTCAAAAAATTGCTTGTATAAATTTACAGTAGGCATATGTCCAAAAGTTAAGTTTAATTATACATTTTGGCCATTTTTTCTTGTCTAATAATGGGGCGTGGTGGCTTAACTACTAAAAAAAAAAAGGGGAGCCGAGTTCGAATCCAGGTAAAGACTGAAATTTTGAGCCTGGGAATTTTGAAAACTCCTCTGAGTCCACCCAATTCTAAAGGACGTGAAAAGCCCGTTGTCCTGACCACACGACATCCTTGTTAACAGACAGTCTGGATGGCTTCCTGGTCGTGCGGTTTGTGCGCTGGACTGTCGTTCGGGTTTATCGAGGGTTCAAATCCTGCCCGCTCTCATCCCGCATCGTCCTGCGGGTGTTTGAACTAGGAAGTAAACTATCTCAAACTCTGAAGAAACATTCGAAACGTGTAAAACATTTTACAAACATTTTACAGTCTTAAAAACAGATGGCGTTTACATCATCTTCTTCCGAAAATTGTAATCTTGTTAGTCTTCGTTTAATCTATTCGGTTCTAATGATTTTGTAAATACACTAATATTCAACACTATATGCAGGAATGGACTGGTAGTCAAAATCGACCAGTGGCATTTCTATACAATTCGGCCTACAAATTCTATATCATATGATGGGCATCCGCTTCTAGGTCTACCTGTCCTCAAAATCATTATGTTAAGTTTTATAATGTATCGATATGCATGCATACTCTCTATATCTTAATAAGAAATATAGGCTTTATGTTGCTTTTTAATTCTTACTATGTAGGCCTAAAAGGATGAAGCCTACTAGTAGCACTATTTACATGTGAAGGCTATTACATTATTTCGGAAAAATGTGTTAGATTAAAATAGTATTACACTGTAGAGTCTGTAAAAGAGGGCCTTTTTTATAAGAAAATAGTATAAACCCATAACTATTTTATATGTGCCTTAGTGGCATCGATGCGGCCCTTTCTGTGGTCAAACCAGCACATTTGAGTACCGCCCACCGAGCATTTTCCCAAATGCCCATATAGCCAGTCCACCCCTGATTCCAAGAATAAACAAGTTTATTATTCGATTATTTTTCTATCATCAGCTACTTGTACAGTTACAATTGCTGCCAAAAGACATTAGCAAAAAGAAAGCCAGAAAGTTCGTCTGCAGCTTGATCAAGGCCATCGACTATGAAGGTCAGAAGGTTATGATTAATTAGTATACATCCCTGTACATGACGTCACATTCCTGAAGAGTTAAGCTCATGAATATTTTTAGTTCTCATTTGTAAAAAAAACTGTTCAGGGTACTAGCGGATCAAGAACTTTTGAGTTGAGGGGTGTTTTTTTTTTGTTTTTTTTTCAAACCTCAGTAATTCCTAACCCTTTATGTTTAAACACACACACACACACACATGCTTATTTATTTATAATCAGAGAACAACAACAAAGGGGTCTCTACTATTAATTAAGTATGCCTAGTACTATTAGTTTTGTGCATAATTTCAAAATGAGTTATAGTTTTAAAGTTACTTATACAATAAATTTGGACGTTGGGACAAAGACACAAATATTTGTGTTCAGAGCTTATCTCATTTTTCACTTTTACCTAAATGTTTCACATGAATTCCTCATTTTCTAAAACAAAGTCTTTCTTTATATAATTATGACGAATATTTGTAGAATCTGCAGAATTACACTGAAACTGTCGACATATTGACTATTATGTTTTTAAAGTCATGTTTTTAAAATCATGTTTTTTAAATCATGTTTTAAAAGTCATGTTTTTGAAGTCATGTTTTTGAAGTCATGTTTTTTAAATCATGTTTTAAAGTCATGTTTTTTAAATCATGTTTTTAAAATCATGTTTTTAAAATCATGTTTTTAAAGTCATGTTTTTTAAAGTCATGTTTTCGATGTGAATGGGGGCCAGCTAGATTGAAAATGATTTTTATCACGTATGGGTCCTTTCTCCTATTTATACTTATTTATACTTTGGTATTAGAGAGGGGGCGTGGCAACTTGAAATAACAATGTAACTAGCATATAGCTCAATTAAACAAATTATGTAATTTTCTCCATAAAAATATTATTGAAGGCCTGAACACTGGGCTGCAACGTCACAACCTGTGGGCAGTTTATATTAATAGCTCGTTGCCACTTCACAGGTCTGTAAGACTTGGAAAGGAGCTAATGGTCTATTGGATTTTAGAATTCGGGACGCCCAACACTAATGGCTACGTGATATTAGTTGGGGAAATTAAAGGCTTTTGATCGTTGATCTGGCCACATGATATCCTCGTTAACTGTCGTAAATACAGTTATCATTCATCAAGATAGATAAGTGTTACAGCCTCGTTTGAGCATCCCTGTGAAATGTAGTGATTCGATGGACTCTGAATGACGTCACGGTGAAGTGGGTTATAGTTTATTTATGTTATGATTAGTCAGTTGGTGTTAAGCCCTTTGGAGACTTCGTATAATGGGCAGTGACTCGACTGTGGCCTTTTCAGGATTAAACTTCATTCTAGTATATAACGGTCTAGACTTAGTCCTTGAACCTTGTTACATGTGTTTGCCTTATTTCTTAGTAGTTCAAACGTACCGAATACAATGGTACGAAAAATCCATACATCCTCAGAGTTATCTGCCGAGGTCAGACAGCCATCCACAATTACAAGGTCAAGGTCTATCACAATAAAATTTCAGAACTATATTTTTACAAATTGTATTTCTTTAAAACTCAGGCTGTCTTCTGATTGAACTTAACAACCATGTCGCTAAACTTATCGGAAGTGACGTCTTCTTGAAGAGGAAAAAAGTCATTGGGATAATAAAGGAAAAGGACTTTGACAAATTCACAAAAAAGGTAATTTAGCTCAGGTAAGAGAGCAGGGGAAAGGGTCCAATTCGAATATTTTTGACGAAGCATTATGTGAATTATAAATTTTATTTTTCAAAGTAGCCAAAAAGTTCCCAAAAATCCCATTGTGTTTTCGATCATTTCAAAACGTTAGTCATATGTGACTTCTTTGCATTACATAATTAGGTTTCTGTGACGTGAATTCTAATGCAAATATTAATAATTAAAGTAATCATACCAGGGTATTGTCATCTTTTCTCCATTTTTCGCTTTAAAATTATCTCGCTAAGGAATTAGGCCAATGTTTACAATATTTTGATATGTGGGAAGCGTGATCGAGAGGCCAAGTGCGCTTGGCTACCTAGGAGGGGGGCTCGAGGTTCGAGCGCCTAAAGGCAGCACGGAAAAAACCAACTCCTAGATACCCCCTCCCCCCCTCCCCCCACCGGTCCACAAATGAGATTGGACCAAAGCGCTCTGAGCATGCTATAAGGATGGAAATAACGCTATATAAAAGCTATAATAAAAATCAGGTGAAATGAATTAATAACGCATTGGAATGATGATATTAATGAATCTACATTCCACACCTTACCGTCTCACATTCACAGCATGAACATACTCAAGTACTCTAGACGAGTGATACCCAACTTTCTTCAGCCCACGGGCCAAATAGATTCCCCACACTTTAGTCGCGGGCCAAACCATTGCGAAAAAAAGAAATGCAATAGAGCAGACGACATTTTGATTAGAAACATGTTGTAACCAACATTATTTCCATAGCAGCTAGATGGATGTCCCTAGGTGTTTTACCGCAACCAACGTCTGAAAGTCTGCAAGTCTAATACTCCATTAAAAAAAGATATACTTGAAAAATCTGTCCATTTTTCTTTTAAGTGTGTACACTCAAAGCCAAATTTGTGTTTGTTCAGCATTCCCATTTAATTAACACTCAAATGTTGAACAGCAATATGTAACCATGACCTTACGTTGCTAACATTTATTGTATTGCGGACAGTAGTTCTGGTTGACCGATAGACCCGCATGGCGGGCGTATGTAGCCCGTGGGCTGTACTTTGGCCGCTACTGCCCAAGAGCCGTGCGACGAACATTTGTGTAACACAGTCATGAAATCAAAACGGGTAATTCACTTTATCTCTCTAAAACACTTATTTGGGCTGGCCCACAGCTAATTCATATCACAGAATGTATGGAATACACGCTCTTGCATCAACAACCTGACCTAACAGAATACAACTAGAGAAGATAATTGATTGGGTGGAAACCAAACTCTAAAGCCTGCCCAAAGCTGCACCAAGACCATAAAGATGTCCAAGAATTACAACAATAAGGAAATCGGCAGGGTAGACCAGGGCCGGATTTCGGTACGTGGAGGCCGCTGGGCAGGATTTTTGTGAAGGACTTTACAATTTTTCTAAAGCTTTACTAAACACACACTCCTGAATGAATAGTAGAAGAATGATATATTTTAGAAGAAAAAAAAATTAGAATTCTTGTAAATTTAATCTCAATTTCCTTTCACAAAAATATTTAATATGCATATTTTAGTTGAATATATTTTGAGTTTATGGAGAGTAAGGCCCTCTATTTAATCCGGAGCTGTATTTACTTTTTCTAAGCATTTCGGATATATTTTGATCTCTTTTGTGGAAACTCCTCTCTTATGGAGTCCCTCGGGCTGTAGCCACGCATTCCAACCATTAAATCCGGCCCTGAAGTAGCACAAGAAGAATATGTAACCATGACTATAACAGCTGTGCGAAAGAAATGGGTGAGGTCGAAATGTGCAGACCCGTTAGAAAGTTACCAAGGGAAGTAATTTATCAGTAAAACAGTTCTACGTATTTTAATACTCCTCTACCAAAAATAAAACAATATTCTTAATCATAAACAAATGTGTTTGTTAGTAAGTACAAACGCGTATGCTGCAATGTTCCATTGCCAGGTTTTATTCTCAGGTTCTTTACTTTGATTTTGATTTTGTTTGTTTCATCTAACAGGGCGAGAAGAAAGAGAGAAATCAGCAGAACTTTGCGTTTTTAAACTTTAGCTCACTTATTGTTATCGATAGTGGAAGTATGTTTCAGTTTGAACAAGAGGACAGAAACAGTACGTCCGCAGGTTCTATTGTCTCAATACTATTCAAAAGAAAATATATATTTTTTTTTTTTAAAGAGAAATGTGTTTTGGAATTATCACATATAAACGTAACAAAGCTTTACATGCGTCTCACAATATTAGAAACATTGAGATTATACGTCTTTTGAGGATCGGTTCTAGGCCCAGCGCCTTTCATTATGTACTTCTTGATTACATATTAATTCAGTGGTGTTACGTCTATATAATAATAATAATAATAATAATAATAATAACAACAACTGACCTCACAGACGCCTTCGAGGCCCTTAACGTTGCCTATCAGAGGGCGGTACTGCTGCAGAGCTGCCACATCACCAGAAAATTCCTCAGTGGAAACTGATAAAGGGACTACGATGAATTTTGTTTCTCTTTAACGAAACTCGACCCTGGCAGCGCCAGAAAATAAATACTCGTTCGTTTCTATCATAATAATGATAATAATATTATACATAATAATAATAATAATATTACTAACATCATAATAATAATAATAATAAGGGAGTCAACCCTTAGGAAAATTAGAAGCAGACGACCCTTAGGCAGTGGTCTTATATAGCCCAAAGATATTTCAATGCTTTTCCATGACTCACAATAAATTTGAAACAAAGGAATTTCCTCTTTGTCTAGTTTTCGACTATTAACTTTCGGATAACATTACTAAAGTTGCAGTGGCATAGCTATGGATTAGGGGGCCAGGGGGGCTTGCCCACTTTAGGGGCCCCTTCATTTTGACAGTTGACATCATGAAACCAGACAATGGCGTAATATTTAATGTAAAAACATTTTCATGGCGCCCGGGGGGGGGGGGGAATTTCTAATTCGGACCTCCGTCCCCCACCCTAGCCACGCCACTGTAACGTTGTAAATTGCAATATCATTGAAAATAAGAATATAAACCGTTGGTTGTGGAGAAATGTGAGGGAAATGAAAGGGAACCAAAAAGAGAATGAAAAGAGAAAGGTTTGGAACGGTTGGTAAATAAAGAAAAAAAAGGAGAAAGTAACCATTTTAAGGGCGCCATGTTGTAAGGATGAAAGACCACTGTCGCCTAATAAACTAAACTTAGCGAGACACATATCTTATTCCATACGCTAGAACAAATTCGTGCAAGTGCTCCTTCTTCCCAAGAACATTTAGAGAATGGAAGGAAGGAAAACCAAAGACGTGGCAGAGTTTAAGTCAATGATTAAAATGCATGACTAGATTGACAGAGGAAATGCGTAGGACGTAATCATCATCTTTTTTTAAAGTAACGTCTGTAATATATAAGATAAGAAGATAATTACTTTGTACTGCTTGGGAAAGCAATTAGAATTTTAATTTACAGTGCTAATAAGCTCAAAAAATGTATTATACACTTCTTAAAATACATAGTTTATCAGCATTTTTTTTTTGTATTACGTACACCGAAAACACCAAAATTTTGATCCGGAGCTGTATTTACTTTTTCATAAAGTGCAAATCTACAATAAAATACACTTTTTAGAAGTTTTTCCGACTTCATATTATGCCACAAACTTTTTTTTTTCTTGCACAGAAAGAATTTTATGAATGTCAAATATGTTGTTTTATTTCCCCAGAAATATACAAGTGTGACATACAGGTCCTTGAACGTCAAAACTTCGACCATCACTGCGGCGGCACCGGTGTCTGCGCTGATCATCAAGAGGAAGATGGTGTTCGTGATGGTAATACTACGGCTACCTTTTGTGAGGACGATGACTTCAACGACGAGGACTCTGATTATGCAGATGATGATGAAAGTGACGATAAAATTCAAACCTCCCACTCTACGCCCAATGGCAATGACGAGCCATATGATGAAGTTCATGCCAAGCTAATTATCGAGGTATCGGCATATACGATTACCCAAATTTATATCTGTGCGCCTTTGTTTACACAAGAAAAATAAATAGGCTATGTAATAATAGTAGTTTGTGGTTCTATACATGGTATCAGTGCGTCTGCATGTGTATCTCACTTTGTCTTATAAAATGACAGTAGGTTAACTTTGTAGTCATGTAGTAGTTAGTCAGCGAACCGTATCTTCATAACCATCAGTTCATTCAATAGATCCCAGTATCCCGTGGTGTGAAGAAGTTCGCCGAACTAACACTACAACCGTATCGGTCACACTTTCAACACGCGCACGTCTCTTTTTTCCTATCGGCGGAGATTAGGCTGTATATTAAAACCCTTAGTTTTTTTTGTCTACGTGAGCGTACTACAAACTGTCTATGTAACCCTGTTATTTTTTTTTTTTTACTTTTAATAATTGGCAATTTTTGGTGTGGAAAGACAGGCTCTAATTACGTTCCCATTTCTGTAATTCATTTATTTCTTTTTGTAAATTTTCAGTGTCCTATGATGTTTTTATTGCTCTATATATTATGCAATTATATGCATAGACATGTCTATTCTCTGTTCTCGAGATAATGCAATTAGATAGATCCTTTATGAGTGGGAAGCGTGGTCGAGAGGCTAAGTGCGCTTGAACTTGGCAACCTAGAAGGGGGCTCGAGGTTCGACACCTGACTCCTGCCTAAAGGCAGCACGGAAAACCAATTCCTAAACCCTCACCCCACTGGTCCACAAATGAGAATTGACCAAAGCGCTCTGAGCATACTATAAGCATGAAAGTGGCGCTATATAAAAGCTAAAATAATAATAGTTGACCCAAGACTGTCACCTTGAGGTGCGACTGAGTGTTCTGGCATTGGTGTTCGGGCATTCTTAGGACTATTCGTGCGGCGATATTCTGAATTCGTTGCAGCTTGGCGATTTTGCCATCGGGTATACCTGCTATCAAGGCGTTGCAGTAGTCAAGGTGGCAGAGTATGAATGCCACACCTAGCGTTTTTGTTGACTCCTTTGTCGGATCTGGCCTAATCTGCGCAGCTGATAAAGTCAAAGATTTAATATATGGCGTAAGATTATTATTGTTATTCTTAAAGATAAAATTGTTTTTTATTTACTCTACCAGTGTTTACTGAGTTTTTTTTTTTTTATTTTTTTTATTTCAAGCTATATTTAGATTAGTGTGAAAGTGGAATGCGCGTGGATGAGTGCTAAAGCGCTTGGCTTCCGAGCTAAAAGGTCCGGAGTTCGAAACCTGGTGAATACTGGGAAATTTAATTTCGATATCTTTAGGTGGGGACAAGTAAGAACTGGTTGGTCCTTATCCTGACCACATGATGCCCTCGTTAACTGAAGGTTATAGAAACATATGACATGTACATTTATCTGACCTGTAGAAGGCATGGTTACTTTTACTAAGTGTGCTTACTGCGTATGTGTATTTTAGTGTGCAAGTGTGTGTGTTTTAATTAATCTAATGCCTCTAAATGTGCGTCACTGCTATTTTCAGCAAAAAGGCAGGTGAGTACACTCTAATTAGTATCTCATTTAAAATCTTTAGACCTATTTAGGATGCGCTGCGGTTGAGTGGTAAAGAGCTGGCTTTCGAACCGGATGGTCTCTGGTTCGAATCCTGTAGATGGGTAGCTGATATTAGTTGGAGAAAAGTGAAGGCCAGTTGTTCGTTGTGCTGGCCGAATGACACCATAGTTAGCCGTGGGCCACAGAAACAGATGAGCTTTACATCATTGGCCCTATAGTCTGTCAGGGGAACTTTTAGACCTATATCATTTATAAGTTTAAAAACTTGCTAAGATATTCCTTAATTTTTAAATACTTATCATAAGTGTATATTGAAATATAAATGTATAGTTCTTATAGATAATGTTGTTCCTATTTAGTCTGCTGCATCAGACGGTGCTTGCTTTGATTGATGGTGCATAGCAATACTTAACACATAATAACAGGTTTTTGAATGTAACACATAGTAACTTTAATAAAGCAATAGGCATCAACTTTTGAGGTACGAAATAAAACTACCGTTAAATAAAATTGAAGATAAAAGTAGATAATAGATACTCCCCCCCCCCCCCAAAAAAAAAAAAAACAACAACAAAAGCTGATATTCAGCATATTTTCCTTAACATCTTGCTGGGTACTATTAGTTTGTAACCAGCTTATCCTGCATGTTTTAGAGTTATGTTTCTTGTTTCTTATTTAGCCTTAGTTCTCAACAACATTTGACATTAAAAAATGCCTGCAAAGGGGACATTTTAAGAGAACAAATATATAAAGGTAAGAACTTTATTATTTGCAATTCATCGAAGTCTAAGGTAGACTTTATGGCCTACTTCAGTTGCAAGCTACTATGGATCATCTCATATTAGTCGACATTAACTATTGTTTGAACAATGTCGCTCAGTCACTCTTGCTCTTTACGCAGCTGATGCGTCCGAAATGAACGGCAAGTGCTGATACAGTTTGGGATCAGCGGCGTAGCAGTTATCACCCAGGGTGTAGCACTGTGTGTGCCGACTCATGATTTTTCAAGGTTGACTCCCAAAGCCTTTCCCGTGTTTAGGTATAGCCGCAAGGCGGAAGATATTTAGAGTGTTCTCTCTCCAAGGCTGACGAACTCCTTCTGCCTGAAGCTAACTAGTTAAGGCTCCAGTTACTCGCCTTTACCTCTTCTCCTGTCATAGGTACCATTACGTGGGACCCAATATCTAACCCACTCGTGAATGACAGAACTTAGACTGGTTGTCAGGAGCTATTTGAGTTGCATGTCATTGGAAGCCTTTAGGATAGTTTTTTGTCCATTACCACTTCCGGTATTAATAACTTTACGAAACCAAAGGCAGATTGCATAAAAAAGAAAATACATGAGACATTTTATATTTAGTAAGTAGGCTATCTATGGCGGAGCGGAGCTCAAGAAATGGTTAAGTTTGTTGAAAAGATTTGTTGTTGATTTCTGGAATTTGGTACTTTTACTCATTTCTAGAGTCATAAAGATTGACATAAGAAAAACTATTGCCAGTTGTTGTTTTTTGGTAGAAAGTGGGTGCATTATCAAAATTGACTACATCTTGTTAACGCTCATAAAATAAACTCCAGCGGGGATATGAATAGCTCCCACATCCGGTCTTGCCTTGGGTTTCAATACGGTTCAGTAATCTTTGTTCTTAGAAGGGAGTAAGAATGAATATTTAAATCATTATGCAGATATCGTTTCCTTTCCTCAATTTTTTTATCTTTCTAATGTTTAGTAACTTAGCATGGTAAACGGACATTCAAATATATCCCAAACTAGACCGCGGAATAAATCGTTTCTCAATGTCAAAGACGGCAATGGTCGGTTATTAAATATATAAGTTAATTATTTATTATGACTTAAGAAATAAAATGTTTTCATTTGGTTCACCTTTAAATGTTAGCTTCCTCATTAATATACATACAAAGGTTCTATTCACTCATTTATTTTTAGCAACAGCAAAGCATTATAATTTATGCCCAAAGAAGATTGATACTTTTTACATAACACTGGCTCTTAACAAAGTAGATAAACGACTCACCACAGGAGCAGACAGTGTAAGACTATTTATCATTAACATTTTTCAATCTCATTATTGGAGGCATGATGGCTGAGTGGTAAAGCGCATGACTTCCGGACCGGTAGTCCCGGGTTCGAACTCTGGTGAAAACTGGTATTTTCAATTTCGGGATCCTTGGGCACCTTTGAGTCTACCCAGCTCTAATGGGTACCTGACGCTAGTTGGGGAAAAGTAATGGCGGTTGGTCGTTGTGCTGGCAACATGACACCCTTGTTAACCTTTGGCCATACAAAGAGATGACCTTTACATCATCTGCCCCATAGATCACAAGGTCTGAAAGGGGACTTTACTTTCTTTTAAAATTGCATTTATTACATTTCATCTACTTTTTGTAATGTTTCAATTATCAGCTTCATAAATAAGAATTAATTTACAAAAAAATACATTAATTGTTTCCGGGCAGGGGCGTGTTCCAATGAAATTCGTGATATGGCTGCACTTTTGTTTTTTTTATAATATTTAGAAAGTCCCAATGAGACGCGGTATCTAAGTGGTAAAGCAGTTGGCTTCCGAACCTAGGGGGTCACGGGTTCGAACCCTGGTGAATAATATGATTTTTTAATTTCAGGGATCTTTAGCGCACCTTTTATTTCACACAGCTCTAATTGGTACCTTACTTTAGTTGGGGTAAAATAAAGGCCGTTAGTCGTCGGACTGGCCACATGAAAACCCTCGTTAACCGTGGACCACAGAAAATTGAGACCTTTTCATCATCTGTACTATAGATCGCAAGGTCTGAAAGGGAGAACTTTTACATTAAAAGCTCAGAAAGTCCTCTTCTCTTTTAGTTTTAAAGCAAACTCTTTTGAAAAACGTTAGATTACTCAATACTATTGCTTCTTATCTAGAAATTGCAATGGAGTGAAAAAGATCTCAAAGATGTATTGCAAGTCATTGTGACGGACTTCAAGGCAAAGTTCCTGGAACAGCTACTAGATGGATATTATTCCCGTACAAAAGTCATGAAAACACTAAAGAAGGTGGGTATCAACCATTTCGATATTGCAACATCCTGGAAGGGAAGGTGGCCTAGTGGTAAAATATTTAGCTTATTTTTCTAAACTGTTGGGGGCACTAGACATGCTCTTTCGACCGTCTTTCTCCATTCCTCTCTTTTTCTCTGATTACACTCACTTTCAATGACAGGTCCATCGATTATTTTCTGTTGTCTTCCCATTGCTTTCTGTCTGTTTTCTTCTGCCAGCAAGGGAGGAACTTTCTTTTTTTTTTTTTCAAAGATTATAATATCAACTCACTTTGTCTGTCTGTCCGTCCGTCTGTCTGTCTGTCCGTCCGTCTGTCTGTCTCGTACAAATCTTTAACACGCTATGTCTCTGACTTTCCATTTTTAGATCAAGTTCAAACTTTGCAAAAACTTTCGAACGACTAGGAGATAAATTGTCGTTGCATTGCTGCCTGTGATGGGGATGTGGTCGCTATTTGGTAATACACTTGGGTGGTCTCGGGTTCAAATCCAGTAGATTTTGAACTTAGGGATTATTTAGGCAAAAGGATAGGTCATTTGTTCTGGACACATGACACCCTAATTAGCCGTCGGTCATAGAAACAGAAGAGCTTTAAATCATCTGTCCCACTAAATCGTAGAGTCTGAAAAGAGTAGATATACCTGCATTACTGCATCGTGAGTCAGTGAGTCGTATCGGAAACATACATGATATCTTAAGTATGCTATAAATATAGCACGTTCTGCTTGACCAGACACTGGAACTTATTTAAAGGACACACTTTGTAACATTCTCCATAGAGGCGATCGTTCTTTTTTTCTCTCCCCCCCCCTCACTTATTTCATCTCCCAATTATCTTATTATTATTAATAGTTTAGTAAATAAAAATATTTATTTTGCAGATTACTAGGAAACTTAAAGAAGTCTCTGATCACAGTAAGAAGGCCCCACATAATTTTCTAGCGACTTTAGAAAAAGGTAATGTATTAAAACAATATGCATAAGTAAGTAGATAGATAAGATAAGATAAGATAGATAGATAGATAGATATGGAGATAGATAGATAAAATAATATTGTTCTTTTCTTTATTAGCTGACATTAATTTCACGAATGAAAAATCAGGTAAGTAATACAATCTATTTTACATGTCTGTCTATCTGTTAATAAATTAGAAAACGTTATTTCTCCCACACCCAATCTCGGATCAAGCTGATATTTTGCGCAATTATTACCTTTACCTGCCAACACAAGAGTCAATAATAGACGAAAACGATACCAATTAGTTAATTAACTGTTCGTAATTAATTATTTTGTTTCGTATCTCGAACTATGGAAAGAAATTGTACTTGACTGATAAGGTGGTATAAGTTGAGTTAGTCCCCTTTAGTGTTTGTTAAAAGACCATTATGTCAACAACTATAAAACCTTTGTATTCATAAGCATCTCCCTGGTACAGTGGTTACTGTTTTGGCTTGAGAAGGCCTAAGCACTCGAGCTCGAATTCAGGTCGCTCACTTTTTTTTTTATAAACACTTTTAAAAAGTGATCACCCAGATAGCCCCTTTTTTCTCTCTTTTATTGTAGTTGTTTTAATTCTATTATAAATTTAATTACATTAATGATTCAAAATGATTGATACAATAACACTTTGTATAAGCTTTCTTTTTTTCATTTCCCATTTGCAGACTGTTTTGTAAGACTATTTATGAACGCTATAGAGAAGGAGAAATTTGCAGCATCTTTGTACTACTGGACACAACTCAACGTAAATCCCTACAAAATTTCTAAAATCAATTTTCCTTGTGGCCCCCTAAAAATGAAAAACTGCGATAATTTTTGTGCGATCTTTCTGTCCGTCCGTTTGTCCGTATTGTTGGATCTTAAAAATCCAGAAAATGGATTTTAAATCTGACCTCATAGTTCGTAGCTTGCAAATTTTAGGTGCAACAAATACTTTAAGGGGAGGTAGCCCTGAAAATCTTATTTTTGTTATTTCTAAAGCTAGACCTTTGAAAATTGTTATGGTAACATATAATGATATTCTAAAATAAATAATGCTAAAAAAAGTTTTTTGAATGATGGTCGCCGTGGTAACGACGGCTATATTGTCTAATGTATATTAATTAAAAGTCAGAATTTTGTAAACACTATTGATCAGAATTACATGAAATTGAATTAAGACATAAGAGAAAAAAAAATCCTGTCATGCGGTAGTTCCTAGACTCAAAAGTCGGCGACCCCATCCGCACAGCAATAGAAAAATAGATAAAAAAACAATCCACATTTTCGATGATCTTAGGCGACCCCTGGCAAATCGTCAATCGACCCTAAAGGGATCGCGATCAACAGGTTGAGAACCCCTGCTCTACGTGGATACAACGTCAGAGTTACAGATTTAAGTATGTTTAATTTTTTACAAATTTTCGAATTCTTAGTATATTTTGGACCATAAAAAAAAAGATCAATATTAAATAAAATTACTTTTTTAAAAAAGCGATATGATTTGTTTATAAAGTTTATATCAACTCCCTCTGTCTGTATGTCTGTCTGGGGTACAATATTCGTGCACGTTATTTCTCCCACTTCCCATTCTCGGATTTACTAGCTAACAAAACACGATTAAAAAAAAATCAATTAATTAATTAATTTTGATATTGAGTAAGGGAATTAAATTTTACAGCATAGATATATATGGCTATAAAAATACAGTTCGTTCCCTAATATTAGCTTTTTTAAAAAAAAGTATTTTGTATATTTTTTTCGTTTTTAAATTTTAATACGTAAGCTAACTTTTATACAAGGCCGCTGTCACAGGTTGGGAATCAGCAATCGGCAGGCGCCGCTGCATTTTCTCCATTATTTTAACTACTGTTGTGTATCTGTAATCCGGGACCCTTTCTTTATGCTTGCTCTCTATGTAGATCTATCTAGTTCAACTTTTTCCCCAGCTGTTAGTGTCGATTTTGAAGAGCTTCATGTCGCGTTCGCATACATCCGTATACCGTTAAAGTGGACGACCAGCTGCTCTCCTGCCTTCTGTTAGATCAAGATACAGATTGTCTTGTGGAAGTCAGACAAGGCGTCTGCTGCTAATAACAAGGTCGGATGTCCTGGCGCCCTGCTCTTTGTAGCACTTCCTCATTGGATATTTTATCTTGCCGCCTAATTTTAAAGATCCGCGTTAGGCATAGGAGGTGGAAGACATTCAGCTTTTTATTCCTGCCGTGAGTAGGTTGACCATGTTTCATTTATGTATAGCCAAGTGCTGATCAAACACTACTAAGATGAGATAAAATAACTGTATAAAATTTCTTGAGTTCTTGAGAACAATATATATATACATCATTATCATCACTGGATTCCTTCAGTCGTAGAACGACTATGGTTCACGAGGCCCATGTTCTTTCGCTATCCATAGCTTTCTTGGTCACTGTCTCTCTCCATCTAGTGCGGTCTAGAGCTATGTCTTCCCAATGGTCAGTATTAATGTTCACTGATTTAAGGTCCCGTTTTAAAATATATACAAAGTATTCAGATACAGCAGTGTTTCCCAAACTGCATTCCGCGTAACCCTAGTGTTCCGAGAGGCCTGAATATGTGTTCCACGAGCTACTGGTATAATTAACAAGTAGGCCGCCACGTGAATTAACCTCTCTAAAAAATAAGCAAAATGTTCCGCTTAATACTCAGAATGTCTGAAGTGTTCCGTTTAGTAAAAAAGTTTAGTAAACCTTGGCATTCAGCATACTATAACATTAGTACTTATCAAATAAACTAATCAATTTTGTACCTTAATTAGTAACTCTTACTCTCGAAGTCCTAACTCTGATTTTAATTGCAGCTGACTTGAAAAACTTCACTACGTTATTTATACTCTCGTCCCCCCAAATCTCTTTATCCTTCTTTTGGTGCCCACGCTATCTTAGCCTTCACCTTTCTTTTTCCCGCCTTTTGTGACCTCACGCGCATGGACCTGCACTCATCTGATCATGCAATGTCACATACTTGCGACTAGCCTTGACATTGTGTCCCGCGCACACGTTTAAGCGTGAAATCCGTAGATCATCCATTACACTTCAGTTTGGCAAAGCTCAAGCTGAACCATTTCTGGTCATTGAATACTTCTGACTGTTAGCAATGTAACAATATTAGCAACCTTAGCTGAGATGCTACATAAGGATTTAAAGACCACACCACGAACCAAGAGATTAGAGACAGGGTCAGTGCAGCGAGTCCAGCCCATGATGATCTGCTATCGTGAAAAAAAACAACAACTCTAGCTAAATATCTATGGCCATAAATAATAATAATAATTACAGTTTGTATATAGGACTACTTTCATGCTTATAGCATACTCAGAGGACTATGGTCCAATCCCATTTGTGGACCAGTGGCGGAGGGAGGGGGGTGTAGGAGGTATCTTGGAGAAGATTTTCCGTGCTGCCTCTAGGCGCTCATTTAACACAACTCTGCCCGAGTCGGGTGTTGAACCTCGAGCCCCCTTCATAGGTAGTAAAACCATGCGAAGTTCAAACATACTTATCCTCTCGACCATATTACAAGGTTTTCGGGGCTTGCAAAGAATTTCCTTCAGAGAACAGTTCCAGGAAAAAGAAGAAGAGGCAGACAGAGGAATCAATGGGAAGACAACATAAAAGAATCGACGGGCCTGCTATTGAAAGAGGTTCTATCAAAGTCAAAGACAGAGAGAAATGTAAAAAACGGTCGACATATCTTGCATTGTGCCCTAACGGTGCAACAGACTAATGGATAGGTGAAGTTGATAGAAGCAGACCAAAGCTATACAAATTACTATACTTTCCTATTAATATATTGTTTTTATTTTTTGGGGGCATATTTTTTTCTAATTTTCAGATGATTTATATTTTAGACAAGGGTTAGGAATATTTATGACATGGTGTCAGGGGGCAGGAATTAAACTTGGAGCCATCGTGACGACATTTCGGAGCGCAGATAATTTTACCTGGTGCCCTCACATTAACTCTTTATCTCCGTAATTATTTCCCACATTCTGGTGGAACCAACGCTGGTATCGTCAGTTAGGAGAGAAAGAGTTAATAATTTAGTATGCAAACATATAACGAGGTGTATATAATGTATTTAGTGTTTTATTAGCATCATTTCTTTCTGTTTCTTTTTTATATAATTCTGACTGCTTTCTTTTTCCTGAAGTATTTGACAGGGACGGCCCTCCTTGCTCAGTATGCTTTGAGACAAAAAATGGTCAATAAAAATTTCAAAGATAAGAAGTCAAAATATCAAAAGTATTTAAAGTAAGTTCTTGGAAAATGTTTTGGGTGTTTAAAATATTTATAAATGGTTCTTGTAACTCTTTTCTCTTCTTTACTTCTAAGAGGTGGTTGAGTGGTTAAGCGCTGGGCTTCCAATCCTAAGGTCCTGGGTTCAAATCTAGGGGAAGTCAGGTATTTTGAATTTCGGGATTTTTCGGGCGTCCTCGAGTCCACCCAAGTCTATTGGGTACCTGAATTTAGTTGGGGGAAGGTAAAGGCGGTAAAGGCTTATTCTTTTCACTCACTACGCACAATTTCTCTCTTTCTCTCTTCACTAAAACTCGGTATAAACAGTTCAGTGATATATATATATCATTGGCCCCCTTCAGTCGTAGAACGACTATGGTTCATCTCAGAGCACACTTGTTGCTGTGGAGTCCTATTTTGGAGAGACACTGCCGTCCACAAATATCGCAGGTTAAGGTGGCTTTTGTTTCGGTGGTAGAGGAGCTGGCCACTTTCCCAATGTCCGTTTTTCTTCCATGTTATTTCGCTATCCATAGCTTTCTTGGTCACTGTCTCTCTCCATCTTGTGCGGTCTAGAGCTATGTCTTCCTAATGGTCAGTATTGATGTTTACTGATTTGATGTCCCGTTTTATTACATCTATGTAACGGAGGTGGGGGCGACCAGTTTTTCTTGAGCCAGTCGCTAGTTGTCCATAGAGGATGACTTTTGGGATGCGTTTGTCCTCCATCCGGGAACATGTCCAAGCCAGCGCAAGCTGTCGTGCTTGTATGTGTATGAGGGGTGATTGAGTAGTGAAGCGCTTGTCTTCAGAACTATCTAGGGCTCAAACTCTAGTAAAGAGTAGTTCGCCTTTCAAAGCTTTTGAAATATAATGCAACTGATGTAAATGTCATCTGTTTCTGTGGCCAGGGTTAACAAGGGTGTCTTGTGCCCAGCACAACGACCTAATGCCTTTTCACCTACTATTGTCAGGTACCCATTCAAGCTGAGTGGACTCAGAGGCGCATTAAGGATCCAGAAAGTTAAAAAATCCCTGTCTTCATCAGGATTTGAAACCAGGACACGTATCGGAAGCTAAGCGCTTTACCACTAGCCATTTCTTGTTTTTTTCACTGTAAGTAAAACATCTCTTATAAAAAAAGTTTCTACTTTTTTTTTGGCAGCATTTATCATGATGCTGCAATTGAGGTTTTACAATCCTGCTATAAAAAGAATGTGCACTTGACTTTCTGCCTTATGGTTAAAGAGATTCCAGATTGGAATGAATCTTGCATAACGATCGCTCTGAAGACTGAAAACCAAGAGTTTCTACAACAGCAGGCTTGTGCTGGTGTCAACAGTGTCAGCTGGTCCAACTATCTTGGGAAAGACTTGGATTTATCACAGGGATCTAAGCATTATCAAAGAGGTCTAGTACGTAGCTCTTGTGTACGTAATATCAATGCCGTAGCTAGGAATTCGCCATTATTTGTGGGCCCAGAGGCCTTGATCTCTTTAAGGCCCTGCGGTTTGACATTTGACATCATGTCATTAAGTCATTTGTAAACATGCATGACTAGATGCATGACGCGTAGAACGTGATCATCTTTTTTTTTTTTGAAGTAACGTCTATAAGATAAGAAGATTTGTAATATTTAGTGTAAAAAAATTATATCACTCGTTTGGGAGGGGGTCTTACTTAAGTGGGGGCCCATGGGGATTTTAAAATTCTCCTTCCCATCCCTCCGTCATAGCAACGCCATTGAATAATATATTAGTATTGTATAAGTAGTATAATAATAAGAAGGCGTGTCTTCAAGTCTGAATATTAAGAAGGAATGCAGTATTTCACGTGGCTACGCAGTCCAGGAGTGACCTACATATTTTGCCAAAACTCACACAGACATAACCATTGTCTCCCGGTTGTCGACCTAGATTATCTTTTCTGCCCTCGGGAAAAGATTTCCTTCTGGTTTCAATAGTGCAAGCTGGTAACTAAGCTGGGTTTTTAATGTGGAGAGGGGGAGGAGCTTTGTATTGTGAACATTATACATTGGTTTTAAAGGTTGCCTTGGGGGTGTCAAAGAAGATAAGCTCCCATTGTCTATAAAATACTCCTAATGACATGCGTCTCAAATAGTCTCTGACCGCTTAGTACAGCTCCTGGCCTGTGAGGCTTAAATACTAACTATGTAAGTATTACATAAGTACGTCTATTATATAAGTATTGTGTTAGTAATAAATACTTGTTACGTATTGTGTAAGTATTTTGGGTATTACGTTTAATATAAGTATTCTCTTACCATTGTGTAAGTATTTTGGGTATTACGTTTAATATAAATATTCTCTTACCATTGTGTAAGTATTTTGGGTATTACGTTTAATATAAGTATTCTCTTACCATTGTGTAAGTATTTTGGGTATTACGTTTAATATAAGTATTCTCTTACCATTGTGTAAGTATTTTGGGTATTACGTTTAATATAAGTATTCTCTTACCATTGTGTAAGTACAATGTAAGTACTACTCAAGTATACAAGAGTGTAATAATGTGTTTATACTTTTGACTAGGGGCGCGGTGGTCGAATGGTTTGGCGTTTGGCTTCCGAACCTGAGGTCCTATGTTCGTATCCCGATGAATTAGGATTTTGAATTTCGGAATTTTTAGGGCGCCCCTGAGTCCACCCAACTTTAATGGGTACCTGACTTTAGTTGGGGAACGTAAAGGCGGTTGGTCGTTGTTCTGGCCGCATAACATCCTGCTCGTTAACCGTTGGCCAAAGAAACAGATGACTTTAACATCATCTGCCCCATAGATCGCAAGGTCTGAAGGGAAAACTTTACTCTTTTTTTTTTTACTTTTGACTATAATGTTGGGGAGGGCACCCGTTTCCTGCAGAGGTGAAAAGAAACAAACGAAGAAAACGATTCAAAGACACCTTCAAAGTTTCTCTGAAAGCCTTCAGCATTGACTCAGCTACCTCGAAGATAAAGCATCATCATGGCGTCGCGCTGTGAAAACTGGCGCACATGTGGCGGAGGACAAGAGTCTAGTGCTGGCAGAAGAAAAAGAGTCCGAGATAAAAACAAGGCCAATGATACTAGGTCCAGCTGGGAAAACCCCTGCCCAGTGTGCAGCCGAACATTTGGGGGTCACTTAGGTGACATCAGCCACTTGAGGAGTTAAGGAACCATTGATTATAAGAGTGGTCATCGTTGAACCAAGGTGGACGAACTATACAAAATGACAAAGAGAATCGTAGTTTGAGCAGAAACATACCAAATCCTGCACCTTGGAGTGGTGTCTATCATCAATTATCAATCGCTTTTGTCTATCCGGAAACCACCAAGGGAGGACTACTTCTGAATGGCACGTATATCCCACAACACCAATACCCTTATCGGATTTTCCCTTTAATTTTCCTTAAATTTGCGTGTCATTAGCGGACTTATTAGGGCCGACCTAAAGTTTATGTTTACACAAACTCTATTCGTTATTAATTATTTTATATTAGGTGTTAATTATTTATTTGAATAATTTTAAATACTGCGTTTGAAAAGAGTAACTATTTGTATGTGTCAAACAGAAGTGCAGAGTTAAAGAGACGCTACTCTCACCAAAAGCACGATGTCTAATGGACATGGTATGTTTAAATTTGGTACTTTACTTTAAGCATGTACAGGATTATGTTTGCGTAGCTTGTGTTATGTGTGGCTGTCTTTATGTCTTTATGATAGATCAAAGCATAAAAGTGGTAAATGCAGCCTTGAATAAAAATTGATACAATATGAAGCTCAGCGTTACAACAATAAATGATATTAGATATATAGTGGCAATTTTAAGAATCCAATTTTCAATGTAACAATAAACAAAAAGGTGAACATGTGTAATTAAGGACAGTCCAGATCGAGGCATGGACTATAGTTTCAGTGAATCGACTACTCCACCTAGAATCAATAGAAGACCTCAAATTATCAGGCCAACAAAACATTCGACCGTCAAATTCCCCTTCCCTTTCCCCCCCCCCCCCCCCCCAAAAAAAAAATAAATAAAATATGCAAATCTCTTTATATACGTGAAGTACCATTTCACAAATTGATCATCTCATAATCATTTCAACAGCCTAACAAATGAACACAAAAATTCGTTCAAAGGTTCTTCTCACTTCTAAAATGCCAACTAAGGGTATGGAACCGTTGTAGAGATAACAAATCTAAGCCAGGAAATGTGTCTAAGAAACGCGAGATTTGTATTTTTATTTTAATCAATTAATCGATGTATAAATCAATCTGTCAATTTATCTATCTATCTATCTTTTTATCTATCTATCTATCTATCTATCTATCTATCTATCTATCTATCTATCTATCTATCTATCTATCTATCTATCTATCTATCTATCTATCTATCTATCTATCTATCTATCTATCTATCTATCTATCTATCTATCTATCTATCTATCTATCTATCTATCTATCTATCTATCTATCTATCTATCTATCTATCTATCTATCTATCTATCTATCTATCTATCTATCTATCTATTTATCTATCTATCTATCTATCTATCTTTCTATCGGTCTATCTATCTATCTATCTATCTATCTATCTATCTATCTATTTATCTATCAATCTATCTTTCTATCAATCTATCTTTCTATCTATCTATCTATCTATCTATCTATCTATCTATCTATCTATCTATCTATCTATCTATCAATCTATCTATCTATCTATCAATCTATCGTTCTATCAATCTATCTTTCTATCTATCTATCTATCTATCTATCTATCTATCTATCTATCTATCTATCTATCTATCTATCTATCTATCTATCTATCTATCTATCTATCTATCTATCTATCTATCTATCTATCTATCTATCTATTTACCTATTCAATTTTTGTTCATCTACAGGCCTCCTACTTACTGTTTCTCACGGCTTACAGTTTTCTGTTGGTCTCAGTACTAAGCATGACTAAATTCCATTGGCTCGAGACCGTGGTCATTGGCTATTTATTAATCTTTTTCTTGAAGGAGCTTGACCAGGTAGGTTTAATAAAAATAATTTATAATATATTTAAGTGCGGTCTATTTCTGGGTGGGGGCGGGGTTGGGGTATGTTAATGACATCAACACTTAAAGCGTCAGCTAAAAGAAACCATATGCTAAGGGGGATAATCAATGAAATACTCCAAATGGAATCTTATGTAATGTTTTATTTCCCTTGTATCCATTTCATTATCGGACTTTTCGAAGTTTTTTTTCACCAGTGTTGCGGCAAAATTTGCCAAGGGCCGAGGCAGTGTCGGTACTACATTACTGATCCGTTCAACATTCTGGACCTGCTGTCTATCTTCATTGCCGTTGCATCATGGGCTCTCCGCTGGTTGGCGTACGCAGTCCCTAGAGAAGAGTGGTTCGTGATCTTGACTCGCTACCTTCTGTGTTTAAACTACATGCTCTACATGTTTCGATTTTTGGAGTTCTTCTATCAGAACAAATTTCTTGGACCGATGCTAGTGGTCATCAGAAATATGGTATGCAAATTGTTGGGGCTAGATTTTATATGAAAGTGTATATATAATTTAACCAAGTTATAGTAAGTCCTCACTTACCTAGTACTAATTCTACCCCTTAAGCTGGTAAGATAAATATATAAAAAATTCCCTTTATATTATATTAATTATCTGGTGCTTATAATAACTAAGCAGCCTTCACCATCTTAAGAGCAGCGGTTTTGTTTTACCAAACGTTTTGTTTTTTCGCTGTTTCGTTCCAATACATCTGATTTTTAATATTTGAAAAATTAAAAAAAAAAGACTGATTTTCTTTAATTTTATTGTATTTTTTTAAAAATGATATGTTCTTATTTAAACTCGCTAATATATTTCATTTTGAAAACCAAAAAAAAAAAAAAATCGCTTTGAAAATGTACTTTTTTCACCAAAATGTGCTAATTTTTCGCATAATTTTTTTCTAAATCTAAATGTGACAGGCGGAAGAAAAGACAGAACTCACAATAAGCGACTTTTCTTTTTTATTGGTGGCCACCAAGTAGCAATGTTGTATTTTAATTCCCTTTTAAGCACTAAGATTGAAGAATCCTATCTTATGACGCATTGCCTGCCATAGGGAGTACCCAAGGGTACAGCCACGAGTGTCTGTTAAACACAAACTCATTTTTTTTTTAGGTCAAAACCTACATTAACTTCCTTTTGATTCTGCTAATCTTCTTGACAACCTACTGCGTGGTCTCAGAGAGTCTGTTACACCCAGAGCAGGAACTGACCACAAATATATTCTATAAGGTCTTTCACAAAGGATTCTGGGCCATGATGGGAGAATATTATCTAGACGACATAAACACCCCCTCCCCAGGTAACAGAGCTAGGAATGTATTTTACTAGAAACAGTTTTATCTAAATATGTTTGATAAGAAAAATCACTAGCTAACTCTTAAGGTTTAGTAATTTATAATTGTATTTACCAAGCGTTGTAAAAAGAAATAATAATTAAAAGCCGCTTTGGGTACCGATGGGACACTCACTTGATATGTTGTGTAATAAAGTCTCATTGTTGCAATTTTTTGTTACAACATCTGAGCTGCGCAATATTTTTTTGAACATATTTTTATTGTTGTAGGCAAGTGATTGTTGTTCATCTAATCTCACCTCTGCCTATGGATCCGTTTTGGCATATGGCACAAGGTAAATTCCTCCAGCGGCCTCGGTTCTTGCCAGGTCGGTCCAAATGTTCCAGAGTCTTGCCCATCTGTTTCCAAATTTTACAAAGCCATTTAGTTCTGCACCGTCCTTCCTCTTTCCTTAAAGGTTCCGGGCGAGAGCTCGTCTTCTAATGTTGGATGCAGCTTGGCGATGGGTTTTCCCTTTCCATCTCCAGCGTCTCTGAGGGGTATCTACATCAATGGGCTGCTGCAAGCAAGCAAGCAGTCAGAGAAGCAATTTAAAAGATTTCTTGAGCGAAACAGATGAAGAATGTATTCCACAAACAGATGAGGACAATCTCGAAGTGAAGGATAAAGAAAGTTTCACTGTCGGCTTTCTGGCTTAGAAACAAATTGACTGCAAAGTCTGCTAGAAAATGTACAATTATTTTTCCCCTGAGACACGCCAACAAAATAAATGAAGTGATCATTCTGAAATTGTAAACTAATTTGTTGTAAAGGGCTAAAGTGTAGGTATGTCAAAGGATAATAATGTCAAAGGATAATGAAAAGTTTTCAAAATCAATGAATCACTTTTATAACAAAGAAAGTGTTTACAGAAGGAATTGAAAAAAAAAAGCATTTTCTTTTACGAATCAAACCAATAAACTTTGCATAGCAAGGTTAAAAATGTCAACTTAAAAGACATGGTCCTCAGGGCTCGTAAAGATCTTCCTTCACGACACTTTACCAGGAAAAAAAAGAAGAGTCAGACAGAGAAAGCGATGGGAAGACATCATAAAAGAATTGACAAAAGAGGTTCTATCCAAGGCAAAAGACAGGAATGGAGAAATACAGTCGACAAATCTTGTGTGGTGCCCCAACTGTCTAACACACTAAAGGATATGTGAAAGTGAATGACAAAAAATGGAAAAAACTAAGAACGTTTTGTCCTCTTTTAAGGGCCCAGTCCATTAACTGTCATGTAACAGATGATGCAATCAAACATTTTTATAGATATCCATCATGGAGGTTATATTTAGATGGAGATGGCGGTTGCTATTAAATGTTCATTATCGGTTGAAGCCAGTGGTCGCCATATTGGTTTACTCAGAACATTCCATCCATTTTCATTAATAATAATAATAGACGCCGCTAAAATGCATTTTTTCCAAAATTTATATAAATAATTAAATGGCACTAACAACATAAACTAAACTCTAACTCACTAAAGTTTAGTCTTTAGTGACTAAAAACCAAACTAACCGATGAAGCGATATCCCGTTTTCTGGTCGTCGTTGCGTACAACCGTATGCCGAACAAGAAGGCATTTGTAATGTTTATTTTATTCTATACACTGTTTTTAACGTTTTATAAGATATTGTACAATGTACAGATATTTAAATAATGTCGTGAAATATTGTCGAACAAATTTCTCAAAAAAAAACCAGACTACACGTTTTAATTGGAGTAGACCAACATGCCTGCGATTTGGCTTCAACCTAGTGACGTCACGCCATCTCTATCAAAATATAACCTCCTTGATATCCATACTGTAATAACTTAAGGGAGGCAAACTCAACGAGACATAGACGTTTATTTACAGGACATCACAAATACATGTAGAACAACATATCTTGAGCACAGCATCTTTACATCCGCTGTCCACTTGGGCGGAAATCGTTCTCTCTCTCTCATAATGTCAACATCCTTCCTGTCTAGTCGCTAATAGTGCGCACCTTCTTTCTGCACTAGCCTGGATTGCGTTGCGCATGGCAGAATTATAACAATACTATACTGCTATTTGTATAATAGTAAGTTATCACCATCATCAAACTCCATTTCAGTGAGTGCTTGAGAGGCTTAAATCCTCTTGCAAAAGCCATGGACAGAAATCCTGCTGTCTTGCATACTACATACATGTCATCATACAGGTCGAGAATTTTGGGCTTCCCAGACCTGTCAAGAACAGCAAGATAGCTGGAGGTCACTTACAAACGCCGCGGGAAACACATTTGAGACCAAAAAAAAATTCGATGCCGAGGAAAATAAAAAAAATCTAAATCCACCTCCGGCGGACAATGATTATACCTGCTTGAGATGTGGCAAAATATGTAGGTCACAGCTGGGGCTGCGAAACCACGGGAAATACTGCATTTTTTTTTATTGATCTTTGGACTCTAAGAAAAGCCTTATGAAATAGAACGATAAGGTACACAATTTAGTAAAATCGAATGTCCATTTGTTTAGACCAATACAATTATCTTATCTTATACGCAAAATGAACATTTTCTTTTGAACATTTTTTAGAAAGATGTAAACTCCAGATTCGGAACAAAACAGAATGTCCAGATGGGCTGACAAGTAAGTTTAATTCAATGATTTAATTATCTGGACTAGTAACAACCATGGCTCTAGGCCAGTATTTCTTAAAGTGGGGTAACGTACCACCGGGGGGTAGGGAAGAGTTTGAAGGGACCGAAATAATGTAATAGCCTACATCCGTAGACAAGAGACGCGGTGGCCGAGTGGTAACACGCTTGGCTTTCGAATTGCACATAGTTCACAAGGGTGATTTTTTTTAAAAAATACTCATTTAGTTTATAAATTAGAATAAAATATTATAAGGTTTAAATCGTTTTTAATACAGCGCTATATTACATTTTAAGATAATTTTTTACAAGGTTTAGGAAGTTTATAGGGATATTACAACTACCGTTGACACGCCCACTTTTCAATGTAAAACTAGGTTTCCATTTTTTTAAGAATGCATTATATGTGTCTCTGAAGCATGCAAAAAAATAGACTTACTAATTGAATACTTAATTGTAATAGAGTTTTTATTATATAGTGTATGTGGGCCTACAATAAAAAAAATGTTTGTTATTTCAAAAAAAATCCAGTTTTTTTTTTCTGGCGGGAGGAGAGCCAAGGGTCCTCAAAGTTACGAAAATTCTAGAAGAGGTATGAATAGGTCAAAAGTTTGAGAAACACTGCTCTGTGGGAAGCGTGGTCGAGAGTCTGAACTTGGCTTGGCTTAGCAACCTATGAATGGGGCTCGACGTTCGACACCTGACGGGAGCAGAGTTGTGTTTACTGTGCGCTTAAAGGCAGCACGGAAAACCTTCTCCCAGATACCTCTCACTCACCGGTCCACAAAACAAGATTGGACATAGCGCTCTGAGCATGCTTTAAGCATGAAGTAGCGCTATATAAAAGCAATAATTTAATTTAATTTTAGGCTCTAGACCTAACTACGTTCCAACAGGTAGATTGTCATCTTAAATTGCTATTTCAGATTGTTTTTTAAAAAGTTTTTTAGATTGTTTTGTTCCTTTCTCTTTTACTCTGCTTCTATGATCCTATTTTTCAATTAAACCTGTGAAATAGTTCACAATTAAACAAAGATTTGGAGGCGCTGTGGCTGAGTGGTAAAGTGCATGGGTTCCCGGGTTTAAATCCCGTTGAAGACTATGATTTTTAATCTCTATATCTTTGGGTACCTTTGAGCCCACCAAAACTGACATTAGTTGGAAAAACTTAAGGCGTAGGTCGTTGTGCTGGCTACATAACCCACGCGTTAACCGTGGACCACAGAAACAAATGACCTTCACATCATTGGTGCTATAGGTCATAAGGTCTGATAAGGGAACTACTTTACTTTGCTTAAACTGAGATTTAGTATGGAGTAATATAATGCTTTTAGTTTCTTCTAATTTTACATCTAGATTAGAATTACAGTCTAAATTACAGAGCTTTATGATTAGTTTAATACAGTGATGCCCAACCTAATTCGACCTGCGGGCCATTTTAATTTCCGACACTAGTGTCGCGGGCCACATGAACAAAACGTAGGCTAGAAATACTAAATACCTGAAATTATTTGATTAGAAACCCGTGAATCTAGTATTGTAGCTAGCTTTAGTACCGACTCATTTTCTTGTCTGTTTTTGGTAAATATAAGGTTTAGTTTAACCATCTTTTATTTGCGGCTCAAGCCAAAGAACCAAGAATTCCGTCACATTTGTTACATAATGCCGTTATAGGTTGATGTTTTTTTTTAAACAGCCACATTTTCTTTATAAAACAAATATGTTGGCTTATTATCATGTTCCAAAAAAAAAAAAGTAAAGATCCGTTCAGATTCAGTCCCAATAATAAACGCACAAATGTTAAAGGTCATGGTACCAATCCATCAGAGAAAAATTGAGGACCCTAACGAAGGTAAAGATACTTTTTTCGACCTTTTTTCTTTTGAAGTGTGTGGATTTTGTACACTTTGTGCCGACATTTTGGCGGGCCAGATGGAACCACGTCGCGGGCCGGATGTGGCCCCGTGGGCCGTATTTTGGGCATCACTGGTGTAATAGATATTCTACTTTTGTCGTAAATAAAAGGTAAGATTTTCTGTCCTTTGATCTTATGTCTCCAGATACCAGTTGCGACAGTCTCTATTCCTCCAACTACACTTTGGTCAATAGGAAGGGATGCCCAACTAAACATGGGCGGTACATGGTTCCATTCTTGCTGGGAGTCTATGTACTGTTTATTCAGTTACTGATGTTCAATTTGGTAATCGCGCTGTTCAAGTAAGTGCTCAAAGCCAGAGTTGAAGTGATGTCATTTACAATAGTAAACAACTAATGGCACTTAAAATATATGGCTCCTCCTTCCTGGTTGAAGACGAACACATTTCTCATGTCCCATGAACACGAAGATAACTGTAAAGTCCAATTTTCAATTTAAAATGTCGGCCGGTCTCGAGAGACGATCTTTTCCCTTTGCAGCTTCTTGCCAGAGACATTACTGTTAGAGATGGAGTGACCTCTCCATTGCTTAGGGAAAGCCTGGGTGGTAAATTAGCGAGTGCTGGGCTACCCACACGTCATCACGCGCCTCTCTTCCATACTGACCGGGTCCAAAGGGATGACAAGCATACATTACATGGGTAGGTTGGGTCTCCTGCGGATAGGCCTGCTTCTTTTCTCAGACTGCGTTTTTTCATGCTGACTGCTCTCTTTGCACTTAAATAAATAGCTCAAGGGAGAGCATCTAGATCAGGCTTAACATCACAAAGTCATCACAAAAATGCTGACAATGAAAAAAAAAATAATCTCGACTCTTGAACAAAGCTCAGCTCAAGGCGAACAAAGAAAATGTGTTATTTAATTAACAAATGTTATAATAATATTATTATTTATAAAGCGTATCAAACATTATATACTTTTAGAGTTCATAGAGATAACTTAATGTTCAACTGACGAACATCCACGGAGCTCATTGTATTTTTTAATTTCATTGGTATTTTAAAATTAAATTTAGATGCCCATTAAAATTGACATAATGTCATAGTATATATTTACTGTTTTTACAACGCTCTTATCAACTTTAAGTCTGACCGGTACAGTCTTTTTCACACTCTATTATTTATTCTCCTCTTCCCATTCTGGGATCAAGCTATAAACCTATACCGTCATTCATTTTTTCTAACAAACAAGAATTAATTATAAAAAAAAATAACAAACAACAATTTTTTAATTACTAAGTGGAAAATAATCATTCTGTTTAATATCGAAAAGGAAAATAAACCCTACAAGTATATTGAGATTAAGGGATGTAAATCTTGAGCTCTTTCCATTAAATTAGCTTTTTCTTTAAAGTATTTTTTTTTCCACATTTTTATTGTTTTATTTACTCATTCAGCAACGCTATCTCAGACAATGATACTAAAAGGGACATGATCTGGAGATACCAAAGATTTCAACTGACAATGCAGTATTCTGAGATGAGAATTCTATTACCTCCCTTTTTATTTTTATTTTTCTTCCTGAGAGAAATGGTCGGCAATCCATTCAGTGAGTAAACAAAAGTCCCTGCAGTTCATTTGAAGGGCCAATGTCATTGCTCAACCATATAACAAGTCAGCACACCGAGTCACATGCTGAATCTTCATATATTCTCTAAATGTGTATTGGTCGTCACAGGCAGGACCGGCACTAACAATGGCGGGGCCCTATCTGGGTAGGGATAGGCATAATGTCAAAATTACGATTTTGCATTAGAAAACAAAATTCGTCTTTACAATTCATTTTATTAAATGAAAACTGACAACCCCTTATAAAAAAAATCGCACATAGGATTGGCATCCCTAAATGACTATTCGGGATATTTTATGAGTTTTCAGGAGATGTTAATAATTTCATAAGATTCCCAGGACTTTTTTTGTATATTTTGCAATTCCAGGAGATTTCCAGGATGCCCTGGAATATCAATAGGCCGCGGAAACCCTGTAATTATATATATATATTTTATAATAGTTTAATTTAATCTTTTAGACGTGGAATTAGCGCGGGGCCTAAAAAAGTGCGGGGCCCACTGCGGCCGCATAGGTTGCAGTGGCCTAAGGCCGGTCATGGTCACAGGTTTTGGGGACTTCCCACATCGACATTGTCCGAACTGTTTTAGATCAGCTTCGTTTTTTTAGAAGACGATGGTTTTTTAAAGCACCTTTGTAAAGAAATGAATGTTCAACCTACTGAGTAGAAGGTTGATTGTGGTCGTAAGCTCGGTTTCCATGCACAAATGTTTATACTTCAAATAATTTTAAGACATAATGTGTACATGTGGGTGGTTCGTTAAGATGTCATATACATTCCTCCTCACAATATTTGCATTGACAAACTTGCGAGATACTATTATCCCAACAATGTCTCGAATTTACTGTTTACTTATACAATTTATTCAAGTATTTTAACTAGTCAATATATATTGTAATATTAAAGAAACAACACTTAGACCAAAACAAAAGCAAATATTATACATCATATAGAACAGCGGTTCTCAACCTTTTATGCTCGGCGACCCCTTTTTACAATCCCCAACTCTGCCGTGACCCCCCCCCCCACACACACACACATATACGGCAATGGAAGAGTAGACAATAACAATCCATATTTTCGATGGTCTTATGCGACCCCTGGCAAATCGTCAATCGACAAACAAGGGGGTCGGGATTCATATGTTGAGAACCCCTGATATAGAAGATCATCATTTAGGCCCTGTCGCAATGATTTTCTTCGCGCCATGGTTGCTACGCCACTGGTTGTTGCTATTCAGTTCATTGATTCGGAATAAATTGTTTTTATTAAGAGCGATTTAAAAAAAAACAAAAAAAAACAACAATGAAAACATAGTAGGCCTACTCGGAGTGATGAGGAGATCGGTGGTTGGGGTAAGGGTTACTGAGAGACAACAATGCGATGACACAAACACGTCTTCTGAATGAAAATAAACAGATTTAAATGTCAAGCTTTATCATAATTGCAAATTTTATAATACATACACTCATACTAAAGTCGCCATAGTTGACATAAGGGGAGTTAACTATTTTTTTTGACTAAATGTGATGACTGAAGTGATTCCCTCCCCTTAAGAATGTTACATAAGACCATGTACGGTGTGTTTTGTGACCAATTACTCCTGAAGTTAAAAGCTTGACCACTGGACCTTGCTGTGTGTTACTTGTACTGTCATGGGCGGACTGGCTATATGGGTATTCGGGCAAATGTCCGGTGGGCCGGTGCCCAAAATTGGCCCCAAAGAATGTCATTATGACAAATTGAGATTCTATAACATTACCTTATAAAAGTGACTTTTGATCGTCGTGTTAAAAAAAATCTTGTATAATGTGACACTAATTTAATTAATCTAACACATTTTCCCGAAATAATGTAATAGCCTACATCCGTAGACAAGAGACGCCGAGTGGTAACGCGCTTGGCTTTCGAATCCAAGTATGACTGTTTTTTTTTATTTCGGGATCCACCTAGCTCTAATGGGAACCTGTCATTGGCTGGGGGAAAAGTGAAGGCACTTGATCTATACTATCTTATATCGTTATGATTTATCGGCCGGATTGAAAAGAAATTCCCGGGACAAATTTGACACCCAGTCCGCACCCCTGTGTACTGTAGATATTTTGTTTGTTAGTCACTTTTCAACAGATATATCTGGGATTCGAAAAAAAAAGGAAGAAAGTATTCGGGCTCGAAATCTCATTTGTTCCTCTTATACTTCAAAGTTTCTTATGAATTCAAAATTTTATATAAACAAAGTCTGTCTTTAAATAATTGCGACAAAATCATGCCAGAGGGAAAAAAAATAACACGAGGAATTACATACAAATGGACCTCATTCACCAATCGTAAGCAAACAACATTTAGCTTTCCTGATTCTATATATCTTCTATACAAATTATATAATCCATAAAGTCTGTCACGTGATACGTATTTCTCATTGTTTTATTAATATTATGACGTGGCTAAATGTGTTTATTTACGATTGGTGAATGAGGATCAATGTCGGCATAATGGATTATCTTATTTTTAGTCATATGGAAAATAGGAAAAATAAAAATTATTATTATTATTATTATTATTATATAGATTCAGCGGTTCTCAACCTTTTAGGCTCGGCGACCCCTTTTTACCATCCCCCACTGCCGCGACCCCCCTCCCCACACACGCACACAGCAATAGAAGAATAGACATAATCAATCCTTATTTTCGATGGTCTTAGCGACCCCTGGCAAATCGTCAAGCTATTCCCCAAAGGGGTCGCGACCCACAGGTTGAGAACCCCTGATATAGATGGAGGAGCGGTATAGTAAAAGCGAGTTATTAGGTTAACGTTAGCTCTCCATTATTATATTTATTATATAATCAATGATTGCATTGGACTCAATAAAAGGTCATATTCTAAATCTTTGTTCTCGATTCAAAGTCGCCCCACCCTGGACGGGACCTGTTGTAGCTGTCGGGGAGAGGAACCTGGAACCAATAGCGCGTAGGATTTCCAGCTACCCGTCGCCTCAGCGTGGCGCCTCCGGTGGAAACGTCTAGTGGTGGAACTAGATAGGCGAAGTACGAGTGGTGAACCAGGCCTTCTAGCAGGTCTCCCTGGGTGAGCTTTTTTATCTCACTCGGGGTGGGGATGGAATTAGTAAGCTGCACCCCAGTCCAAAAAGTCCGTCACGCCGTTCCACAAAGGGTGTCGTCATCAGTTCCGGATTGCTGGATTGGCGATCCTCGCACGGAACTGTGGCGGTTACATTATAGGAATATGAGACAAGCTCCCCGCAGTTAGCATTGTACTTGATCACTTAGAGCGGGTGAGGAAGCTCGGGGACGGTTCGCTGTGTACGCGGCACGGCCCGGTCTGGTCCAGTCAATCGATATGGCCGTCTACCGCTGGGAGCCCTCAGACAGGACATGGGATGAAGAATCCCGATGTCCAGGCCTGGTTGTTGGATAAAAGCCTTTCTAACGACCAACGGGATGAACGGCGCCTATCGTCGCCAATTCCCTACTGGACTTCATTGAAGGTACCAATAGCCTTCTATCAATATAATAATGGGTTGAAATAGAAGTAGCCTACACACTAATTTGCCATTATATAGATATTGGAATTTTTCTGTTCACAAACTGTTATTTCTGCACAAAATTTACCCCTCCCCCCCATCCCAACGAAGTTTTAGAATTTGCAGGGCGCTAAACGCAATCGCCATTCCACCAGAGGATTTGGGGGGGGGGGGGGCAGCGACACAATATAAAATTGGATAATATATCAGTGACATCAGTCCTTCTAATGTTCAATATCTTAACTTGAAAGTAGGAGATATAATTATTTTCATATCAATAGGCTAGAAGGTGTGAGTTTATACACTATTTTCTTTCGTGCATCGTGAGATTTAATGTATATTAGCCAAGACAAATGTATGCATCCAAATTAAATATAAAAAAAGGTCTACCTAAAATGAATAACTCCACCGTTTTTATCTAGAGTCGTCCGCCACTGGAGGTGATATGGAACTGAGAGACTTTGAAAGAATTGTTGCGCAAAAGACACTAGATAAAATTACTAAAGGGAGGTAAGACCACATTTTAAAAAAGAATACATTCACAAAAAAGTTGTATAGAAAGGTTACTTTTAACTTGTAATTAGAAGAAGACAGAAAAATGTTTGCATTATTTATATTTTGCAGATATTATGTAGATGGTGGATGTCAAAAAGTGAATGGAGAATGGTTTACCTGAGATGTCATTTATTTTGTTGTAACCATCTATTTTAGAAAGTACAAATACGTAGTCTCTCATCGGTCTTCTTGCTATGTGCAAGTCACCAGTAGAAAAGCAAGACTACTCACGCTGGATAGTCTAATTCAGTGATAGGCAAACTACTCACGCTGGATAGTCTAATTCAGTGATGGGCAAACTATTTATGTCAGGCGGGCCAAAAGCCTAAAGACAAAAATTTCGACGGGCCATACTATTCATCATCATCATCCTCTGTCCGTTGACTTTCGCTGTAGAGGTTCTGTGCAGTTCGCGTAACCAAATACCTCCCACTTTACTTGGTCAGCGGCTGCTCTTAGCAGGATAGCAAGAGAAAACCTAGTCCATTTTAGATCCCTCCTTTGGACGACCCTTTCTTCATGGTCCCTCCGCAGTACCTTGAAGAATAATTTTTGATAGTGAGTCCTTTCTTACACTATGACCAAACCAGCTCAGCTATCGTCTCTTTACAGTATTGAGTTGTTGTTTTTTTTCCTTTTTGAGAGCCAAAATATGGGGCGGGCAGGATTAAACCATTCGAAGGGGCGGAGTCGGCCCGCTGACCGTAGTTTGTCCATCACTGGTCTATGTTGTCATCTTCCTACTCAGAAGCTCTATGCTATGTTTAGAAGGAAAGAAAAGTTTGCTCACATTCCACCATGTCTGCCTCGTCATGGCAGATATTTTTTGAGTGCATTATTCTAAGAGTTGAGTGTAAGACTCTTGGAACTCTAGGCTTATGAAAGCTTGCCTCCATCTGACTTTCTGAACATATTTCTGTCAGGGAAAGATCCAAGTGGAGGTTAAGTATTACATCTCTATTACCGATGACTCATATTTCAAGGCGCTCAGATTAGAAGCGAGGCCAATGGCCGAGCACATCAGGAAAAATTTTCAATATTCCTTCTGTATTCTACATCAGCAGTGCAGGTATCCGTCATAAAAATAGTCCTTTGAGGAACGATATGTAGATGGTATATGTGAACGGTGTGTGACTCGGTTATTAGGTACCCCAACGGGGATCTTTTTAACTACGATTGCTTTAGTATTTAAACATCTTATTGATCCATTTAAGATTATTTACTAGTATTCTGGTAAAAGTAACTGTTTAAAATATGCCTGTTTTAATAATATTTGGTAGTTTAGTATTCGTTTGCTTTCGTGGCTTATATTTAATCAAATTTTCTTTGAATATTCCTTTGTGCAAAGGCGAGGACCTGATGTGTCTGGCAAAAAAAAGAAAAAAGACTTGCATCCAAATGTATCAGGTTTGTATGTAGCTACATTCATGTACACATCATTGTTATAATTGTGCCATTTTACGTCAGGGGAGGTATACCTTCCCCTTGGTTACTTGTCATGTGACGAAACAGGCCAATCCTTGGTGCAAAACGGTAGTCACAAGTGTTCATCTGTCATCATTTTTTAATCACCAGATGCTAAAGTATTTTCCCACTTTTTTTCTCTTTACAAAACTTATATCAACTCCCTCCGTCTGGTAAAAAGTTTGTACATGTTATTTCTACCACACACCTAATCTCGGATCAAACTAAAAGTTGGCACAATTATTTCTTTTACCTGAAAACACGAGAATCAGTTGAGAAAAATATTTTGTGTAGCATCTCGTACAAGGGAAAGAACTTGTACATGACTGAAGTGGTGTATAAGCTCAATTAGTCCCCTTTATAGGTCTCCGCTCCAAATCGGAACAAACAATATATAACTATACAATCTTCTCTAGTCATAAGTAGGCCTACCTCACTAGCAGAGTGGTTAGCACGTTTGCCTGAGGAAGCGTGAGCTCGAGTTCGAATTCAGGACTCTCATCCTTTTAGTTTTTTTTAAAGGCTTTTAAAAACCAATTAAGGTAAAATCCACCCAGATATCCCTTTCTTTCCCCCCCCCCCTCCATTTTCCAGGTTGGTCCGAATAAGTAACAGGATCATAGCATATTGAGAAAACTTTAAGTATCAAATAGCGATAAAAAAAAGCAATTTGTAAAAATATTATTAATCGCACAGATTTATTGATGACGGGTCTAGATCTATTACAAATTTAATTAGATGACTGATCTGTTTTTATTTCTTTTTTGTTGCTTCCGGTGTGTGTACCATCCAGGACCCTTCCTTTATGCTTTCTCGCCATGTAAATGTATCAAGAAGAATAACTTTATAAAATATTGGACTAGAAACAAGAATGTAAACACGATATACTGAGACATTGTTAACATACGTATGAAAATATTTCTAGAAATACCTAAAACGTTATAAAATCTACTTTTTATTTCAATGTTTACGCGCTTAAAATGCAAATTCTCATTTGAGATTAAGGTTTTATAACCATGGTCTCTTCCATGTTAGGGAAGACAAATTACTAAAAAAATACGCCTAAACTAAAAATTAAGTATCAAGATTGTGATAGTAACAGTGTAAAATAAAAAAAGCTTTGTTAGCTAGTAGTTGCGCTCTAAAACTTTTTTTTTATCTGATAAGCCATTCGTATTTCCAAGAAGATGAGATAAAAATCAAGTAACCACTACATCTTTACTTATTAGAAACATACAACATAATTTTTAAATTATAGCTTCTACATAGCACCACTGTCAGGTTTATAGCATGCTCAGAGCGCTATGGTCCAATCTCATTTGTGGACAAATCTGCTCGGGTCGGGTGTCGAGCCTCGAGCCCCCTTCATCCAGGTTTAAGCGTACTCAGCCTCTCGACCACGCTTCCCACATACACACATATAACATGCACAGATATAACATACATAAATATAACATACACACATCTTACATACATACTAGCACCTCCGTTATTTAATGGGATAGAAGGAAACGTAGACCCCTGGGATACATCATCTTAACAAAAAATATGGCGGATGGACAAATGACATACATTGCGTCGAAAAAAAAAAAGGAAATAAATAGTATGGTCATCCATTATTGACTATCGGTGACATAAAATACAAAGATTCCTATTTACAAGAAATTTGTTTTACACTGATCACTTGACTGAAAGACTGGCGAATTTTCTTTTGGGGCCGCATGCTCTGTTGTATTATCTGACTGGTCTTGCGGTTTTCGCGCTGGACTGTCGTGCGAACTTATAGATGGTTCCAGGTTCAAACCCTGCCCGCTTCCATCCCTTGTCGTCCTGCGGGTGATTTGGACTAGGAAGTAAACTATCTTCAACTCTATGCAACATCCGAAACATCTTATATCTTATATAATATAGACGTTACTTCAAAAAAGAAGATGATTACGTCCTACGCGTCATGCATTTAGTCATGCATATTAACCAATGACTTAAATTCTGCCAAGTCACTGGTTTTTCTGGCTAGCTCAGGCAACCCATTCCATGCTCTAATATCACTAGGGAAGAAGGAGTATTTGTACAAATTTGTCCTAGCATATGGGACGAGGAATGTGTCTTTATTTTGTGCCTCTCAGAGTATTTTATTAAATTTTGTCTTTGTATTTGAAGATTATGGTTCAGTGTTTTATGTAAAATTGCTACTTTACTTTTGAGTCTTCTGTCCTGAAGGCTTTCTAAATTTAGTGATTTTACTAATGGTGTTACTCTAGTCAAATGTGAATATTCGTTTGTTATGAATCTCACTGCTCTATTTTGTTTGTTCCAGTTTCTTTATGTTTTCTTGAGTTGAGGGGTCCCAAACGGTGGATGCATATTCTATTATTGGCCTAACCAAGGTTAAATAACATTTTAGTTTTATGTTCTTATTTGATTTATAGAAATTTCTTTTAAGAAACCCTAATGCTTTGTTGGATTTTTTTTATAGTTTCATCAATATGTGGATTCCATGACAGTTTTTCATTTATTACAACACCTAGGTATTTTGCGTTTTTAGTCTGTGTTACTGGTTTGCCATGGATAAGATAAGTGGAATTAATTTGTTTTAGTTTTTTTGTTACTCTTAACAACTCACATTTTTCTGGGTGGAAAGACATGCTCCAATTTGATTCCCATTTCTGTAATTCATCTAATTCTCTTTGTAAAATATCTGTGTCTTGTGTTGTTTTTATTGTTTTATATATTGTTACGATTCTCCCTCCTTTTCTGACCTTCTGTAAACACGGCTAAACACAACACCATACATCAACACATCAAGAACTTGACAACAAGGCTCCAAATAATCTGGTACTTTAATAATGAGTGAATAAGTAGATAACAGCCAATACTAGACAATTGGCGTCAAACACATCAACAACTAAAATGTCACTCTGTACATCACCAACTTAAAGAACTCTACTGTCTCTCTTTCTGGACTTGTACATCAACACATCAGGACTCAACCAGGCCCGATTCATGGCGACTAACTGTGCTGGTCTCGACGCTCTCCGGTCTTGAACTCCCCCTTTTCTATCCACTGTCACTCGTACACGCAGGCTTTCGATCACATGACCATAACATTGGTCATATTTGCGTGTAATCATGTAATCGTAGTACTGTCCCTTGTCCATGGCCCCCGCTGACCTGAGTGATTCTCGTGTGTGTCAACTGAGCCTATAGTTAACCCTTTTGCGCCGCCAATAGGGTCATAACACTGCCCCCTTCTTAGATCTGTTCGTCCCGAACAGATTCTATTTCACCACGGTACTGATGGAGTCGATCAACGTGGACAACCTTCAGTTTGGACCGTGGACTTTTCTGTATCCGGTAGACCACGTCGTTTATTCTTTTTACGACACGGTATGGACCTTCCCAGTCTCTTTGGAGTTTCGGGGATCTGCCTTTTCGTCTCTGTGGGTTATAGAGCCACACTAGATCATTCTCATGGAACCCCGACGTATTGGCCCGTCTGTCATACCTTGTTTTCATCAGGTCACTGTTGGTCTTGATGTTTCTGCGTGCCAATACATGAGCATTCTCCAATCGTCTTCTGAGATTGGTGACATATTCAGTTGAAGACACTGGCGTATCTCTCGGAATCCCAAATAACAGGTCACATGGTAGACGAAGCTCACAACCAAATAACATCTTCGCTGGGGCATATCCTGTGGTGCTATGAACGGATCCTCTGTATGACATGAGGAACATGGGGATATGGGTGTCCCAGTCGTCTTGTCGGTCATCAGTAACCTTAGACAGATGTTGTTCTAGGGTTCTGTTGAATCGCTCTACCATCCCATCAGATTGCGGATGGAGAGCTGTCGTGTGAGTCTTGTCGATGCCAAGTGTCTTGCACATCTCCTGGAAAACTTTGGACTCGAAGTTCCTTCCCTGGTCAGAGTGCAACTCGTTAGGTACACCAAAGCGACTGATCCAGTTATCCACGAGTGTTTCGGCCACTGTGATAGCTTCTTGATTTGGTATGGCATAAGCTTCTGGCCATTTGCTAAAATAGTCAATGACTACCAAGATGTATTTGTTTCCTTTCTTGGTTTCAGGAAATGGGCCTGCTACATCTATTGCGATCCTCTCGAATGGAACACCAACATTATACTGTTGCAAAAGACCCCTAGTTTTGCGTCGAGGGCCTTTTGCTGCCGCACATATGTCGCACCTTCGACACCATTCCTCTACATCCTCTCTATATCTGAACCAGTAGAACCGCTGACGAACCTTTTCCAGAGTCTTATTGACACCAAGATGAGATCCGCTAGCGCCATTATGCATCTCTTTCAGTACTTCAGCAACTCTCACCTTCGGTAACATCAGCTGAAGGCGTTTGGATGTTCCATCAGCAGATTCCCAAACCCTTTTGATGACACCATTGACCAACGTCAGCGAGTCCCACTGAGCCCAGTACGCCTTGGTGGCTACCCCCTTCTCAGAGATGTCTTTCCAATCTGGCCGTTGTCCATCTTCTTTCCATAGAAGAATGGGAGCCAGATCTTCATCTTGCATTTGATCCTCTCGAATCCTTTTATCACACCAGGGTCCGGAAACATCTATTCCGAGCCGATGACAATTGATAGCTACCTCCTGTTCTTCAGCCTTCTTGCAGTGCTTACATTCTGATTTGCAGGGTCGTCGAGACAGTGTATCAGCATTTTGGTGAATTTGCCCTTTTCGGTGCTTAGTTTCAAATTCATAGGTTTGAAGACGTTCGATCCACCTTGCTACCTGACCTTCAGGGCTCTTAAATGAAAGCAACCATTGCAGGGCTGCGTGATCTGTCCTTAAGATAAATTTCTGCCCGTATAGGTACTTGTGGAAATGTTTTATTGCATCTACAGCAGCCAGCAATTCACGTCTCGTCACACAGTAGTTCCTTTCAGCTCTCGATAGGCTTCGACTGAAGTATGCGATGACTCGTTCAGCTTCATCCACCTTTTGGGACAAGACTGCGCCTATTCCAGTGTTGCTTGCATCTGTGTCGAGTATGAATGTCTTCCCTGGAATGGGGTAGGCCAATACTGGTGATGAGGATAGTGTGTTTTTCAGCCTCTCGAAAGCTTCTTGACATTCAGATGTCCAAATAAATGGCCTCCTTTGTTCTGTCAGTTGATGAAGGACCTTACAGATGTTGGAGAAACTCGGCACGAAACGTCGGTAGTATGTACAGAGTCCCAAGAAACTTTTCAGCTCATGGATATTAATTGGCGTAGGCCATCGTTTCACTGCCTCAACTTTGTCAGGGTCAGTGCTGACTCCGTCATTTGACACAATGTGACCAAGGCACTTAACGTTTTTCCTGAATAAGGAACACTTCTTTGGGCTGAGTCTCAATCCCGCACTTCTTATCCGTTGAAATACTTCCTTCAGATTTGCCAGGTGTTCTTCAAACGTTTTGCCAATGACAATAATGTCATCAAGGTAAACAAGGCATGTGGTCCAATGAAGTCCTCGTAAAACCCTCTCCATCAATCGTTCAAAGGTGGCTGGTGCGTTGCAGAGACCGAATGGCATTACAGTAAATTGCCAGAGGCCGTTGCCAGCAGAGAAGGCGGTTTTCTCTCTATCTTTGGGATGCATTTCAACTTGCCAATACCCACTCTTTAGGTCGAGAGTAGAAAATACCTGGGACCCTGCAAGCGTGTCCAAAGTATCGTCGATTCTAGGAAGTGGATAACTATCTTTATGTGTGACTTCATTCAGAGCTCTGTAATCTATACAAAATCGCATAGATCCATCCTTCTTCTTTACTAAGACAATAGGTGAACACCAAGGACTATTTGAGGGCTCAATGATTCCTTGCTGCGTCATTCCCTCTATCATGTCCATAGCTTCTTGTTGTTTTGCTAGCGGCAAGCGACGTGGTGGTTGTCGAATCGGTCTGGTGTTTCCAGTGTCTATTCGATGTTGTACCATGTTTGTCCGTCCGCAGTCTGTTTCATCAGATGGCAGAATATCTGCAAATTCCATGATCAACTGTTTTGATTTGCTGTACTGCTCATCTGATAAATTCACTTTCATTTCTGTCAGGAGCTTGGTGATTTGTGGATTGAAAGGTTTGCTGGAATTAACGATCGTGATATCATTATTACAGTTTCTGATCAGGTCAAGAGTATTACATATTGCGATGGGGCTGTCTTTCTCTAGCTGTCTCTCCTGTAGGCCGAGGTTCATGATTCTGACGGGCACCTTTTGATCTTTTCCGACAAGGACCAATGTTTTTCCTACTGCCATTCCGCTGTTGTCATTTTCAATGCCTTCCACTATCGCCGTCATCGTTGCAGTTTGACCATGCTCTAACTTTCCCCAGATAATTGCTTCAGACTGAGCTGGCAAACTTGTATCTTCTGTTAAAAGGATTCTTTTTATTTGACCATTCTCTTCATCTTCATCCCCGAGCAAGGGAATCTCAACATCACCACATTTCAAAGTACCACCTCCGATGTTTAGAGAGAATCCACATTTCTGCATAAAATCAAGCCCAATAATACAGTCATCCGTAATGTTAGCGATCAGAAATTCATGTATAAATGACTGATGCCCGAGCTCAAAGTTTATATTTGTCAGTCCATGTATAGGCATCATCTCTCCACTGGCCGTCTTCAAGGAGTAAGAGTTCACTTTCTTGATTTCGTTCTTTTTGACAATGTCTGGACGAATGACTGAACGTGAGGCACCAGTATCTAGAAGAAAACGGTAATTTCGGGATCCAATTTTACCATTGATGTACAGACTGTTATTCTTCCCTAACACAGCGACTGGAATTATAGTTGCAGGGGCTGTCATGTTCTTGGTCGCCGATTTTTGCCCCATAAAACCGGCGAAAGTTAGTTTCCCTGGTAGACATGAGCACCTGACCCTGCATCTGTCTCCGGTCTGTGCTGATACTCTGTTTGTCGGGGAAATCTTCTCGTGCAGTTCCTTTGTAGATGTCCAGGTTCTCCACAATTCCAACAACGTACACTGGTTCTATTCCGTCCTTCTTGCTTCTTATTTGGTCTGCGTTCTTCTAGCACTTCAGTTACCCTTCTGAGAAGTTGTGTAAGATCTTCTTCTTGGACTTCCAGCATACGCCCATGATGGATATTCTTAGAGGCGTCTTTGGCGGCTTCATAGGAAAGGGCGTAGACCAGGGCTTCGCTGGATTTGCGCTTACCACTGATTCTTATTGCCTTCTTCAGTTCTGGATCTCGAATAGCATCAATGAATGCATCAGTGATAACGACGTCCAGAAAGTCTTGTGCTGCTGTTGGATATGCCAAATGAGCAAGACGTTCTATGTCCGCCTCTAGCTCTTGCAAGGTTTCACCGGGGCGTTAGTGTCGGGTTTTCAACTGAACTCTATAAACTTCTTGTAAATGTTCGTCTCCGTAACGGAGCTCCATAGCCTTAACAATGGCAGCGTAATCTTGTTGATTTGTCATTGACTGGAGCAGTTCTGCTGCCTTCCCTCTTAAAGCCAACACCAGAGCAGTCGCTTTCTCTTCTTCAGTGTTCCAGTTATTAACCTTGGCCGCTGCCTCAAACTGTCTTTTGTAAACAGTCCATGAGATGGATCCATCAAACACAGGCGGCTTTATCTTCACAGAGATTTCGGGCACTAATGTTTTTGTTCTAGTACCCCGTTCCTTGCTCAGTTGTTCTTGGACATGAGTCCTTATCTCTTCCATTTCTTTTTCCACAGTGTTGACTCTCTGGTCAATCTTCTCGTTCATAGAGCTCATCTGTTCATTTACTTTTTCATTCATGGCGTTTATTTTCTTGAGGCTCTCCTTCATTAAGTCCATCTGGCCCTGCATGCTACTCAGGATCTCTGTCATATCTGGGTTTAATTCAAATATGTATTCATCTGGATCTTGATCTTCCTCAATAAGGGCCTGTCTTAGGCGTTCTGTTAGTGTTTCTTTGTTACCGTTGAGCTGCAGACCTCTCTCGCGAAGTTCTTGCCTTAATTCTTTGACCAACAACTGGTTAAGTAGTTTCTTCGAAGACATTTCAGCCAGAAAGGATCCCACTTCTGACACCAATGTTACGATTCTCCCTCCTTTTCTGACCTTCTGTAAACACGGCTAAACACAACACCATACATCAACACATCAAGAACTTGACAACAAGGCTCCAAATAATCTGGTACTTTAATAATGAGTGAATAAGTAGATTACAGCCAATACTAGACAATTGGCGTCAAACACATCAACAACTAAAATGTCACTCTGTACATCACCAACTTAAAGAACTCTACTGTCTCTCTTTCTGGACTTGTACATCAACACATCAGGACTCAACCAGGCCCGATTTCATGGCGACTAACTGTGCTGGTCTCGACGCTCTCCGGTCTTGAACTCCCCCTTTTCTATCCACTGTCACTCGTACACGCAGGCTTTCGATCACATGACCATAACATTGGTCATATTTGCGTGTAATCATGTAATCGTAGTACTGTCCCTTGTCCATGGCCCCCGCTGACCTGAGTGATTCTCGTGTGTGTCAACTGAGCCTATAGTTAACCCTTTTGCGCCGCCAATAGGGTCATAACAATATTATGAAATCGTCTGCAAATAATCTGACTTTTGTTCCTGAAGTAATGCAATTCGGTAAATCATTTATGTAAATTAAAAATAGTAGTGGACCCAAGACTGTTCCTTGAGGTACACCTGAGTTTACTGTTATTGGTGTTGATTTAGAGCCATTTATTATTACAGTTTGTTCTCTCCCTATCAGAAAATCTTTAATCCAATGGTGCAGTGGACCATTAATGCCGAAATATTTTAATTTTTTAAGCAAACTATGGTGGTGAACTTTGTCAAAAGCCTTGGAAAAATCTAGTAAGATAGCATCTATTTGTTCACTATTATCTAAACCTTTTGAAAAATTATCAATTAGTCCTATTAGTTGTGTTTCACATGATCTATATTTCCTAAAGCCATGTTGGTATGGGGTGAGGATATTATGTTTGTCTAAGTGTTTTATGATGTTGCTACATATTATGTGTTCTAGGACTTTACATGTGATGCTGGTAAGTGATACTGGTCTGTAGTTTCCTGGATCATATTTTTCTCCTTTTTTAAATAGGGGAGTGACATAAGCTTCTTTCCAGTCCTTTGGTACTCTGCCCTTGTTAAGCGATGCCTGAAAGAGTATTCTGAACACTGGGGCTAGCTCATTGCTTAGTTCTTTGAGTAATCTAGCTGGAATACCATCAGGTCCAGACGCTTTATTTGGTTTGGTGTTGGCTAATAGTTTTTGAATTCCATTTTCTTGTACTACTATATTTTCTATGTTGTCTACTTGGTTCAGATTCAGTAATATGTCTTTGTCTCCTGGGGCTGAGAATGCTGATGCAAAGTATTTGTTTAGGATGTTTGCTTTAGTTTCATTATCATTATGTATTATGTTATGTTCATCTTTTAATGGCGCTATGCCTGTTGTTTCCATTTTCTTAGACTTAATGTATGACCATAGGTTTTTGTTGTTATCTTTAGATATTACATTGTTTATGTATTCACTCTGCAGCTGTCTGCTTACTTTTTGGGTTAGGTGTTTATTTTTATATACCTTTTGTAAACTCTTTCTGCCTTGGTTTCTTTAAATTTTCTATATAGGTTTTCCTTCTGTTTACAAAGCTTCTTTAGTCTATTATTAAACCAGCATTTATTTATTTTAAAAACATGGCAAACATTTTACAAACATTGATTTCTAGATTGTTTAACTTAGTCATGAGCTATACACAATAAATGTGTGTGTGTGAGACATTGAGTCTTAGACTGTGTGTGTGTGTGTTAGATTTCTATTCTTTATTAGCCTAGAACTATTTGTATTGTTTTAAAGAAAGTGTTTGTTATGAAAATTGTATTCTGTATCGGTTGTCGTTCTTATAATTACATGTGCTTGTAATTCGTCCGTAAGAATGTGTTCACGAAATGTGTGTTGTGTTGTCATTCAGTGTATTAAAGCCATACTATTCAGACATAGTCCTTGGACTCTCTTATCTTTATGTTCATAACAATTTAATACACTGAATGATTATTCTTTATTAGCCTAGAACTATTTGTATTGTTTTAAAGAAAGTGTTATTTTTTAAATCAAATTGCAGATAGCACGCCTCAATACACCTCCACCAGGCTGTAATAGCAAGACCGTCTTTAATGAGGATGTAGAGTCCGTTGTAAGAGACATTGTCTACCAAAAAAAACAACAGAAATCTTCACTTCCTTTATATAAAGAGCATATAAATGTATTAGGTGAAAGGGAGAAGAGGGAGCTATATGATATCACTTAATTTATATGTACCTCTTCTATATCTTTCTTTCCCTTTTTTTTTTCATGATATCTTTGTTTATCAAATTTGTCATTCTTTGTTTATTATATATTTATTTATGATATTTTTATTTCTTTGTTTTTTATATATCCATCTTGGTTTCATCATGATATTTAGCATGATTCTATTTGTACCTCGATTCATTTAAATGTCTTCTTCTTTCTTTTAATAGTAAATTTGTTGCTGTTTCTTTTTTTTTGCATTGTTTATTTTAAAATTTTATTGTGCCGTTTATTCTATTGTAATATTGTAATATTTTGTTTAGCTTGTTAACAATGCAGATGCACATTCCTATGTCTTTATTATTATTTTTATTATTAGTATAGCTTTTATATAGCGCTACTTTCATGCTTGTAGCATGCTCAGAGCGCTTTTGGTTCAATCTCATTTGTGGACCAGTGGGGGCAGGGGGTATCTAGGAGTTGGTTTTTCCGTCTGCCTTTAGGCGCTCAGTAAACACAACTCTGCCCGAGTCGGGTGTCGAACCTCGAGCCCCCTTCAAGCGTACTTGGCCTCTCGACCACGCTTCCCGATTCTTTTACCTTTAAACATAAATTGATTTTTATTATCTAGTATGACTCGGACATTTTTTGTACAGCCTTGCCTTTGTTACTTTTGTGAAATTATTTTAAAATCCCTATGATCTATTTTTTTTTACATTCTATTTATTTAAAAAACTAACATCAACTCATTCTGTCAGTCTGATAAAAAGTTTGTAAACATTATTTCTGCCAGACCCAATCTCAGACCAAGCAGTGAATTTGCATAATTATTTCTTTTACCTGACAACACAAGAACCAATACACAAAAAATGTTAAAAATTTATTTACTGGTAATTAATTTTTTTTTGGTATTTCTAACAAGGGATAGACATTGTACTTAACTGAAGTGATGATCAGTAGTGAACACAATATGAACAATAGGACCAGATTACAGAAACAATGTTTCACGTTCATAGGCTCTGCACTAGCAGAGTGGTTACCGTGTTGGTTTGAGAATCATGAGAAGGCTTGAGACATGAGTTAGAATTCAAGTCGTTCCCCCCATTTTTATTTTTATAAATGCATTTTTGTTTGTTAGTTTAGATCTATTACAAATTTAATAACATGACTGATCAAAACGAATTGATACAGCTATGCTTACAAACAGTTTTTGTCCGAAATCTCGACACACATATTTCGACATTAAAAAATTCTTATAAACATAATAACTAATTTTACAGTCTTTACACTAACATTTTCCATTTAATACTTTGTAAGCCTATTTTTTAACATTCAAATTGTCTCGTTTTTTTGTGTGTGTATTTTCTGTTCTCCTTGGTGAGGTTTTACCTCTTTTAGTGTCCCCTGTGGATTTGAACGCTTCCTAGTAAGCCTCAGTGGGTCACACGGTGTTTTTTTTCAAAACATATGATAATTAATAAGATCGAAGGGAGAATAGAAATATCAACGCGTATAAATAGAATATGTCGACTTTGCTTTGTCGGCAGACTTTTATAAAAAGTATCCTTTCATTCTTTAGGTTAAGACACATGATTATAACATTATTATATTTATTGTAAATTTATATATAAGGAGAAACTAACACAAATTATTCATGATAAAAGCATCAATTCCCAGTTTATAAATGACTTTCATTCTCTTTTGCTGTTTCTGTAGACAGTTTTACCCGCTCAATGTTTCGGTATTTTAAAAAAAAATATTTTTGTCTACTTAGAAGAAAAAAAATACAATTTGAAATACGATTTGTAGATAATTGTTGCTTTGTTTTTGTTTTGATAATTGAAAAATTGAAATTGTACTTAGCATAGGCGTAAAAGGTAAATGTGTAATGTTGAAGAATGCTGTAGTCCGTGCTTCCTGGAGTCACACTTGACACGTAACAAACACTAAGGGTATAGGTTGAATGAGTCCGATTTTGGCAGACAAGATGATACATTTATTTAATAAAACAATATGTTGCACACTTCATGGTAGTTACAGAAATGATCCAATGCATAGAACAAAGTCGCGTCTTCGTTACGTAGAGGAAATAAAACCCTAATACACTAAATATCTTATTAAATTACATCCACAGCACGTAACAAATATCTAAGTTACTACTTGACTCTATAAGTTCAGAGAAAAACTATCAAAATACGTGTACTGTCTCAAAAGACTACTGGCTTCAACTGCCAAAAAAAGATACTACCCAACTCAAAGTTACTACTCCGCTCTCTTAGTCATTGCTATCGGACCAAAATATAATACTGACCGAGCTAAAAGTCAATTTAGTCATCCTTACTTCCTGTTTCTATATCAGGAGTTTCACGTGTCTTTTCACGCTTTTAACCTGAGGTGAACATATAACAGTCAATGTCAACCAAGACTGTGACAATATGGTATACAACTATACATACATTGGTCTCTAAAAAGGTATTTTTAGTCTAAAAAAATCCTGTTGTTTATTTGCGTTTTTTTTCTGACATCTATAGTTAATTTATAAATATCTTTCTAAATAAGACATTTTTATTTACTTTGCCTAACGCAGAACTAATGCCTAGGCAAAGTAGGAAAGGGTTAATATTTCGTTTCTTTCCCCTAAAGGGTTTAGGCATTCTACACAATTCCTGCATTTCGCCCTTTGCCGGTAACAAATATATACATATTACCACTCTGGCTCAGAGAGACTCAGTAACTAAGAGAGAGAGAGAGAAGAGAGATACAAAGACAGCGAGAAATAATGCGCGCTGGAATGTCGTTCGGACTTATCGATGGTCCCGGGCTCAAACCCTGCCCGCTCCCAACCCTCGTCGTCCTTCGGGAGGTTTGGACTAGGAAGTAAATTATCTTCAACTCTGAAGGAACATCCGAAACATGTAAAACATTTAGAAACAAATATATATATATATATAAATTAGCATGACATGTGAGACTTCATATTTATTTTTTGAAGTAACGTTTGTATAATATAAGATAAGATAAGATAAGATTATAGAATGGCATTTTTGCATAGGCTTTATGGTTTCTCCTTGCGGTCATGCAATAAAAGGAGTGTCTGCCTGTAGGACACACAATGTCAGTATAATTAATTTCACTGAAGCGTTGTGACCTAGATAAAATAACAATGCACTAAGAAAATTACAATAAAAAAATTTACTAGAAAATGTGCCTGTCAAAATTACGGAAGCAACATCAAACTAACAAGTAGTGTTTAAAAAAAAAGGGGGGTTGTTTCTACTTGCGCCTACAACAAGAGGGACAAGTGTTAGAGATTGAGAACATGCCCAAGTAAAAAGTCCAACATACGACAGTTCTGATAGTCGACTTTAGAACTTTATAAACGATGATTATATGAAGATCTGTGAAATTGGGGTAAAGAAAAGATTTATATAACAAGGAAATCATTAATAAAAATTTTAAGAAACAAAGCTTATAATAGAGCGTAATTAAATTTGTAATAGATCTAGACTAACAATAAGCAAGGTTAGAAAGACAGTTTGATTGGTAACACAAGCTCAAAGTCGGCCCAGAAATGGTCCACTCAGGCAGGAAAAAAAATGCAGGTTTAATAATTTCAGAAATAATATCATAAGATATGAACTACAATCTATCAAAAACTACAACCCTTCGATACAAAAAAAAAACAACAGACGTGCTCGTGTCCAAAGTGTTGTCGATACTGTTGCATAGTAAGTTCCATAGTAAGTTCCACTAACGATTTGATACCTTATGATACGGCGATTTATTAATGTTATTATTACATTGTAAATATTCTTATGTATTTCATAAACTGATGAAGATCTAGTTTAATCCAAGTGTCACTTACAAGGACCGCATCATGAATGAAGAGATTAGTAACAGGATTAATACAGCAATAGGACCCAACTATGACCTGCTAATCACTGTCAAAAAAAATAATAAACTCAAACTCTATGGCCACTTCATAAGTTCCTCAGGGCTCGCAAAGACCTTCATTCAAGGAACAGTACCGAGAAGAAGATGAAGAGGAAGTCAGAGAAATCGATGGGAAGACAACATCAAAGAATTGACAGCCCTGTCAGTGAATGAAATGGTATCAAATCCAGGGGACAGAGAGGAATGGAGAAAGACGGTTGACAGATCTTGCGTGGTGCCCCAACGTTTCAACAGATTAAGGAATTGGTGAATGTGAAGGCAAAGACACTGACAGAACACTAACCGGTAAAGAAAGTGGGAACAAGAAAAGCTATTAAAATTCCATTTAAAAACATTTATCTAGGAGGAAGAACTCCACACTTACAAATATATCACTTAACTATGTAGAATTTTTTCCCTTTTTCTATCATCGAAAATAATAAAATACCAATAACGATATCTGTAAATACTGAAGGATTGGTTTCCCTTGTTGGTATCAATCAAAATAATTCCTATCCAGTAATACATTGATTAATTGTTTAATTTTTAAAAAATTGATTCATGTCTTTTCTACGCCAAGTTATAATTGTGCAAAGTTTCAAATTGAACGGAGAATGGATGTGGGAGAAATAACGTGTTCAAACTTTTTATCGGACAGACAGACAGAAAGACAGACAAAGTGAGTTCATATAGGATTAGTGAAAAGGGTGTATTGTTCGATCTTTTCCAATCGGTAAGCCTACATTTATCATGTAGCCGTTATATTCGTTTAAACTCACTAATCGAACCAACAGAAAGATAGAGATAACAATCAGTAGGCTACGCTTAGATTATTTATACATGATATGCTAATCGAAATAGCGGATACACCTTTGTAATGATTATGAGTTTATAATGAATTTATTTTTCTTTGGTTTTAAATTCCTTAGGAGTTAATATGAAAACAGAAAGGCATACCCATGTGAGATAGAAAGTATCACGCGAATAATTTCCCATGTGGGGAAGATACTATAACTTGAATCATTTCCCACGTGGGGTATAAACTATTGCGCGAATTATCGCCATGGTAGGGAAAAAAAACTTTGATGCGAATTATTTACCCTACGTGGCATAAATTATGGCGCGAATCTTGTCCATGTGTGCTATAAACTATGGCGCGAATTATTGTTCCTCTAATTTATAAACTATGGCGCGAATTATTGTTCCTCTAAGCTATAAACTATGGCGCGAATTATTGTTCCTCTAAGTTATAAACTATGGCGCGAATTATTGTTCCTCTAAGTTATAAACTATGGCGCGAATTATTGTTCCTCTAAGTTATAAACTATGGCGCGAATTATTGTTCCTCTAAGTTATAAACTATGGCGCGAATTATTGTTCCTCTAAGTTATAAACTATGGCGCGAATTATTGTTCCTCTAAGTTATAAACTATGGCGCGAATTATTGTTCCTCTAAGTTATAAACTATGGCGCGAATTATTGTTCCTCTAAGTTATAAACTATGGCGCGAATTATTGTTCCTCTAAGTTATAAACTATGGCGCGAATTATTGTTCCTCTAAGTTATAAACTATGGCGCGAATTATTGTTCCTCTAAGTTATAAACTATGGCGCGAATTATTGTTCTCCCCTGTAAAATGTCAAATGAGACTCTCTGTGGCTTCTTATTCATTGTGGGGCAGTCGTTTCAAGGTCCGGAAGGCAATGTCTCACAGGACGAATATTGCACGCTGGTCGTGTTTTGGGCATTTTTTTGTAATGGGTTTCATCAACAATTATTACTACAAGAAAACTTCAATTTCAGCTTAATATGTTATATAAATTAAGACGTGCTTTAGCCAAGCATTATTAAGAAATTTATAGTTAATAAATTATATGAACTTTCCAGCTAGCAAACCTTTTATAATAGGCGTTGGGATCACTCGTGACCTCATTTGGTAGCGTCATGGGAATTCGACGAGAACTACACTCGGAAGTCAGGTTAAATAAACAGGTGTAGCCGATGGTAAAAATATATAAGAATAAATAAGAATAACCATTGATGTCCACAGATTTGTCATAGATAATAAAGAGACACAGTTTTTGACAAGTACTAATGATGAATCTTATGAATGTTAAAACAAAATATTGAAAGATTTAGATCTATTGAAAAATACATGCAGTTCTAGTGATGTTTTCCTGTACATAAGAAATAAAAGTTAATTTTTGTATATGATTTTTTTAAACATGCAACAGGTCTTAAAATATCTGTCTAAATTAATTTTGCAGCCTGCACAAATTTATACATAAAAATTGTATTTTTTTTTCATTATTCAAACGAAACAGAAAGTATACTCTAAATTCGAATTCTATTATAATTGTTTAAAGACACATGTATGCTTTAAATTGTATACTATATTATACTTATTTTTCTAAACATGCTTATTCTTTAATTTGTAAACTTTATTTTTATTTACAAACATATGCACGGTTTGAGCTTTTAACTCTTATTTTGATTTTCAAAGAAACATACTTTATAATTGTTATTATATTTTTTTAATTTTTTTTAATTTCAGCTTTTTAAATATTTATTAAGTGCCCCTCCATTCATTGTACACTTTTCTTGTTAAACATTTAATAATTGCAAATAATAAATTTCTTTTAATCCTCAAGAAACATGGTATTAAAAAAATCAGTAAGCCAAAGTTACAAAAAAATATTGGAGGCGTGAGTGCTAAGTGCTAAGGCACTGGCCATCCAAATGAAGCGTCTCTGGTTTGAATCCAGATGAAGACTAGAATTTTTTTTAATTTAAGGATCCTTAGGTCGCCCCTGAGTTCACTCAAGTCTAATGGGTATCTGGCGTTAGGGAAAGGTTAAGGTCGTTGTGCTGGCCTCATGACATCCTCTCTTACAGTGGGTCACATAAATACATGTCTGAAGGGTACAGCTCTACTAGAAGGAGAAGTAAATAGTATCCTTTCTGTTTTTCTTCATGTTGTCTTTCCGTTAATTTCAACGCCTGTCTGTTTCGATTTCCCATAATCCAAAGAGTTTTTTTTCTTTGCATGTCATATGAAAAAGTGGATAATGTTAACTACACTCACTGAATATAAAATTACATGCAGAACAAAAAACTGCACATGTCAGGGTTTAAAAAGAGTAAAGACTAAGACTAAGACTGCTTTATTGATCCTTACGGAAATTTGTTGTGATTACAAGGACTCTTTTCTCATACAGAAAAATACACATAAATACAACAGACAACATAAAGAGTTCATTCAGCGACTACACACAGGTATCTTGGTGCTTTTCATGTTCACTGATCAATGAGTGGCGGTGATAAAGTCTGACCGAGTGAGGTACGAACGAGTTTTGTACCTCTCCGTTCTTGTTTTGATTGACAGCAGTCGCCCACTTCGCACGACCTGGCGTAGATCTGATGGAGCGGGTGGCCGTTGTCTTTCAAGATTTTTTCGATTTTTCTTAGGGCATGTTTGTTCAAAAAAGTTCCTTTAAATGTGGTAATGTTGTGAGTGTAATTTTTGATGCGCAAAAATTATCTTGTTACTTCCCTTACTTGTGATAAGTCTCTTAACAAATCAAACTAAAAATGCCTACAGGACGGTGGCAGTTCTCATAACGTCTTCTCCTTCTTCCGGATTAGTTTCATACCATTTTTTGTTTTCAACTTGAACTTTGAAAAAAATCGATGAGGATTATCAGAATTTAAAAAGCTATTGATATATACAATTTCGTGTGTGCTTTTATATTATAACTTTGTTTTTATATACTAATGTATAGGAACGTAATTCTAGTTTTATATTATCATAATTATATATTATCATGCAATACTTCACATAGGCTGGTCATCAAAGTCTTTGTATGTGTGGGAAAGGGTGCACTTCTGTTACTCTGACCACCTTTCGATTCAAAAAGAAAGATTGCCTTAGGCATACGGTCGTCCAACGTATCAGAAACCCCACTAGTAGAGAATCATGCAGAGAATTACTCCATTACAGTATGTGAATAATCGTTTGTTATAAATCTCGCTGCTCTATATTATGTCTGTTCCAGTTACCTGCACACAACAGTAATGTCTGCGCAATATATGGCTGATAAGTAGGACTGCGTTGCCAGATGAATTATTCAAATTCACAATTAATCTTCTGAACTCTAGCAAATAGCAACAGGAAAATCCTCCAAAATAAGAAAAAAGAAAAAAAAAACAGAAACAATATATATAAATATAAGAGAGAGAGAGAGAGAGAGAAAGAGAGACAGAGAGAGTGATAAATAGAGACAGACAGAAAGAGAGATAAACTACAATAAGAGAAATTAACACTGCGAGAAATTAGCAGAAAGAGACAAAGGAAGACGAGGGAGCGGCGAGAGAGAAGGAGAGTACAACAGAGATAAAGCAAGAGGGCATGACATGGCAAAGAGAGACAGACAGAATGAGAGACAGACAGAATGCGAGAAAGAAAGAATGAAAAAGGGCGAGATAGAGTGAGAAAGATGGCGATAGAGAGAGAGAGAGAGTTGATACGAGAAATAGAAAAAAAAACAAGTTGGTGTTTAGATGGCAAAAGGTGTTTAGATGGCAAGAGGTGTTCCACTTAAATTCAAGCCTCTTCCCAACTGGTGTCAACAGCTCTAGGGTTCTTCTTCAAAGTGTGGCGCTGAGTTATACGAGGACTTCCCTGTTTGCGTTTTCCTTGTCTTGGCCTCCACGTTATCACAACTCTTGGTATGCCTAGCTCATTTTGTCGGAGAACATGCCCCGTAAACCTCATGCGACGCTCTGTCACAACCTCATTAAGTGGTCGTCTCCCAGTTCGAGATACGATTTCCTATTACCGATCTCTATAACTGACTCCTAGAGTATTGAATATCGGCCCACATCAACGAATAGGTATAGAAACGAAATAATATGGACTTGAAACTAGTTTACTATAAAAACCATTATAATTTTGAAGTTTATCTTTCTAGTGTCAGAAATTGGCTTCATAGCTTTACCGTTACTTAAAATATGAGCTATGTATTTGCCGTTTTAATGTTGTTGACAGTTGTTTTTAAACATCCACACATACGTTGTATAACAAACATGTTGGCTTATTATCATGTTCCACTGGTCTCTGGTAGAATCCACATTCAGAGTCCCATTTCATAAACACATAAATGCTAAAGGTTATGGTACCAATAGAGAAAAAATGAGCGCCCTAACGCAGGTAAAAATATATTTTGCAACATTTTTTATAGGGGTTGAATTTGTGCACTTGGTGCCGATGTTTAGACGAATCGGATGGAACCACGTCGAAGGCCGGATCTGGCCCACGGGCAGTATTACCAAAGATTTAAGCTGACTATGCAGTGTTCTGAGATTAAATTGACGAAAGAGTTTGTTGGCAATCAATTCAGGAAGTCGATAAAGTCAGTTAATTATTTGTTAATAGATGTGATATTCCGCTGACTATTGATTTAGCGTGGGTTAGTTTACAAACTGCTATATACATGGAATGTATATATAAATTTATGCATGAATGTATACATGAAAACCAGTGATGAGTTGGCAGAATTTAACTCATTGGTTGATATGAATGACTAAATGCGTGACGCGTAGGACTTATTAACCTTCTTTTTTTTTAAAGTTACGTCTGTATTATATAAGATAAGATAAGATTTTATATTTAATATCGTATTGAGATCATACATTAGGATTTCTTTTCACTTTAGAGAACGAGAGTATATAGTGAGTATATAGTAAAGTAAAGTAAAGTTCCTCTTTCAGGGCAGATGATGTAAAGGACATCTGTTGCCTACGGTTAACAAGGTTGTCATGTGGCCAGCACAACGACCAACCGCCTTTACTTTTCCCTAACTAATGTCAGGTACCCCTTAGAGCTGGGTGGACTCAGAGGCGCCCGAAGATCCCGAAATAAAAAATCTGTCTTCATCAGGATTCGAACTCCGGTCTTCGGTTCGGAAGCCAAGCGCTTTAACGCTCAGCCACCGCGCCTCCAGTGAGTATATACAATCGTGAAAATTTCTAAACGAAAATGTATAAGATTTTTCTTTAAAAAAAAAAGCATATCATAGAAAATTCTAGAATTCTTAATAAAATTGTTGTTGGAAAGGTCAACCCAGGACGAGCAGGTTAGGAAAGGACAAGCTGACCAGGTTGGAGAATGACCGGGAACTAACTTTACCAAGAGTGAGGACATTTCAGACTCTACATCCAGACATCATAAACCAACATTATCTTTTATGTACCATAAAAATCATAATATGTAGTAAAGGGGGAGAAAAATAAATATTCCTTTATTTTAGATACCAAACATTTGTTTTTAAATGTGTCATTTTTTTTTTTTACGCAGCTTTTTACATGAATATTAATAAAACGTATATAGCTCCACCTTCGTGATCGAAGATGAGCACATTTCTCATTTCCTAGAGACTCGAAGATGACTGTAAAGTCCAATCCTCGCTTTAAAATGCCAGCCGCATATGTGGCATGGGTAGATTTAATCCGTTGCAGAAAGACCTGATTCTTCTATCAGCTTTTTGATGCTTCCGCGCTTTTTCACGCTGACCACTCTTTTTGCATTAAATCTCGAGGCTCCGAGACTCACAGCTCCATGTCATGAGGAGCGATCAAGTGCTAGAGCAATGAAATTAAAGTACTAATAACAATTTATATCGTTTATCATTTTTTATGTTGTAATTATGCCGGAAATGCTACACGCTTGATAGAGAATAAATGCTCTAAATCAGTGGTTCTCAGAGTTTTTCAAGTAAAAAAAAAGTAACTAGTTCATCTTTCAGACCTTGTGGTCTATAGAGTAGATGATGTAAAAGTCACCTGCTTCTGTTGCGTACGGTTAACAAAGGTGTCATGTTGCCAGCACAAAGACCAACCGCTTTTACTTTTCCAAAACTAACGTCAGTAACCCATTAGAGCTGGGTGGACTCAGAGGCGCCCGAAGACCCGAAATTGAAAATCCCAGTCTTCACCAGGATTCGAACCCTGGTGCTCAGCCACCGCGGCTCCGTTTTTTTTTTTGACCTAAACGAGTTGTTTATTATTGAAATGTTTCGATAAGCTAAAAAATTATTGTAATAGTAACCAATTATTTTCTTTTTCTCGTCACTCTAAGGTCATATTGCGGACTACAGAGGATCCTTGAGCCACGGTTCGAGAACCACTGCTTTAAAGAAACTTCAAAACATTTCTGTACCCTAATTTCTGGGTCATTAAAGCTGTGTTGACCAGCGGAGGATCTTTAATTGCCAAAAAAAATAAATTCCAAGGAGCTTTATTATTATTTAAATAGCCGAATTATTATTTAAAAAACTAATTTATTTTTTAAATAGCCAAATTATTTTTTTGTAATTTATTTTTTACTTTTAAAAATTCTAACAGTCAGAGTTTTTCTCGTCTGGCCAACGAGCTAGTAAATCTTTTCTCAACGACATACATCAATTGTTAAAATTTCTATAAAAAACGTTTGAGCTATTTTTGAGATCAGTTTTCCAGGTTACTGGATCCAGGAACCCTCATTCAGGTTCCACGAAGCCCTGACTTCAATAGAGGTATTGTAAAAAGGGATAATTAAGAATTTAATAACATTTAATTTGCTGATTTTCTAGACATGTCGTCGCTTTTTCAAATATGTTTTACCCTCTGGTTTTTCCTTGGAGTAACTCAAGGCCAGTTCGTCAAATATGTTAAAATTATCATAAAGACGTCTTATAACTAGGTTACAAAGACAGTTTGTGTGGAAACACAAACTCAAAATCGGCCCCCGAAGTGGTCCACCCAGGCAGGCTTCAATATTTTCAGAAAGAACATCCGAATGAAATTATATCAAAGACAAATGAGAGATAAGAATGGAGAAAGAAGGTTGACAGATCTTCTGTAGTGCCCCAACGGTCCAGCAGATCAAAGTATAGGTGCAAGTGAATGCAAAGTTTGATGTGAACCTGGCCTAACTAGTTCCCCTTTCAGACCTTGTGGTCTATAGAGCAGATGATGTAAAGTTCATCTGTTTTTTGTGTCCTACGGTTAACGAGGGTGTCATGTAGCCAGCACAACGACCAACCGCCTTAACTTTTCCCAAACTAATGTCAGGTACCCATTAGAGCTGGGTGGGCTCAGAGGCGCCCTAAGATTCCGAAGTTGAAAATCCCAGTTTTCACAGGATTCGAACCCGGGACACCGGTTCGGAAGCCAAGCACTTTTCCGCTCAGCTACCGCGCTTCCCCTGGCCTTATTCCGGGGTCGGCAACCTGCGGCTCGCGAGCCACATGCGGCTCTTTAGATGTGAAGCTGCGGCTCTTTAGTTCCATTCGCAAATATTATTTATTTTATCGAAACATTTTTCAGAATAGTTCAGAATCATTTAACGAAGAATAGGCACCGATTCTATCTCTCAGCCTTATACAACATTAAACTCGTCGTAAGTGTCGTCAGTCGTAGGAAGCTCTCAAATGACGCCGTCGTCGGGTGTTTCTATGTAGGTTTTAATTCGCTTTCGACGCAAGACGAAACGGCATCTTCACTACGTGCTTTGGCTGTGACGTATAGTTTGTTGTTTCAAGTAAATGAGTTAGAAGCCAATGATCTTCTCAAAGTTAGAAGCAATCTACAAGTAATGCTAATCTGGCAAGCTTTGCGGTACCAATAGAAATTGCACAAAAAGGCAAACCATTTTCAGATGGTGAGTATGTCAACGAATGCTGTTTCGTGATTTAAAAAACAAACAAACAGAATGAAAAAAATGTCAAAGATATGCCACTATCCGCTAAAACAGTACAAGATAAAATAGCTAAAAAATCTTCAAATGTAACATATTTGCAGGTGGAAGATATTCAACTTTCTTCTGCCTTATCACTTGCACGGCCCAAGTTGCCCATTTCGTCAGGTATATGTCTTCCCAAGGTCCAAAAGAAGCTCTTCCTTGATTGCTACTCTCATGACAAACTAGAGGAGAAGATACAGCGAATGCGGTGCAAAAATGCCATGAAGACAATAAGATGGAATTAAATCAAATTGTTTAAACAGAAACTGATGGAGCCAGAAGTATGACAGGAAAAATAAAGGAGCAACAACGATCCTTCGGAACCAAATAAACTACCAAATTCACATACACCAAGAAGCGCTTTGTGTCCAAATAATTATGGCCGAAATAGTTGAGGTTAGAACTTTGATAATCAAGATTGTAAACATCATCTTATCAAAAGCACTCTCCATCTTCAGTTTAAAGAACTCTTTAACGAGATGGAGACACAGTATTCCGACCTCCTTCTTTACAATAAAGTGCGATGGCTTGAAACGTTTTGATTTGTGCTGGAATTAAATAAATACATTTATAAATGAAAAAAGCATTAATCACCCCGAATTAGAGAACGACAAATGGTCGGAAAAATTGTAGTTTATGGTGGATATAACAGCGAAAGGAAATGAGCTGAATCTAAAACTGCAAGTAAAGTAAAAACCCATCCTGTTTTGGGAGAAGAATTAATTTATTTTGAAGAAAAAAAAATTCTTTTGGCAGAAGACATACACTTACTTCATTCTAAATGTCTAAAGCAGTATCGCGATAAAATCAGTGCAACTATTGACACCAATTACTTCAGCACAGTTATAAAAAAAATTCAAAGATGAAATTCTGGACAGATTTGAGTAGTTCAACACAACTATTCTAGCATTCCTAATAAATCGTCTCAAAACAAATCGTAACGAAATCCACATTGAACCATTTGAAAATGATACTGGATCTCTAGAAATTCAATTGATCGATTTAAAAAGTAAAGCTTTATGGAGTGGAAAATTTGCAGAGTTAAGAAGCAAGTTGAAAAAGTTGGAGGCACAGAAATGTATGTACGTTACGCAAGAAAAGTAACAACTTTAAAAGAAATGTCTTTAGTTGAGGCAATTAGCCTATATTAGACGCACGGAGTAGTCTTCTAGAATGCTACAGTGAGGTGAAGTTGGCATTTGAAGTACTGACTATCTTCGGATCGACATATTCGTGTGAGCAAGTGTTATATTCATATATAAATAGAAGTACAGTAAGAAGCCATCTAACAAATGAAAATTTAGAGTCGTGTTTGAAACTAAAAAGAAGTTATGAGCCTAATGTATCCGAACTTTCTAAAACAACGCAAAACTATCGCTCCCACTGGATTTTCTCAAGTATTGATGTACAAGTTAGCGTTGTAAGTAAATGTTGAACTGCTTTTGCAGTTACCGAAAGAAAAACAATTTTTTAAAAAAACCATAAATAGTTGATCTAATTTGGAGTGAAAAACATGTATATATGAATTAATATATTCGTTGTATCTTTAATTACAAAATTAATTGTGGGAGTACTATTTATTGTCGGCAAGAGAAAAAAAATGTGGCTCTTTAAAAACTTTAAAATTTGGTTAATTGTAATGTTTGGCTCTTTCGACTCAAAAGGTTGCCAACTCCTGGCCTAACTGAAGTATTATAATTGATGTAACTGTTTTGAAAAGGCTCAATCTCTTTTGCGAATCGTAAAAAAAAAAAAAAAAAAAAAAAAAAAAAAAATATTTATGTTTGCATTACTTAACAAAATATTAAAAATTTGCAGTTTACAAGATTACTATTCGTTTTAAATTAGGTCTGACTTATAATTCATACTAAATAGCTTTTTCTCTTTTAAAAACTTCTTCCATAAGAACTTTGAATGGTCTAATCTAAAATATTGTGATGTCAGATTTTCACTATCTTTTCTAGTTTACGAGATCTAAACGGGACGGACGGACAGACGAACAGACGGACAGACATTTCACACAAAACTAATAGCGTCTTTTCCCCTTTCGGGGGCCGCTAAAAATTTACCACTTCCTTTTGTATAGTGTTCCTTGACAATAGCGCACTGCATTTCACGCGATCATATGAAAAACTAATGTTTGTTTGTAAAAGGTTTTTTTTATGTTTCGGATGTTCCTTCAGAGTTAAAGATAATTTGCTTCCTAGTCCAAACCTCCCACAGGACGACGGCGGATGGGTTTCAACCTGAGGATGCGTTCCATTACGAGGGATTGGTATTATGCTCAAACCGCACGATCAGGCAGCCATACTTTTAATTGTTGTTTAAAGTTATGTTCTACTTATATGTATAATAAATAGATTTTTTCTTTCTAAAAATGAAAGTAAAAACTTTTTTTTTTTGTAGTAAATGTGGTAGTTAATGTGACAATACCATATTTAACCTGGTAGTAATTATCAATACAAAGAAATGTTTTGACAAAAAAGGATAACCATTTGCATAAATGTATAAAAATATGGTAAATAATCATCTCCCTACTAGATAGCCTCTTATGTTTGTTAATGTTAATAGTAGATAGTTGTAAAAATGGTGTTGTTGTTATTTTTAGATGCTTGCATAGTTGACTTTTAAAACGGCTACGTTTTTTTATTTTCTGACAACAAAATTTTTTTTTTTTTTTTAAAAGATTTAATTTTTTTTTATACAAAAACACCACTTGGCAACTATTTACTATTAATAGTTGAAAACACTGAAGACTATGTTAGTAGGAATTACATTTGACCAACATATATTTATCAAGTACTTGTAAAAGTTTTGTTTTCTTGTAAAAAAAACAAATGTGTCATACTAAATTACGTTTAATATATTTTCTGTATTTAGTTATATTTTTAGCAATATGTTTACTTTTATTTTAAAGCAGAAATAATCTATTTAGTGTGTGCACTACCGCCCTCGCGAGCACTAAAGCAAAGGAAAATTGCCCTTAAGAAACAAATAAGTTAATGAGATAGATATTCACTAACATCAGTTTGGTCAGGTTTACATTTAACCATATCTCCAACACTATCAGTTCATTAAATTCATGTGAATATTAACATCGCATATAAAAATAAACGTATAAATCTCCGTATTAAGGGGAATCGTATCCTTGTAACAGTATTGGCACCACTTTAGGCTATAAATCTCTTTTTTGGACAAAGATAGCATTGTACTTGATGATAGTTATTCTATCTTATATTATTGAAACCTGCATTTTTAGCAGCTTGAGCGATTCACCTAGGGTCGACTTTGCAATCTTGTTCGTTGTGTTTGTTTCATTATATATCAAAGGCATCTATACTGATTTGATAATTCGATAAACACATTTACAAAATCCTTGCCAAACTCATCAAAGCCACATCTTGTTCAAGTTATTTAATTAATAAGCACGCAGTTATGACTCTGCTTCCGTTTAATTTAACAATAGTGATAGAGGACATGTTGATACTGGAAGAAGGACTATTTATATCCAGCTGAAGTGATTACCAAAATGTAAGAAAATTAACAATCAGGAACTTAGAGCCGTCCTTTGTGCTATCAGCGAACTAGCCTAACGACTTGGAGCCGACCCTGGGAAGTGTGTAGGTGGTTGGTATTAAGATTAGCGTAGGAAAGGACTGGGACTCAAAAACATGACTCCTTGTGCATTAATGGCTGGAGTCAGTGTCCGTGTGTTTCATAACTGTCAATAAAATCTATCAATCAATCAATTCACCTGCTTTCCTTGACTGCTTGCCATAGATTTATAACAATAACCTTACAAATTATGAAAGAAATTCTCTTGGTTATTTTAAAACGAATAGTATATCCGTTAGCTGGTAGGTACACTCCCCTTGTTGGGCACCTTTAATGATACACTATGGATTGCCTTTTTCCCTGTGAGAAGATTTTAGATATACTACCTCTAGTGTACTGTCGTTAGGTAAAGTTTAATAATTATGTCATTTCCTCAAGATTTGGTACAGGCATTTTTCTTTTCTCAAATGTATAACCCATTAGCTGTAATGCTCACTTTAGATAATAAATTATAGATGATATACATTTAAGCAACGAATGTTTTGCTAGAATCAGTTAGGGGAACTAATGACTTACTAGTTTCTATTTAAGATGCACGACTTTTACTTAAAAATAATTTTAATATATAACACCTCTTTTTTATTATTATTATTATTATTGTTATTATTATTATTATTATCAGTATATCACAGAGAATCCATTAAAATTGAGTGACCTAGATCTAGACAAGAGTCTTAAACGCAAGGTAAATTATAAAAGTATTTTTTATAATATTTAGTTTTTTTTAGTTCTCATCCATTTGGTCAAGAGTCAGTGACTTTTAATGCTTCCCTATTGCCATGGCCACCACATCGAAACGCGGAAGATCGAAATAGCCAAATGAAATTGTATTAAATGAAATCACAACGGAATTGCAACTAAATTCACCAATATCATTAAACAGTTATATGATGATTCATCATGCCAAGTAATACACAATGGTAAGCTGACCAACCCTTTTCAAGTAAAAACAGGAGTAAGACAGGGATGTATGCTTTCGCCCTTGATATTTTTGCTGGTGATCGATTGGGTCATAAGACGGACAGTCTTAGATAATTAAAGCGGCATACAATGGACACTAACACAACATTTAGAGGACCTGGATTTCGCCGATGACATCTGCCTCCTATCCCATACACAACAAAATGCTCAGACCAAACTGACCAGACTCTCAGAAATAGCTAAAAAAAATGGACTTCTAATCAACAAAAAGAAAACAGAAGTTATGAGGATCAACAACAGACAACCCAATCATGCTTCAGGGAGAAAATATCCTTGATACGGACCACTTCACTTATCTGGGAAGTAGAGTTGGTAAAGAAGGCGGAGCTGATGATGATATACTAATTCGGATCAATAAAGCTAGGTCTGCCTTTTCAACTCTTCAAACTATCTGGCGCTCTAAAGCATTATCTCTACACAACAAGATACGAATCCATAATACAAACGTTAAGTCTGTCCTTCTATACGGTTCAGAAACTTGGAGAGTCACTAAAACAAATATGGAAAAGCTCCAGACCTTTGTTAACAGATGCCTACGCCGGATATTAGGAATTAGGTGGCCAGAAAAGATAACTACTATCGATTTGTGGGAGAGAACTAGACAAAAGCCCATAGCCCAAGACATCAAAAAACGAAAATGGAGCTGGATAGGACACACCGTGCGAAAACCAGCTACCAATGTTGCAAGGCAGGCACTTGACTGGAACCCACAAGGGAAGAGGAAAGTAGGCAGACCCAAGCAAACCTGGAAGAGGTCAGTCATCAGTGAAGCTGAGGGTACTGGAATGACATGGGAGCAGATGAAGAAAGCTGCTCAGAACCGAGTTCGGTGGAGAGGTGTGGTTGCGGCCCTATGCTCCCCTGTGAGTGCTCAGGATTATGTCAGTAAGTCATATCTATATTACTTTCTTATTTCCTGAAACCTTTGTGTCTAATTGTGTGATTGTTTATATTGAAATTTCAATTCTCACCAGTTACTTGTCCAGTTAAATTTGCTGCCTACAAATGTGAACAGAAAGAGGGCAAAAAGGCTCGTCGTCAGTTTGATCAAGGCCATTGACTATAAAGGTAAGAAGACATTTGTCCGTCGCTTGTGTTTCTCCTACAAGATTTAGCGTGACACTAAACATAATGTAGTGTTCCGGAACTGTGGAACTAGCTCATTAGTTTTTATCCTTGTGACTGCTGTCAAATTACAGTCAGTCAGCATCGACCTGTGATTACACTTGTTTAGTTTCCACACAAAAAGTACTTGTTCTCATATATATATGTGTACCCAAATAATGTGAAAGCTTAGCAGAAAAAGTTTTTTAAGTTTGGAAATACAGCTTCTGGCACCCATTATACTCTCGCGGAAGTACTGACTGGAACTTCTCTTTCAAGTCATAATTTGCATGGAGTTATGTTCTCTGGCGCTGAATCAGCTCCTGCGCTTAATGGAGAGCTGATGGTATTGAAAACTAGTTCTGACGTCTTAAAACTTGCTTTTATAAATTCCAAACTTAAGGAACCTAAATAAGTCTTGTACTTTTAACAATTTACTAGAAAATATTAACCTTTCAGAGAACGAAAATGACAGAACTTGTTTTCATTTGACTGGAGAAATTGGAAATCCTTGTTTGAAAAGATTTAACATGCACGTACATTTCATGTGTAAACTTCCCATTGGAATGGCTGCTATAAAAAACACGAAGTCTTACACTCTTCATTAGAAATAATAGTAACAAAGTCACAGTCAATGTTCTTCAAGGAACATCCATATTTCTTCCTTGAGATTTTATATTCTTCTCATTACCTTGCCCATGCTGAGGCATTGGATACATCAGAATATTTTGTTTCTTTTTTGAGTACTTTTTTAAACTGCCTGTGGTTAAGACCCCTAGCTCTGTTAATTTTGATCACTGGGATGGACAGGACAATGATATGATGATATTTTCTGCAGATTTGTGCAGACTTTCTGTTTAGAGTTTAAGGCTGGAATATTCTTTAAAAAAAAATATTTTTTTCCTCAGTTAAAGATCGAGCTCTATCAGTTGTTACACTTGCCAACTTGTTTTAAGCATACCCGAAAACTCAACACCGTTCTTCATAGCATTGAATAAATACTGGCCTGAAATTTTTTTGTTTTGTTTTTTTGACTGAGTGTATTGAAGTATAGACAATAAGAATAAAAAGAAACACATAGATATTTAGAATTGTTTTTTTAATACATTTGCAATTTTATATGAATAAACTGTTGGCACACCTGATTTCTGTAGGTGTCCGCGAGCCACATTAAACACTCCGGCGGGCCGCATGTGACTCGCGGTCGTAATTTGCCCACCCCTGCTCTACACAATGCTCATTTGACCTACGCTTAGTAGGCCTGTTTCCATACAAATAAAACGAATTCAACAATTAGGTCAACAACTTTGTTGTGTTGTCTTTATATGAGAAAAGAGACCTTGTAATCACAACAAATTTCCATAAGGATCAATATAGCAGTCTTAGTCATAGTCTTAATTTTAAAAAAATGATTACTGAATTATCTTTGACAAAATGTAATTTTGCACAAAAAAAAAAAATATATATATATTTCATCAATTCATTATGGGATTCGGGAGAAATAATTTATTCTAGATTTTTACTGCGTGCATTGGATGTGGCAAAATATGTAGGTCACAGCCTGTTCTGTGCAGCCACGGAAATACTGCATTCCTCACTAAACTTCGGACTTGAAGACAAGTCTTATTATTATTATTATTATATTTTTACAAGACGAACTAAAGAGATATAAAGTGGGTTGATATAAGCCTGGTAAAAAATAACACGTTTATATATTTTTCTCTTTCTAAAACTCAGGCGGAATTCTGATCGAGCTTGATGACCACGTCGCTAATCTCTTAGGAAGTGAAGTTCTCATGAGGAAGCGAAAAGTCACAATGATAATAAAGGCCTCACAATTTCAAGATTTAAAAGAGGTAATGTAGTCCATATTACAAAATGGGGGATGCATTTCAATAACGTATTGTCAAACATTAAAGCAGGACGTTTCATATTAAAGCAGCCACTTTAGCGCAGTGGTGATTTTGAAGCTGCCGTTTTGTTGCGTGACATCGCTGTATAAGAATTGTAACCCATATTATATATTTTTATTTTATTTTGTATTTAAAAAGAATAATACTTTTTTTTTTGTCTTCACGATTTTTAATACAAAGAACAATAGCAGTTTTATATATAATTTTTGATGTGTAATTATTGTTAAACTACTAATATTACAATGTGGGCTTACTATGAGACATATGGAGTGATCAGTTCGCTAAAGTATTGTAGTGAAGTATTAAATAGTATTGTAGATCGACACATGTGGCCACCTTGTAGTCAAATCTCGCTTTCAATGAAAGCCAACGGAGTGTGTGCAAGAAAGTAATAGCAGAATCTCGTGTTGTTGTTTTAAGGACAATTCGTGCAGCGTTGTTCTGAATACACTGCAGCTTTGTTGATTTTTCCGTCAGGTATACCTTCTAGCACGGGCTGCGCGGCGTTGCAGTAAAAGTAGAGTTTCCCTTTCAGACCTTACGATCTATGGGGGCAGAATAATTTTAAGGTCATCTGTTTATATGGCCAACGGTTAAAGAGCAGGTACCAACTAGAGTTGGGTGGACTCAAGGACGCCCTGAAAAACCCGAAATTCAAAATGACAGCCTTCAGCGAGTTTCGAGCCTAGGACCTCAGGTTCAGAAGCCGAGCGCTTAACCACTCAGCCACCGCCCCCCCCCCCCCCCCCCCACGGCGTTGCAGTAGTTGGGGAATATGAATGCCACAGATAGTTTTTGTTAACTATTACATTATATTAGTTATTTTGTACAAGTGATTTTTTTGTTGATATTATTTATTGAAGACAATCGAACTTATCACCGTATTACTTTAATGTTAGTGTGTTAACTTGATTATAGGAACTCTCAAAACCGCGTTAGTCTCATGATTCTGAAATCACAGCTCTCTCCAGATTAAGCCTTGACAGGTGCAAAAATTATTTCAAACATGGCATTAAGCTAAGACTTCAAAATTCAAGGAATTTAAATTTTTTTATTTTTGTATTAAAATATATGTGTTTAAATAGCTTGTTGCATGAGCTGTTGCTCAATGTTGATCTCACAGAAATACAATCAATCGGAAAGCGTCTATTCAAACTTCAAGTATTTTGTTGTAGTTGATGACAACAGTGAGCTACAGATGGAATTAACCGAAAATGAAAGTAATATATTGAATTGCTATTACAACTATCATTTTAGTCTTCTTATCTTATCTTATATAATACAGACGTTACTTCAAAAAAGAAGATGATTACGTCCTACGCGTCATGCATTTAGTCATGCATATTAACCAATGACTTAAATTCTGCCAAGTCACTTGTTTTCCTGGCTAGCTCATGCAACCCATTCCATGCTGTAATAGCACTAGGGAAGAAGGAGTATTTGTACAAATTTGTCCTAGCATATGGAACGAAGAATGTGCCTTTATCTTTGTGTCTTTCAGAGTATTTTATTGAATTTTGTTTTTGTATTTGAAGATTATGGTTCAGTGTTTTATGTATAATTGCTACTTTACTTTTGAGTCTTCTGTCCTGAAGGCTTTCTAAATTTAGTGATTTTACTATAGGTGTTACTCTAGTCAAATGTGAATATTCATAATGTTTTCTTGAGTTGAGGGGTACCAAACGGAGGATGCATATTCTATTATTGGCCTAACCAAGATTAAATAACATTTTAGTTTTATGTTCTTTTTTGATTTATAGAAATTTTTTAAAATAAATCCTAATGCTTTGTTTGATTTTTTTATAGTTTCATCAATATCTGGATTCCATGACAGTTTTTCATTTATTATAACACCTAGGTATTTTGCGTTTTTAGTCTGTGTTACTGGTTTGCCATGAATAAGATAAGTGGAATTAATTTGTTTTAGTTTTTTTGTTACTCTTAACAACTGACATTTATCTGGATGGAAAGATATGCTCCAATTTAATTCCAATTTTTGTAATTCAACTAATTCTCTTTGTAAAATATCTATGTCTTGTGTTGTTTTTATTGTTCTATATATTATGCAATCGTCTGCAAATAATCTGACTTTTGTTCCTGAAGTAATGCAATTTGGTAAATCATTTATGTCAATTAAAAATAGTAGTGGACCCAAGACTGTTCCTTGTGGTACACCTGAGTTTAGTGTTATCGGTATTGATTTAGAGCCATTTATTATTACAGTTTGTTCTCTCCCTATCAGAAAATCTTTAATCTACTGATGCAGTGGACCATTAATACCAAATATTTTAATTTTTTAAGCAAACTATGGTGGTGAACTTTGTCAAAGGCCTTAGAAAAAACTAGTAAGATAGCATCTATTTGTTCGCTATTATCTAAACCTTTAGAAAAATCATCAATTAGTCCTATTAGTTGTGTTTCACATGATCTATATTTCCTAAAGCCATGTTGGTATGGTGTGAGGACATTATGTTTGTCTAAGTGGTTTATGATGTCGCTACATATTATGTGTGCTAGGATTTTACATGTGATGCTGTTAAGTGATACTGGTCTGTAGTTTCATGGGTCAGATATTTCTCCTTTTTTAAATAGGGGGGTGACATTAGCTTCTTTCGAGTCCTTTGGTACTCTGCCCTGGTTAAGTGAAGCCTGAAAGAGTATTTTGAACACTGGGGCTAGCTCATTGCTTAGTTCTTTAAGTAATCTAGCTGAAATACCATCAGGTCCAGACGTTTTGTTTGGTTTGGTGTTGGCTAATAGTTTTTGAATTCCATTTTCTTGTACTACTATATCTTCTATGTTGTCTACTTGGTTCAAATTCAGAAATATGTCTTTGTCTCCTGGGGCTGAGAATGCTGATGCAAAGTATTTGTTTAGGATGTTTACTTTAGTTTCATTATCATTATGTATTATGTTATGTTCATCTTTTAATGGCGCTATGACTGTTGTTTCCATTTTCTTAGACTTAATGTATGACCAAAGGTTTTTGTTGTTATCTTTAGATATTACATTGTTTATGTATTCACTCTGCAGCTGTCTGCTTACTTTTTGGGTTAGGTGTTTAATTTTTATATACTTTTTGTAAACTCTTTCTGCCTTAGTTTCTTTAAATTTTCTATATAGGTTTTCCTTCTGTTTACAAAGCTTCTTTAGTCTATTATTAAACCAGCATTTATTTATTTTGTTTGATGTGTATTTAGTTGGTATATGATTTTCTATAATGCTTTTAAGATGTTTTTTAATGAAATTCCAGAGGTCATCGACTGGTTGGTTAATGTCTTTTTCTAATAAGAATGTTTGTTGAAAGTTTAATGCAGCTTGGTGTAGTTGTACATTTATTCCAGAATAAGATTTTTCTTTTGGGTTATGAATTGGCTACTGCTTTTATCAGACTGTATTTTTATGATCTTATGGTCTGATAGACCAGGGATAATATCAACCTTATCTTTTCTAAAAATTTCATAATTACTATTGAAAATTTCTGCATTATAAATTTCAGGGTGTAGCCAAGTTTCTGTTCCTGCAATTATGTCTGGTTTCTCGCATTCTAATAAAATTTCTAAGTCTGCTGTTTTGTTCCTACTGCTTTGAAAATTTATTACTAAGGTTTTAAGGTATTTTGGTATTACTTCTTTAGTACGTTTGTTTAGTGAGGCTGTTGTATTAATTTTAGTAGATTTAGGTTTAACAGGAGTGGATCGGCTAGTGGTTGGTGAGTTTGGTTTGGGATGGTGTTTAGGATATTGTATGGGTTAGAAGTGTCTGCATCAAAGGAATCAAACAGTCCTGATGTAAACTGAGGTAACCCACACGGTACACAGTGCCATGATGCGTCTTTGTTGCCTAAGGCATAATACACAGGTGTATTAATATGGAGATATGATGCATGGTACCATTCATCGCAGGTGTCACATTGAATGGCTTTCTGTTTCATGGTGCATACTTTTTTGCAGATTTTGCATCTATCTTTAGATCTAGGCTCTAGATTTGGCTCTGAGTGGAAACTAAGGTCAATGAGCTGCTCAGGGAGCCCGACTGCCCAGTTGACAGAGGTACTACTCCTACAGAACCCCATTCACCACAACCTGTTTGTATAGAATGAGTGTTGTTAGGGGTATATTTTTTTTCATTTAATGAGGATCTATGAACTATTTCTATTTTCAGGAACCTAAAGGGCAAGTACAATTTAATTGATTTCACAAATTACGAACTTATGGTAAAGTTTTATAGTAATATACTAATGAATTTTGTTACTAAAGAAGCTCCATCTTGGCAGTACCAAAAAGGAATAATCTGTTTGTCTCTAACAAAATAATAATAATTGTATTGTAGCAAATATTAATAGTATCAAAAGCCCATAATAATGAGGCATCTTAAGCTTTAAAAAAAAAAACAAGAACTCTGCCTTCAAAATGTGATATTTGATTACTAATTTGGCAAGCACAACTAGGGTAGCATATGACATTTTGCTAGCATTACATTTTAAACTAGAACGAAGTGATTCTTTTCTGTTACTATAACGGTTAAAAACAGTTCACAATTTTAAATACACAAGACGCTGGTGGGTCTTTTTCTTTTTAATCCTAACCCTTACATTCACTGCTTCACGTCCATAGGAGAGATAACAGATGTTGATGTCAATTCCAAAGTCTCCAAGGGAGTTCTTAAGGGTGTATTTATATCGATTGAGAACACTTTCCAGCACAAAGAGTCTCATTAAAAGAGACAGACACGTAGCAATAGTTGATCCGCTATAGGCATGATATTCTCTCTAAGACTGTTACTGGAGAAATTCCGAAAAGGAAACAGATCCATAAAATATTATTTGTTCAGCTTCGACATGGTCAGCTCAAGTGGCATTTTAAAACTCCTTAGAAATATAGGATGCCATCCCAAACTACAAAAGTGCAAGAGGAAATCAAATGTACAGTGAAATTTTATCAAGCCCGATCTGAATCTTTTAAGATCTACAGCGGTGTCAAACATGTGTGCTTGAACCTTCTATGTTTGGCATATTTTTTTCCTGCCCACTGCACTATGCTTCTAATAACATCAATAAAGTCTTATTTTTCCATATGACATCCTCAGGAAAACTCTTTAATGTATTCAGACTAGAGGCATAAATCAATTTTAGAAAGGCACTAATCATGGAACAGCTCTACACTTATGATGCAGCTACGATTGCTATATATGCTTCTGAAATTCAGATCATGGTTGACAAAATATCCTCTGCATGCCATAAGTTTGGCTTACATATTAGTCGCAACACAAAAACATCATGGCAACTTCTATTAATAGCCAATCACTGGAAATTGTTAAACATTTCTGCTGTCTTGGCTCCATCGTCTCCAACGATGTTCTACTGGATCAAAACGTTATCAACAGGATACATATTAAAATGCAGATGTTAAAATTGAGACACATTCGAGGCAGTGCAGACATTTCATTAGCAATAGCTTTAGATTTTCGTACAGTCATCTTAGTGCTCAAAGGATGTTTTGTGGCGGGTCTGTTAAGTTTACGATGATGACAACAAAAGAGTACTTGTACTTTACCCTAACACATATCTTAGTACTTTGGACCGATGGGACACAACACAAAATCCTTCTGACGTTTTGAAAACATGGATAAAAAGGCAGCTTAGCTGCAAAACATTGTAGATCTTTTTTTTTTAATTAGCCTATGTGCGTAGCTGAGAGGGTTGTTGACGAGGAATTTTGTGACTGATTTTTTTTACAGCTAATTTTGTTTATTTTAGCGACCCCCTCCCCTTTCCAAAACGCAGTTTGGTTTTTTTGTTTATATGCCTTGGTAAATGTAAATTTGCTAATGTATAAAATTGCTATCGTAGTACCTATGATGTATGCATTTCCATTGATAGAAGTCGAGAAAAGAAAACAGATTAGGTAATTGTAAATAGTGTAAAATAAAGGTGTTTTATCATTAAATTGCTAACAAAAGTTTAGCTTTATACGTTGCCTTTTTAACTTTTCTATTTTCTACTTGGTTACAATTTGAAAAGTCTGACGAACCATGGAGTATGATATTCAATAATGCCAACTACATTGCTACAGATGTGTAAATACGCCAACGTCAGTGGTAAGGTTGTATGCTTGCGGAAGTCTTTGTAAGAGCACATCTTCAGCATCAAGTCTACTGCTTTATTTATACTTGATAACTAACAGGCTGAAAAAAAAACAACCTTGCTCCGCAAAGATATAAGCCTACTGTTAGACATGGACGAAGAAGGCGTAACACAATCTCAAACTGTGATATGGCTCTATACACGTGATCCAGATCTGTGACATTGAAAAGCAAACATTGTTAGCTGCATCGCTTTTGATGAGTTCAGTAAACTCTTTCTGTCTCCTGAACAGGATGTCATGTAGATTTGGAAGTTTAGTGAAATTTTACTCGCACGCTAGTGCAAATGTTCAATAACATAACTACCATTGTAGTCGGTCTGTCATACTCAACGTCCTTTTTCCCTCATAGAAAGCAGATAAAGTTGGCAAGTTTTAAGTTTTTTATTTTCCTTCAGTTTTTGTTTGTCAAAGTTGAAGTTTCATTTGGAAGAAAAGATCTTTTCAGACAAATCGAGCATAATGTGTTTGATCCTTACATTGAAACATTTAATTATTCAAGGCGACAAAGGCCAGGTCGGCTATTTTCTGAATTTTTGCTTTCTGATTGAAAAGAAAAAATTAATTTCTTCACGAATATTAAAATTAATGATTATGTGATGTGTAGCTTCTTGACAGCCTTGTTACATCAGTGTGAAATAGAAGAACGCGTTGGATTATTTAGAAGTAATCAATGAAAAAACAGCAACATGTATACTGTTAGGTACCTAGTTTATATTATTAGTTAGTTAGAGACGCACCATAGTTTATTGAACGGAACTAGTGAAGCTTGAGGTATTTTGGGTTAGAGACAGAAAGCCAGTTAGCGATAGAATCCTCTAGGGTAAAGACGTGTTTTCACTTGACAGAGACTTTGACTGTGGCCATCTTCTTAATGGATTAAATATCTTATGAATTGCATCTCTTTATTCGTTTACAAAACGGTGGTTCTTATTTGTGTTGTTAGTCTACTGCACTATAATACACCCGAACAAGAAAACTCGAACGCTTGCTGAGTAATTGTCAGAAGTTGACAAGCACCTACAGTTTTGACTACAATACAGATTTAGCAACCCATCACAATACCTTCAAACAATGATGTTACACTCACTAACTCAATGTGCCATATCTGTATCCACTAACAAAATATCCGTCTTCCTAAATATGTCGCTATCATATTTTATTTTATTAAATTGAAGTTTGACTGTCGTTCCATAATGTGTGGATTATAAATCAAAATGAGTAATGTCCCTTTCTTTTGTTACTAGAAATGACAGTGTATAACAACTATGGTGCAATTACGCTTGTTAGACACTCCAAAAATATAATAAAAGTAAAAGTAAAATAAAAATCCAAATTTCCAATAGTCTAAGGCGACCCCTGACAAATGGTCGCGAATAAGATAAGAGTAGATAAGAGTAGATGAGATGATTGATTAGATGAGATGATTAGATGAGATGATTAGATGAGATGATTAGATGAGATGATTAGATGAGATGATTAGATGAGATGATTAGATGAGATGATTAGATGAGATGATTAGATGAGATGATTAGATGAGATGATTAGATGAGATGATTAGATGAGATGATTAGATGAGATGATTAGATGAGATGATTAGATGAGATGATTAGATGAGATGATTAGATGAGATGATTAGATGAGATGATTAGATGAGATGATTAGATGAGATGATTAGATGAGATGATTAGATGAGATGATTAGATGAGATGATTAGATGAGATGATTAGATGAGATGATTAGATGAGATGATTAGATGAGATGATTAGATGAGATGATTAGATGAGATGATTAGATGAGATGATTAGATGAGATGATTAGATGAGATGATTAGATGAGATGATTAGATGAGATGATTAGATGAGATGATTAGATGAGATGATTAGATGAGATGATTAGATGAGATGATTAGATGAGATGATTAGATGAGATGATTAGATGAGATGATTAGATGAGATGATTAGATGAGATGATTAGATGAGATGATTAGATGAGATGATTAGATGAGATGATTAGATGAGATGATTAGATGAGATGATTAGATGAGATGATTAGATGAGATGATTAGATGAGATGATTAGATGAGATGATTAGATGAGATGATTAGATGAGATGATTAGATGAGATGATTAGATGAGATGATTAGATGAGATGATTAGATGAGATGATTAGATGAGATGATTAGATGAGATGATTAGATGAGATGATTAGATGAGATGATTAGATGAGATGATTAGATGAGATGATTAGATGAGATGATTAGATGAGATGATTAGATGAGATGATTAGATGAGATGATTAGATGAGATGATTAGATGAGATGATTAGATGAGATGATTAGATGAGATGATTAGATGAGATGATTAGATGAGATGATTAGATGAGATGATTAGATGAGATGATTAGATGAGATGATTAGATGAGATGATTAGATGAGATGATTAGATGAGATGATTAGATGAGATGATTAGATGAGATGATTAGATGAGATGATTAGATGAGATGATTAGATGAGATGATTAGATGAGATGATTAGATGAGATGATTAGATGAGATGATTAGATGAGATGATTAGATGAGATGATTAGATGAGATGATTAGATGAGATGATTAGATGAGATGATTAGATGAGATGATTAGATGAGATGATTAGATGAGATGATTAGATGAGATGATTAGATGAGATGATTAGATGAGATGATTAGATGAGATGATTAGATGAGATGATTAGATGAGATGATTAGATGAGATGATTAGATGAGATGATTAGATGAGATGATTAGATGAGATGATTAGATGAGATGATTAGATGAGATGATTAGATGAGATGATTAGATGAGATGATTAGATGAGATGATTAGATGAGATGATTAGATGAGATGATTAGATGAGATGATTAGATGAGATGATTAGATGAGATGATTAGATGAGATGATTAGATGAGATGATTAGATGAGATGATTAGATGAGATGATTAGATGAGATGATTAGATGAGATGATTAGATGAGATGATTAGATGAGATGATTAGATGAGATGATTAGATGAGATGATTAGATGAGATGATTAGATGAGATGATTAGATGAGATGATTAGATGAGATGATTAGATGAGATGATTAGATGAGATGATTAGATGAGATGATTAGATGAGATGATTAGATGAGATGATTAGATGAGATGATTAGATGAGATGATTAGATGAGATGATTAGATGAGATGATTAGATGAGATGATTAGATGAGATGATTAGATGAGATGATTAGATGAGATGATTAGATGAGATGATTAGATGAGATGATTAGATGAGATGATTAGATGAGATGATTAGATGAGATGATTAGATGAGATGATTAGATGAGATGATTAGATGAGATGATTAGATGAGATGATTAGATGAGATGATTAGATGAGATGATTAGATGAGATGATTAGATGAGATGATTAGATGAGATGATTAGATGAGATGATTAGATGAGATGATTAGATGAGATGATTAGATGAGATGATTAGATGAGATGATTAGATGAGATGATTAGATGAGATGATTAGATGAGATGATTAGATGAGATGATTAGATGAGATGATTAGATGAGATGATTAGATGAGATGATTAGATGAGATGATTAGATGAGATGATTAGATGAGATGATTAGATGAGATGATTAGATGAGATGATTAGATGAGATGATTAGATGAGATGATTAGATGAGATGATTAGATGAGATGATTAGATGAGATGATTAGATGAGATGATTAGATGAGATGATTAGATGAGATGATTAGATGAGATGATTAGATGAGATGATTAGATGAGATGATTAGATGAGATGATTAGATGAGATGATTAGATGAGATGATTAGATGAGATGATTAGATGAGATGATTAGATGAGATGATTAGATGAGATGATTAGATGAGATGATTAGATGAGATGATTAGATGAGATGATTAGATGAGATGATTAGATGAGATGATTAGATGAGATGATTAGATGAGATGATTAGATGAGATGATTAGATGAGATGATTAGATGAGATGATTAGATGAGATGATTAGATGAGATGATTAGATGAGATGATTAGATGAGATGATTAGATGAGATGATTAGATGAGATGATTAGATGAGATGATTAGATGAGATGATTAGATGAGATGATTAGATGAGATGATTAGATGAGATGATTAGATGAGATGATTAGATGAGATGATTAGATGAGATGATTAGATGAGATGATTAGATGAGATGATTAGATGAGATGATTAGATGAGATGATTAGATGAGATGATTAGATGAGATGATTAGATGAGATGATTAGATGAGATGATTAGATGAGATGATTAGATGAGATGATTAGATGAGATGATTAGATGAGATGATTAGATGAGATGATTAGATGAGATGATTAGATGAGATGATTAGATGAGATGATTAGATGAGATGATTAGATGAGATGATTAGATGAGATGATTAGATGAGATGATTAGATGAGATGATTAGATGAGATGATTAGATGAGATGATTAGATGAGATGATTAGATGAGATGATTAGATGAGATGATTAGATGAGATGATTAGATGAGATGATTAGATGAGATGATTAGATGAGATGATTAGATGAGATGATTAGATGAGATGATTAGATGAGATGATTAGATGAGATGATTAGATGAGATGATTAGATGAGATGATTAGATGAGATGATTAGATGAGATGATTAGATGAGATGATTAGATGAGATGATTAGATGAGATGATTAGATGAGATGATTAGATGAGATGATTAGATGAGATGATTAGATGAGATGATTAGATGAGATGATTAGATGAGATGATTAGATGAGATGATTAGATGAGATGATTAGATGAGATGATTAGATGAGATGATTAGATGAGATGATTAGATGAGATGATTAGATGAGATGATTAGATGAGATGATTAGATGAGATGATTAGATGAGATGATTAGATGAGATGATTAGATGAGATGATTAGATGAGATGATTAGATGAGATGATTAGATGAGATGATTAGATGAGATGATTAGATGAGATGATTAGATGAGATGATTAGATGAGATGATTAGATGAGATGATTAGATGAGATGATTAGATGAGATGATTAGATGAGATGATTAGATGAGATGATTAGATGAGATGATTAGATGAGATGATTAGATGAGATGATTAGATGAGATGATTAGATGAGATGATTAGATGAGATGATTAGATGAGATGATTAGATGAGATGATTAGATGAGATGATTAGATGAGATGATTAGATGAGATGATTAGATGAGATGATTAGATGAGATGATTAGATGAGATGATTAGATGAGATGATTAGATGAGATGATTAGATGAGATGATTAGATGAGATGATTAGATGAGATGATTAGATGAGATGATTAGATGAGATGATTAGATGAGATGATTAGATGAGATGATTAGATGAGATGATTAGATGAGATGATTAGATGAGATGATTAGATGAGATGATTAGATGAGATGATTAGATGAGATGATTAGATGAGATGATTAGATGAGATGATTAGATGAGATGATTAGATGAGATGATTAGATGAGATGATTAGATGAGATGATTAGATGAGATGATTAGATGAGATGATTAGATGAGATGATTAGATGAGATGATTAGATGAGATGATTAGATGAGATGATTAGATGAGATGATTAGATGAGATGATTAGATGAGATGATTAGATGAGATGATTAGATGAGATGATTAGATGAGATGATTAGATGAGATGATTAGATGAGATGATTAGATGAGATGATTAGATGAGATGATTAGATGAGATGATTAGATGAGATGATTAGATGAGATGATTAGATGAGATGATTAGATGAGATGATTAGATGAGATGATTAGATGAGATGATTAGATGAGATGATTAGATGAGATGATTAGATGAGATGATTAGATGAGATGATTAGATGAGATGATTAGATGAGATGATTAGATGAGATGATTAGATGAGATGATTAGATGAGATGATTAGATGAGATGATTAGATGAGATGATTAGATGAGATGATTAGATGAGATGATTAGATGAGATGATTAGATGAGATGATTAGATGAGATGATTAGATGAGATGATTAGATGAGATGATTAGATGAGATGATTAGATGAGATGATTAGATGAGATGATTAGATGAGATGATTAGATGAGATGATTAGATGAGATGATTAGATGAGATGATTAGATGAGATGATTAGATGAGATGATTAGATGAGATGATTAGATGAGATGATTAGATGAGATGATTAGATGAGATGATTAGATGAGATGATTAGATGAGATGATTAGATGAGATGATTAGATGAGATGATTAGATGAGATGATTAGATGAGATGATTAGATGAGATGATTAGATGAGATGATTAGATGAGATGATTAGATGAGATGATTAGATGAGATGATTAGATGAGATGATTAGATGAGATGATTAGATGAGATGATTAGATGAGATGATTAGATGAGATGATTAGATGAGATGATTAGATGAGATGATTAGATGAGATGATTAGATGAGATGATTAGATGAGATGATTAGATGAGATGATTAGATGAGATGATTAGATGAGATGATTAGATGAGATGATTAGATGAGATGATTAGATGAGATGATTAGATGAGATGATTAGATGAGATGATTAGATGAGATGATTAGATGAGATGATTAGATGAGATGATTAGATGAGATGATTAGATGAGATGATTAGATGAGATGATTAGATGAGATGATTAGATGAGATGATTAGATGAGATGATTAGATGAGATGATTAGATGAGATGATTAGATGAGATGATTAGATGAGATGATTAGATGAGATGATTAGATGAGATTAGATGAGATGATTAGATGAGATGATTAGATGAGATGATTAGATGAGATGATTAGATGAGATGATTAGATGAGATGATTAGATGATGATTAATGATTAGATGAGATGATTAGATGAGATGATTAGATGAGATGATTAGATGAGATGATTAGATGAGATGATTAGATGAGATGATTAGATGAGATGATTAGATGAGATGATTAGATGAGATGATTAGATGAGATGATTAGATGAGATGATTAGATGAGATGATTAGATGAGATGATTAGATGAGATGATTAGATGAGATGATTAGATGAGATGATTAGATGAGATGATTAGATGAGATGATTAGATGAGATGATTAGATGAGATGATTAGATGAGATGATTAGATGAGATGATTAGATGAGATGATTAGATGATATGATTAGATGAGATGATTAGATGAGATGATTAGATGAGATGATTAGATGAGATGATTAGATGAGATGATTAGATGAGATGATTAGATGAGATGATTAGATGAGATGATTAGATGAGATGATTAGATGAGATGATTAGATGAGATGATTAGATGAGATGATTAGATGAGATGATTAGATGAGATGATTAGATGAGATGATTAGATGAGATGATTAGATGAGATGATTAGATGAGATGATTAGATGAGATGATTAGATGAGATGATTAGATGAGATGATTAGATGAGATGATTAGATGAGATGATTAGATGAGATGATTAGATGAGATGATTAGATGAGATGATTAGATGAGATGATTAGATGAGATGATTAGATGAGATGATTAGATGAGATGATTAGATGAGATGATTAGATGAGATGATTAGATGAGATGATTAGATGAGATGATTAGATGAGATGATTAGATGAGATGATTAGATGAGATGATTAGATGAGATGATTAGATGAGATGATTAGATGAGATGATTAGATGAGATGATTAGATGAGATGATTAGATGAGATGATTAGATGAGATGATTAGATGAGATGATTAGATGAGATGATTAGATGAGATGATTAGATGAGATGATTAGATGAAGATGATTAGATGAGATGATTAGATGAGATGATTAGATGAGATGATTAGATGAGATGATTAGATGAGATGATTAGATGAGATGATTAGATGAGATGATTAGATGAGATGATTAGATGAGATGATTAGATGAGATGATTAGATGAGATGATTAGATGAGATGATTAGATGAGATGATTAGATGAGATGATTAGATGAGATGATTAGATGAGATGATTAGATGAGATGATTAGATGAGATGATTAGATGAGATGATTAGATGAGATGATTAGATGAGATGATTAGATGAGATGATTAGATGAGATGATTAGATGAGATGATTAGATGAGATGATTAGATGAGATGATTAGATGAGATGATTAGATGAGATGATTAGATGAGATGATTAGATGAGATGATTAGATGAGATGATTAGATGAGATGATTAGATGAGATGATTAGATGAGATGATTAGATGAGATGATTAGATGAGATGATTAGATGAGATGATTAGATGAGATGATTAGATGAGATGATTAGATGAGATGATTAGATGAGATGATTAGATGAGATGATTAGATGAGATGATTAGATGAGATGATTAGATGAGATGATTAGATGAGATGATTAGATGAGATGATTAGATGAGATGATTAGATGAGATGATTAGATGAGATGATTAGATGAGATGATTAGATGAGATGATTAGATGAGATGATTAGATGAGATGATTAGATGAGATGATTAGATTAGATTGATTAGATGAGTGATTAGATGAGATGATTAGATGAGATGATTAGATGAGATGATTAGATGAGATGATTAGATGAGATGATTAGATGAGATGATTAGATGAGATGATTAGATGAGATGATTAGATGAGATGATTAGATGAGATGATTAGATGAGATGATTAGATGAGATGATTAGATGAGATGATTAGATGAGATGATTAGATGAGATGATTAGATGAGATGATTAGATGAGATGATTAGATGAGATGATTAGATGAGATGATTAGATGAGATGATTAGATGAGATGATTAGATGAGATGATTAGATGAGATGATTAGATGAGATGATTAGATGAGATGATTAGATGAGATGATTAGATGAGATGATTAGATGAGATGATTAGATGAGATGATTAGATGAGATGATTAGATGAGATGATTAGATGAGATGATTAGATGAGATGATTAGATGAGATGATTAGATGAGATGATTAGATTGAGATGATTAGATGAGATGATTAGATGAGATGATTAGATGAGATGATTAGATGAGATGATTAGATGAGATGATTAGATGAGATGATTAGATGAGATGATTAGATGAGATGATTAGATGAGATGATTAGATGAGATGATTAGATGAGATGATTAGATGAGATGATTAGATGAGATGATTAGATGAGATGATTAGATGAGATGATTAGATGAGATGATTAGATGAGATGATTAGATGAGATGATTAGATGAGATGATTAGATGAGATGATTAGATGAGATGATTAGATGAGATGATTAGATGAGATGATTAGATGAGATGATTAGATGAGATGATTAGATGAGATGATTAGATGAGATGATTAGATGAGATGATTAGATGAGATGATTAGATGAGATGATTAGATGATTAGATGAGATGATTAGATGAGATGATTAGATGAGATGATTAGATGAGATGATTAGATGAGATGATTAGATGAGATGATTAGATGAGATGATTAGATGAGATGATTAGATGAGATGATTAGATGAGATGATTAGATGAGATGATTAGATGAGATGATTAGATGAGATGATTAGATGAGATGATTAGATGAGATGATTAGATGAGATGATTAGATGAGATGATTAGATGAGATGATTAGATGAGATGATTAGATGAGATGATTAGATGAGATGATTAGATGAGATGATTAGATGAGATGATTAGATGAGATGATTAGATGAGATGATTAGATGAGATGATTAGATGAGATGATTAGATGAGATGATTAGATGAGATGATTAGATGAGATGATTAGATGAGATGATTAGATGAGATGATTAGATGAGATGATTAGATGAGATGATTAGATGAGATGATTAGATGAGATGATTAGATGAGATGATTAGATGAGATGATTAGATGAGATGATTAGATGAGATGATTAGATGAGATGATTAGATGAGATGATTAGATGAGATGATTAGATGAGATGATTAGATGAGATGATTAGATGAGATGATTAGATGAGATGATTAGATGAGATGATTAGATGAGATGATTAGATGAGATGATTAGATGAGATGATTAGATGAGATGATTAGATGAGATGATTAGATGAGATGATTAGATGATTTAGATGAGATGATTAGATGAGAATGATTAGATGAGATGATTAGATGAGATGATTAGATGAGATGATTAGATGAGATGATTAGTATGAGATGATTAGATGAGAATGATTAGATGAGATGAATTAGATGAGATGATTAGATGAGATGATTAGATGAGATGATCTAGATGAGATGATTAGATGAGATGATTAGATGAGATGATTAGATGAGAATAGATGAGATGAGAAGAGATTAGATGAGATGAATAGATGAGATGAGATGAGATAGAGATGGAGATGAGATGAGATGAGATGAGATGAGATGAGATGAGATGAGATGAGATGAGATGAGATGAGATGAGATGAGATGAGAGTGAGATGAGATATGAGATGATATGAGATGAGATGAGATGAGATGAGATGAGATGAGATGAGATGAGATGAGATGAGATGAGATGAGATAGATGAGATGAGATGAGATGAGATGAGATGAGATGAGATGAGATGAGATGAGATGAGATGAGATGAGATGAGATTAGAGATATGAGATGAGATGAGATGAGATGAGATAAGAGATGAGATGAGATGAGATGAGATGAGATGAGATGAGATGAGATGAGATGAGATGATATGAGATGAGATGAGAGATGAGATGAGATGAGATGAGATGAGATGAGAAGAGATGAGATGAGGATGAGATGAGATGAGATGAGATGAGATGAGATGAGATGAGATGAGATGAGAGAGATGAGATGAGATGAGATGAGATGATATGAGTATGAGATGAGATGATATGAGATTAGATGAGATGAAGATGAGATGAGATTAGATGAGATGAGATGAGATGAGATGAGATGAGATGAGAGATGAGATGAGATGAGATGAGATGAGATGAGATGAGATTAGATGAGATGAGATGAGATGAGATGATAAGAGATGAGATGAGATGAGATGAGATGAATGAGATGATATGAGATGATGATGAGATGAGATGAGATGAGATGAGATGAGATGAGATGAGATGAGATGAGATGAGATGAGATGAGATGAGATGAGATGAGATGAGATGAGATGAGATGAGATGATATGAGATGAGATGAGATGAGATGAGATGAGATGAGATGAGATGAGAATGAGATGAGATGAGAGTGAGATGAGATGAAGATGAGATGAGATGAGATGAGATTGAGATGAGATGAGATGAGATGAGATGAGATGAGATGAGATGAGATGAGATTGAGATGATGATGAGATGAGATGAGATGAATGAGATGAGATGAGATGAGATGAGATGAGATAGATGAGATGAGATGAGATGAGATGAGATGAGATGAGATGAGATGAGATGAGATGAGATGAGATGAGATGAGATGAGATGAGATTAGATAGATATGAGATGAGATGAGATGAAGTATGAGATGAGATTAGATGATATGAGATGAGATGAGATGAGATGAGATGAGATGAGATGAGATGAGATGAGATGAGATGAGATGAGATGAGATGAGATGAGATGAGATGAGATGAGATGAGATGAGATGAGATGAGATGAGATGAGATGAGATGAGATGAGATGAGATTGAAGATGAGATTGATAGATGAATGATGAGGAATGAGATGAGATAGATGAGATGAGATGAGATTGAGATGAGATGAGATGAGATGAGATGAGATGAGATGAGATGAGATGAGATGAGATGAGATGAGATGAAGATGAGATGAGATGAGATGAGATGAGAATGAGATGAGATGAGATTAGATGAGATGAGATGAGATGAGATGAGATGAGATGAGATAGAGATGAGATGAGATGAGATGAGATGAGATGAGATGAGATGGAGATGAGATGAGATGAGAAGATGAGATGAGATGAGATGAGATGAGATGAGATGAGATGAGATGAGATGAGATGAGATAGAGATGAGATGAGATGAGATGAGATGAGATGAGATGAGATGAGATGAGATGTGAGATTGAGATGAGATGAGATGAGATGAGATGAGATGAGATGAGATGAGATGAGATGAGATGAGATGAGATGAGATGAGATGAGATGATGAAGAGATGATATGAATGAGATGATAGGTAGATGAGATGAGATGAGATAGAGATGAGATGAGATGAGATGAGATGAGATGAGATGAATAGATGAGATGAGATGAGATGAGATGAGATGAGATGAGATGAGATGAGATTGATGAGATGAGATGAGATGAGATGAGATGAGATGAGATTGATAGATGAGATGAGATGAGATGAGATGAGATGAGATGAGATGAGATGAGATGAGATGAGATGAGATGAGATGAGATGAGATGAGATGAGATGAGATGAGATGAGATGAGATGAGATGAGATGAGATGAGATGATATGAGATGAGATGAGATGAGATGAGATGAGATGAGATGAGATGAGATGAGATGAGATGAGAATGAGAGATGAGATGAGATGAGATGAGATGAGATGAGATGAGATGAGATGAGATGAGATGAGATGAGATGAGATGAGATGAGATGAGATGAGATGAGATGATGATGATTGAGATGAGATGAAGAGATGAGATGAGATGAGATGAGATGAGATGAGATGAGATGAGATGAGATGAGATGAGATGAGAATGAGATGAGATGAGATGAGATGATTGAGATGAGATGAGATGAGATGAGATTGAGATGAGATGAGATTGTATGAGATTGAGATGAGATGAGATGAGATGAGATGAGATGAGATGAGATGAGATGAGATGAGATGAGATGAGATGAGATGAGATGAGATGAGATTGAGATGAGATCGAGATGAGATGAGATGAGATGAGATGAGATGAGATGAGATGAGATGAGATGAGATGAGATGAGATGAGATGAGATGAGATGAGATGAGATGAGATGAGATGAGATGAGATGAGATGAGATGAGATGAAGGAATGAGATGAGATGAGTGAGATGAGATGAGATGAGATGAGATGAGATGAGATGAGATGAGATGAGATGAGATGAGATGAGATGAGATGAGATGAGATGAGATGAGATGAGATGAGATGAGATGAGATGAGATGAGATGAGATGAGATGAGATGAGATGAGATGAGAGAGATGAGATGAGATGAGATGAGTGAGATGAGATGAGATGAGATGAGATGAGATGAGATGAGATGAGATGAGATGAGATGAGATGATTGATGAGATGAGATAGATGAGATGAGATGAGATGATGATGGATGAGATGAGATGAGATGAGATGAGATGAGATGAGATGAGATTGATGAGATGAGATGAGATGAGATGAGATGAGATGAGATGAGATGAGATGAGATGAGATGAGATGAGATGAGATGAGATGAGATGAGATGAGATGAGATGAGATGAGATGAGATGAGATGATGAGATGAGATGAGATGAGATGAGATGAGATGAGATGAGATGAGATGAGATGAGATGAGATGAGATGAGATGAGATGAGATGAGATGAGATGAGATGAGATGAGATGAGATGAGATGAGATGAGATGAGATGAGATGAGATGAGATGAGATGAGATGAGATGAGATGAGATGAGATGAGATGAGATGAGATGAGATGAGATGAGATGAGATGAGATGAGATGAGATGAGATGAGATGAGATGAGATGAGATGAGATGAGATGAGATGAGATGAGATGAGATGAGATGAGATGAGATGAGATGAGATGAGATGAGATGAGATGAGATGAGATGAGATGAGATGAGATGAGATGAGATGAGATGAGATGAGATGAGATGAGATGAGATGAGATGAGATGAGATGAGATGAGATGAGATGAGATGAGATGAGATGAGATGAGATGAGATGAGATGAGATGAGATGAGATGAGATGAGATGAGATGAGATGAGATGAGATGAGATGAGATGAGATGAGATGAGATGAGATGAGATGAGATGAGATGAGATGAGATGAGATGAGATGAGATGAGATGAGATGAGATGAGATGAGATGAGATGAGATGAGATGAGATGAGATGAGATGAGATGAGATGAGATGAGATGAGTGAGATGAGATGAGATGAGATGAGATGAGATGAGATGAGATGAGATGAGATGAGATGAGATGAGATGAGATGAGATGAGATGAGATGAGATGAGATGAGATGAGATGAGATGAGATGAGATGAGATGAGATGAGATGAGATGAGATGAGATGAGATGAGATGAGATGAGATAGATGAGATGAGATGAGATGAGATGAGATGAGATGAGATGAGATGAGATGAGATGAGATGAGATGAGATGAGATGAGATGAGATGAGATGAGATGAGATGAGATAGATAGATAGATAGATAGATAGATAGATAGATAGATAGATAGATAGATAGATAGATAGATAGATAGATAGATAGATAGATAGATAGATAGATAGATAGATAGATAGATAGATAGATAGATAGATAGATAGATAGATAGATAGATAGATAGATAGATAGATAGATAGATAGATAGATAGATAGATAGATAGATAGATAGATAGATAGATAGATAGATAGATAGATAGATAGATAGATAGATAGATAGATAGATAGATAGATAGATAGATAGATAGATAGATAGATAGATAGATAGATAGATAGATAGATAGATAGATAGATAGATAGATAGATAGATAGATAGATAGATAGATAGATAGATAGATAGATAGATAGATAGATAGATAGATAGATAGATAGATAGATAGATAGATAGATAGATAGATAGATAGATAGATAGATAGATAGATAGATAGATAGATAGATAGATAGATAGATAGATAGATAGATAGATAGATAGATAGATAGATAGATAGATAGATAGATAGATAGATAGATAGATAGATAGATAGATAGATAGATAGATAGATAGATAGATAGATAGATAGATAGATAGATAGATAGATAGATAGATAGATAGATAGATAGATAGATAGATAGATAGATAGATAGATAGATAGATAGATAGATAGATAGATAGATAGATAGATAGATAGATAGATAGATAGATAGATAGATAGATAGATAGATATAGATAGATAGATAGATAGATAGATAGATAGATAGATAGATAGATAGATAGATAGATAGATAGATAGATAGATAGATAGATAGATAGATAGATAGATAGATAGATAGATAGATAGATAGATAGATAGATAGATAGATAGATAGATAGATAGATAGATAGATAGATAGATAGATAGATAGATAGATAGATAGATAGATAGATAGATAGATAGATAGATAGATAGATAGATAGATAGATAGATAGATAGATAGATAGATAGATAGATAGATAGATAGATAGATAGATAGATAGATAGATAGATAGATAGATAGATAGATAGATAGATAGATAGATAGATAGATAGATAGATAGATATAGATAGATATAGATAGATAGATAGATAGATAGATAGATAGATAGATAGATAGATAGATAGATAGATAGATAGATAGATAGATAGATAGATAGATAGATAGATAGATACCAAACGAATGAGATAAATAGATAAATAGCTACATTGATAGTTTAAAAGCAATTAATTAAAAATGCCATCTTAAAAACGTTTGTCTTCTTAACTAGCTAATAATGGACAAGGAGCTGGTAAGTCTCACATTAAACACATTGCCATAGATAGGTAGATATATAAATTCCATAATAATGAGATTAGATAAATAAATAGATAAATAGATGGATAGATGGATAGATGGATGGATAGATAGATAGATAGATAGATAGAGAGAGAGAGAGAGAGTTAGATAGATAGATAGATATATAGATAGATAGCTTGATTGATTGATTGATTGATTTATTGATAGATGATAAATTTATTGATTTTATTGCTGATTGGTTGATTGGATGTAATAATTTTAACTCGTTCTCTCCTAATTGACAATGCCAACGTTGATTTGAAACCCTCCCCATTAAACTTAATTGGTTTTAAATTTATAAACCTTAATTTGTGTTGTTTGAAATGATTATGCATTCTCCTATAATTCAATACCAAATATAACATTTATCTAATAAAAAAAAAGTTATTGAATTTTAATCATAACAGGATAGTGAAATACAAATAAGCAAAATAAATACCACTATCGAAACGAGGAAAACAATTATAGAGAGGGAGAGTTAAAGTCTTTTTTTTTAAGCTTAACTTAGCTTAAAATATACTGATAAATGCAAGTGGTCTTAACGTCATGTTTCTATTGCCATATACCTACCCCAATTTTACGAGCCATAACTTAACGTTCCTTATTTTACTTACTAAAAATGTTTTGTTTTTCAATATTTTTTTTATCATCTTATCTGTCCCTCGATATCTGTCGTAGATATACTTTGAAATTCGCATTACCAAACCTCTACATTTTTCACTGCCAATAGCTGTTCTTAGCTGGCTATTATGTTATCCAGGCAACAGTTCTTCTTCGTTCTCATTGTTATGTTGGAGCGTTCAGGTGACTAGACCAATACATGAGATGAACTGCGCAGTGGTTTTTCCAAATCAGGGAGCTCTCCATATAGTTTTCTTTCTATTGGGGTGATTTTGGGGCCAATGTCTTATACGGGCCTCTTGGTATAAAGAGCAGTTTTGGAGGACATGGTCGGCATTCTCTGGTGATACTCCACATGGGCAGATTTCACTGGTTTAGACAACAGATCTTTTCTACAGCCTTTTCTTCGTGCTCCCTCCACTGTACTTTGAAGAAAAACTTTTGACAGTGAGTCATGTCTTACACTATGACCAAACCAGCTCAGCTTTCTTCTCTTTATATGACTGAAAGAGATCGAACCCACGAGGAACTCAAGCAAAAAAAAAAAAAAAACTTCTACAAACATTTAGCATTATTTTATCGCTTTAGGTATGAAAGTTGGTTAACCCTTAAAACGCGTGTGATAGTTTAGCCTCTATACATCAGAATTGTAATTCCATTTTGTATGTACTCATTGTAAACAGCTCAGCACTTAAAGGGTTAACTAATTTTGTTTTAGCTGCATTATCCACAAAAGGTTGAAAATAAACTGTTCTATTAATAGAACGGTGGTGCACGTTAGAACATGATCTCAACTGATTTTCAAACTTTGCGAGACCTAAACAGGACGGACGGACAAACAGACCACACAAAACTAATAGCGGCCATTGCCCTTTTTGCTATTGTCTTCCAAACTTCACTCCTAGCTTCTGAGTCACTTTAGACGTACCTAATAATCGTATGCGAAATACTAAAAGGCTATTCCAAAACTATTTGATATTTTATAGTTACTTGTAGGGTGCTGTCATTCATCAACCGATGGCTACGGTGTAGCCTTTACTGGAACTACCTAGTTTTTTTTTTAAACCAGGGATTCGCAACGTGTATGTTGCGACCCCCTTGGGGCTCGATTGACGATTTGCCAGGGGTCGCCAAAGACCATCGAAAAAATGGATTGTTATTGTCTATGCAACAATTGCTGTGTGTGTGTGTGTGTGTGTGTGTGTGTGTGTGAGGGGGGGGGGGGTCGCGGCAGAGTGGTAAATTTTAAAAAGGGGTCGCCGAGCATAAAAGGTTGAGAACCGCTGTAAAATTTACTCAGACGAATTTTTGGACCCTCCTGTTCTAGTACCTCCCAAGTTATTTTATTTGCTGAGTTTTTGTTACCTCTAGAGTTTTATTTGTATCTTCTTATCTTTCAGACTCTTATAAATGTTCTCGGCGTTTTGAGAAAATATAAAATTAAGACTGAGTATATTTACAGGGTGGGGGAAAAGTAAAACGTTTGAGAACCATTGTTCTATATAAAGAATAGCTCTACTCTTAGTTTTCTGATTATGGTAAAACATTTGAAACATTTTCTTTTTACAGGATTTTATCTGAAACTGTTTCTCGAACTTATTCAGAAAAATAAATTGGAGGCATCTTTGTATTACTGGAGTCGAGTGGACGTGAGTTTATTGAAAATATCTGCTGTTTTGTATGTAAGCAAAAGCAAACTACTGTTCTCCTTTCATACCATGCGGTCCATAGGGAAAATGATGTTAGGGTCATCTGTTTTCTTTGACCAGCTGTTAACTAGCAGGGTGTCATGTGTCCACCACAAAGACCAACTTCCTTTACTTTCCCCAACTAAAGTCAGGTACCCATTTGAGTTGGATGAACTCAGGGGTGCCCTAAAAATCCCGTGATTTATAATTCACTGAGATTCGAACCAAGGACCTCAGGTTCGGAAGCAAAGTACTTTAACCGCTCGGCCACCTCGCCCCCTTGTATTAAACTAGCGTTTGACTATATCATGGAAGATGAGTTTCCAGAAATATAAAATCCTAAAGACTATTAGGGCCATAATTTCCATCAGATTAGGACGAAGTGGTCGTCTCATGTCAATTATCTCAAGAACAGAAATATTTTAAAACTCTTTTATTCCATTTTCTGTCAGGGTGTTTTAAGACCATTCGTCGTCACTGAGAAGCACATATAGGAGCCCAATTTATCGACCACTGCTTATGTGTGTGTGTGTGTGTTTGCTTGTTTGTTTTATAATTGTGTTGATTTAGCATTTATATCGTTATATTTGATTAAGACTGAAGCGGACAAAGTCTAAATTCCCGCTCTATTTT